>JAJKFL010000001.1:2142500-2742500 GCA_021186555.1 Reticulitermes speratus
CTTAGCTCACAGGAGCCAGGATAGCATGATAGGTATAGTGACTAGCTGCGGGCCAGATGGTCTGGGGTTCGAATCCTGGCAGGGGCAAAGATTTTCTCTTCCCCAAAACCGTCCAGACCTTCTCTGGAGCCCACCCAGCTACCCATTCATTGGATACTGGGGTTCTTTCCCACGTGTGAAGCGGCTGGGGCGTGAAGTTGACCATTCAGTTGAGAATGAATGGAGCTATATCTCTGTTCCCTCTGTATGCCTTTGTGATATGGACAGGAACAACTTTACCTGTTTACTGTGGTTCACCTGCAACCATTTTTTTTGCAAATCAAATGACTTTTCTAAAAATACCTTGCATCAGTAATTTGGAAATATCTAAAAAGATGGCTGGCTGCGTTTATACTAAGGTACTAACTTAACAGAATAGCAGTGTGCACAAAGTGATGCTTCTGTCTGGAGGTATGCTGCGAAACTTTTGGCAAGGGCAGATGTGCAAGTTTTAGCATACCTTTCCCTGCCTGTTATTGTTGCCATCTTCTATTCCCATTCATAACTTCCACAGATTCTGACTGCAAAAATACATGTTACAGGACAGCATGCAATATCCTTTTATATAAGTATGTGGATTATGTTTTATTATTATTATTATTATTATTATTATTATTATTATTATTATTATTTACTGCAATTGGGTTTTCACCGGTGGCTGTAGTCCTTACACTAGTACACACAATACAAATTTTTTCACCTGGTGGCAGTAGTCCTTACACTAGTACACACAATACAAATGTTTTCACCCGGTGGCAGTAGTCCTTACACTAGTACACACAATACAAATGTTTTCACCCGGTGGCAGTAGTCCTTACACTAGTACACACAATACAAATGTTTTCACCCGGTGGCAGTAGTCCTTACACTAGTACACACAATACAAATGTTTTCACCCGGTGGCAGTAGTCCTTACACTAGTACACACAATACAAATGTTTTCACCCGGTGGCAGTAGTCCTTACACTAGTACACACAATACAAATGTTTTCACCCGGTGGTAGTAGTCCTTACACTAGTACACACAATACAAATGTTTTCACCCGGTGGCAGTAGTCCTTACACTAGTACACACAATACAGATGTTTTCACCCGGTGGCAGTAGTCCTTACACTAGTACACACAATACAAATGTTTTCACCCGGTGGCAGTAGTCCTTACACTAGTACACACAATACAAATATTTTCACCCGGTGGCAGTAGTCCTGACACTAGTACACGCAATACAAATGTTTTCACCCGGTGGCAGTAGTCCTTACACTAGTACACACAATACAAATGTTTTCACCCGGTGGCAGTAGTCCTTACACAGTACACACAATACAAATGGACATATAAATATACATAAAATAACAATACAAAACAAACTATACACAATTACAAAACAAAATACATACAGTAAATACAAGTACACACATTAGAACACTGTACACACATTACAAAAACATCCACACCTTACAAAGCGTCCACAGCTTACAAAAGCATCCACACCTTACAAAAACATCCACACCTTACAAAAACACCCATGCACATACAAAACAAAATACATACAGTAAATACAAGTACACACATTAGAACACCGTACACACATTACAAAAACATCCACACCTTACAAAGCATCGACACATTACAAAAGCATCCACACCTTACAAAAACATCCACACCTTACAAAAACATCCACACCTTACAAAAACCAACTATTAGGTTAGACACACAGTAGATGAGCTGGGCTGGTTAATCATGGTTTCAATTTTGTCAAGGTTGTCCCGTTGTGTTTCTAGAAGGTTCAGTACAAATGTTTTAATATTCCGTCCAACACAACTATGTGTCTTTTATTTTAGAACAGCTACGTGGCCTGATGATGGTCTGTTAAGACCAAGACTTGTAGCTGTTCTGAAATAAAAGACGCATAGTTGTGTTGAAGTATGAAAATATTTGTTACTGAATAATCACGGTTTGATTTCCAATGTGGTCAAGAGATTTTTCTCTTCTCCAAAGTTCCCAGACTGGCTGTGGGGCCCATCCAGCCTCCTGGTCAGTGGGTACTGGGGGCATTTTTCCCAACAATAAATCAGCTGTGGCATGAAGCTAACCACTTATGTCCATCTAGTGCTGAGGTTAAGAATGAGTGCAGCTGTACCTCCACTCCCTCGTACGTCTTCATGGTGTGTTTTTTTTTCAGGTCTTGTAATATTCGTAAAACAATGTAAGTGCAATTTATGAAAAAATATGTAATGCCGTACCAGTATGGCATATTACACGTTTATTCAAGATATTGTACATGAATAACGTACCAGTACATTGCCAGCTTGCAAGTTAGAAAAGCACAGTATACTGGTATGACATTTGAAGATTTACACGTGGATCAAGTAATGTATGTGTATGTAACTCAGCACAGAAGTACATAAATGGAGTTTATCATGAACGGCAGTCAGCCAGACCAGTTGCAACAGAAACTGTAGTAGTTCAGATTCCAACCATGAAGAGCATCTTTAGTAAAACAATGTACAATAGCCATTTGAAATGGCTAATGAAACAGAGAGAATTTACCATACCAATGCATTTTGTAATAAATATTCTACATACAATATAATATTATTGCTGAATATTTTCTGTAGTGTAGTTTTCAAATGCAATGGGTGGGATTTCCATTGTGATGTATCATAGTAAGTGTGTAAGTAGACAGTAATGCTGTTA
This sequence comes from Reticulitermes speratus, assembly GCA_021186555.1. Classification (NCBI taxonomy): domain Eukaryota; kingdom Metazoa; phylum Arthropoda; class Insecta; order Blattodea; family Rhinotermitidae; genus Reticulitermes; species Reticulitermes speratus. The sequence continues at coordinate 2,145,237 of JAJKFL010000001.1, forward strand.
CTTGTACGTAGGACTTGGCCAACACAGAAGCTGGTATGTCAAGTGCCCCTGTCACAATTAATGCTCATCAAGGGGAATTGGCATGCCTGGCTGTGAATCAACAGGGAACTATGGTAGCAACAGCTTCCTGTAAAGGTACTCTGATACGAGTGTGGGACACATCTCGGCGAATTCAGCTGGTAGAGTTGAGGAGAGGATCTGATCCAGCCACATTATATTGGTGAGCCCTCTTGCATGGGTATGTCGTGTAAGAAATCAATGTAAGGGACAAAGTGGGGTAATTTGACTGCAATTATAATTTTGTAAGATTATAAGCTTTTATGGCACCTATTACAATGAAGTCTTCTTGGCGAATTAGCTGTGTGAATGTGAAATTTGTATCCAGTAAAGGTGCTTTTCTTTTGAGATGTGACCCTTTGTAATTGGGTGTGTAGTTCCTGACATTTTAAGGGGCCATGGTGCACTACAATCCATCAAAGCACTGGGCACTGCACAGCCAATGACATGGCATCACATCCCAGAAGAACTGAACCTTCAGTAACACCGCTGTGAGCACATAAAACCTCGCATTTATATCCACCATTTGAGAGACTGTGCACATTATTGAGGTTGATGTGATGAGTGACATAGCTGCACTTGATATTTGTACCAATGGTATCCTCACAGATGATAGTACTGTTCCCTCTATGAACCGCTTGGCTAGCAGTGGCTGTGGTAACACAGTCATCACAGACTGTGTTGCTTAACTTGGCTTCTCCAGGATGGTAGCTGTTATTGGTCCTCCTTATGCCAGGGTAGCTAGATCAAGCGACATGAATTATGATGGCTGATCCCCAACTCTGCGCATTGTTTCCCAAGTGTTCCACCCTGTGAACAGTACTCCAGACTCAAAGATCATAACTTGGGTGTTTCCATGTCACTCATCATGTGAACCCCCCAACCATCTCTAAGATGTCGGACGTAAACTTCACATTAACATGGCAAAACTTGCAGCAGGAGAACTCCTTGCACTGATAATGTTTCCCTAAGCAAACAGCTGTACATGATGCTGGTCTAACCACATGACACTGTTACATTTACAGAACATTTTTTACTTTCTGATTTATTGAAATTTTCAAGCAGAAGGCTAGGTAGGACTTAGTCACTTGTCCAGCAATAGCGGTAGTGGATTGGTAGATGAAATAAAACAAATATCCTGTCATTACCACCTCATGTAGAGTTTAGGGCGCCAACCAGCTCTGCCAGGTTCTTCATTGGCCAGAAACTAATACATGACTAATTAACAAAACTCTTGTGCCAGGTGGAGGTACAGTAAAATCTACGGAGTTGTTGGCCTTCCATTTCAGAGTAGTAGCTTCCACGAACATCTTGTGAAGTGAGGTTTTATTTTTGTATTGCTTACAATTAAGACCTTCATGTTCTACCACAACATACATGGGCATGATGGTATAATTTCTGGGTATTTTCTTGGTGTATTTAACTTCATTTTAACCTTACATGGTGTTGCCTTACAACTTAATGCGGCAGGCCAGTGATTGCACTGCTGTTGAAAACATTTACAAAAGTCCTGTGCTTGAATTCAGCCACTGCAGCTTGGAGTTGTTTTTGAATTGTGTCGATGTCATCAAAATGTGCCAACATGAGTGACTTTTTCTTGGTGGTCCTTACATACCTTCATATGACTGTTCTTGCTGTTTAGTCAGCAGAAAAGAAACAGATTTTTTGACACTTTGTCAGTTTTGCCTAGCTTGAAGTATAACTTGATGCACATGCACTGTCTTTGTAAATCTGCCATTTTGTGATAAATCACAGAAGTCGCAACACGTACCCTTGCTTCTGAATGGTGTAAGCAACAGCTTTGAATTGAATGGCATATGATTCAGCACATTCTGCTGTACCTTCACTGAGGCAGGGAAGTTTTTTGTTAGCTGTGGTCATGTCACGTTTTGGCCAGTCTAGAAACTGATTGATTACACCCCTCAGGTTAATGGGTGAGATAATTCTTCTGAACATGCTCAAACAGTTAACGGTCCCCAGTAACTTAGCTTTCTTTCACACTGTTGACACCGTGCATCTTCGTCATATTAAATTAAGTTATAGACCAACTGATGCACACTAAAACCACTTTTTTTAAGTAGCTTTATTATTAAAACTGTTAAAATTGTACCCCTACACGTGTTTCGATCCTAGGATCATCGTCAGGGGGGTTTTTGCTAAAAGCTACAGTCACTTCAAACACATGATTTTAAATATTCTATCGGCACTTTAAAACTTATATATTATAAGTTAAAATCTTGTAAAAAGACTCGTTAAAAGTTGTAAAATTATAAAAGTACTGTAGATAGTAGAATGCGGAAGTGCATGTGAAATGTTTTTGTGGGGAGTGAAGTGTACTGCCTGTTGTACGGTGAAGAGTACTATGGTATTTTAACAGTTTTAATAATAAAGCTACTTAAAAAAGTGGTTTTAGTGTGCATCAGTTGGTCTATAACTTAATTTAGCTTTCTTTATTTCCAGCATAAACTTTAGCATGAGTTCTGACTTCCTGTGTTGCTCAAGTGACAAAGGAACGATACACATATTTGCTCTAAAGGATACCCACTTAAATCGAAGATCAACGTAAGTAATACAAAACTAATGTGTGGAAATGAGTCTGTTTTTAATGACCCTGTAATGCAGTGAGATTATATAGTACTTAGCAGTACAATTAAATTTACACATGTTAATTGGGAATGATAAAATTTTATTGTATGTGGTTTTAATTTTTATGTAAAGATAAAGTAGAAATAAAAGAATGGCTATTTGCCACCTTAGATTGTTTTAATGTGATGGACTATGCTTAATTTAAGTGCTTAGAATATGTGATACTGAATCAAGTATTTCTGTTTTGTAGGTTTTCCAAAATGGGTGGTATCTTGGGAAACTATGTGGAGTCACAATGGGCCTTAGCCAATTTCACTGTGCCTCCTGAGTGTGCCTGTATATGTGCATTTGGGTCACGGAACACAGTAATAGGTAAAATGACTGTCATACCTTAAACCAGTAAGATGAGTAAATAAGAATCAGTGTAAGTAGGTCGGTGTATGTCCATTTGTCATGTTATTCTTATGTAAATTAAATACAAAGGTGATCTTAACGCAAAATTCTCATGTTTCGGTCTTTACAAAAACCATGACAAATTTAAGTGTGTGGCATATCAGAGCCTTTCAAAATATATACTACAGTAGAACCCGGATAAGAAGTCCCCGCATAAGAAGTTTTCCCCTGTAAGAAGTCTGATTTTTAAAGTCCCAAAATCTTATTGCTTTTAATAAGCTTCCCTCTTAATAAGTCCCACTTAAGGAGTCCCTAATCCTCTGGTCCCTTGAAAGACTTCTTAACAGCGTTCTACTGTACTTATTCTGCAGAGAAGATGTACGTAGTGGAAGCCATATTCACTGTTATAAATACTTGGTGTGCCATATGAATTTTAAAAGTATTTGTAACAATTGATCAACTCACACCAACAAATGCACCAAACCAAGTTTTGTCATTGATTTCTTTATTAAAAGATTTCCCCAATACGCATTTCGGCACTTTTTACATTGCCATCATCAGGGGGATCGTTGGAGTTTGTACATAGACTAATGTTCTTTGTTACATCAGAACAGTTGTGTCAATATTCGTTATTACCACTTTGTATAAAATTGTATAAAATTGTATAATAGTGGTATAGTTAAATTGCTAAAATTAATAGTAAAATAGTGTTGTATATTATATTAAACAACATGCTGTGATATAATTCATAAATTATTGGCAGCGTGGTCCGGTGTGCTGTTTTGTGCCGGTTATCTGTGTGTATTGCTGTATGGTAGAACCTCCTTCTTTCATGGCTTGTGGCGTGGCGTGTGTATTTGTAACAAGTTCTGAGGTTTGAGGTTCTTAGAGTTGTATTGGTGATAATTCAAGTGTTCTGAAATATGACTCCAACATGGTGTGATGTCCCAGAAGAATTGAAATCTTCAAGCAAATTTGTGGTGTGTCTGTTGGTACATTACCTTGAAGATTAGCTCGAGGGATATAATAATATATATACTGCATATGCTGGTGAAAAATGTGTGCTGCAAAAAAGTAAGTGGTGATGGAAACTGAATATTTTTATCAACATCAGTGTTGCATAACTGACAAAATATTTACAAAGAACTGTAAAATACATCAAGTAAGTGGGATTGGTTCTCACAATTTCTGACAAAAGAAATTTTACAGAATAAGAAAACTTATGAATTATATCAATGTTTTTTTTATCAGTTCGTGAACTCTTTGTACTGTAATCCAGCTTTTTCCATATAATTTATGCAGATTCAGCTACTCATGTATAAAATCTCATTTCATTCCTGTTGTTGACACAGTGTAATATCCCTGAAGATTTAAATCTTTAATTTACAGGAAGTTCGAAGTGATATCACCACATATTGAGTTTATATTTAGACATTCTTCAAAAGTTAAAAAAGGATACATTATATGAAGACCATATCCATCTCTCGACCTGTCTCTAACGTAGTTCCTGCAACTAATTCATCTGGCAGATTATCGTAAAATTCAGTACAGAAGTTGTTTACAGAAAGTTGTCAAGCCAGACAGAGTTTCATGAAAATCGGCTCAGTGGCAGTCGTAATTTACTTAGGGCATAAATGAATTTGTACCTATACTTTCCATATTTCTTGGCCAATTTGGGTGAAATTTGTTACAGAAGATTTCCATATAATGCCACTGAGTAGTTGTCAGTTTTATTAATATTGGTGCAGCGAAAGCCGTAAATGAATTTCTATCCATACTTTCCACATTTATTGCAGTATTTGGGTGAAATTCTTTATTATAAATTGTCCGCATGTGATGCTGTGATCATTTGTGAGTTTCATGAGAAATGGGGCAGGGAAGCCTTTACTTTTCTTATAGAGATTAGTGCACTTACACCTACACTTATATCATGACACTACGACATTTCAAATGTAAAGCGCGTGGTAATAAAATCTGTGTACTATGCCACAGAGCATACCATCTGCAATCTGTTTGTATTTAAAACATAATGTTAACTTCGCATTAATTGATTTTAGAACCCAGGATGTCCTGTTTCTTGTCTGCTGAAGCTGTATACAGCAGCAGTTTTTTTTTTATGCATTAAGTTCAGTCGAACCAAAAATTAAAATTTTTGTTTAAAGTTTTATGGTATCGATTCTTTAACTTCTGTGGTATCAACCAAAAATATTTTCTTGGGGTAACATTTAAATTGACTGCACACCATGCATGTATTATTTCAGCCATTTGCCTGGATGGAACCTTTCACAAGTACGTATTCAATGAAGACGGAAATTGCAATCGGGAGTCATTTGATGTGTACCTCGACATTTGTGATGATGACAAATACTGAAGAGTGCGTCACAGGCTGCATATAACACATACTACAGTAAGGTATTTCTACAAACAGTAAGTTTAACTGTAAAATGTATAAAAGTTTGCTAATCTTATGGAAAGTTGTATCTCATGGTCCCATCTAATGGGAAGTTAATATAAATGGAAAGCCAAAGTAATTAAATTATTTGTCTGTATTTATTGTGTATAGTTAATACCAACACTATGACCACTTGAATTTCTAAAATGGCGAAGACACTAGTGCACTTAATTTTGTGTGCTACTGCATCTTCAAATACATGCAGAGTTTGTTCAAGGTATGCTTTCATATTATAAAGTAACATAACAGCTAAGGAAGCTCTGTGTTTACCCTCCTGCTTGATGGTAATAATTGATGAACTGTTGTGGCACTTCGCATGGCAGTCATAAACATACGTGGCAGTCATAAACATACGTGGCAGTCATAAACATACATGGCAGTCATAAACATACGTGGCAGTCATAAACATACGTGGCAGTCATAAACATACGTGGCAGTCATAAACATACGTGGCAGTCATAAACATACATGGCAGTCATAAACATACGTGGCAGTCATAAACATACATGGCAGTCATAAACATATGTGGCAGTCATAAACATACATGGCAGTCATAAACATACATGGCAGTCATAAACATACGTGGCAGTCATAAACATACATGGCAGTCATAAACATACGTGGCAGTCATAAACATACATGGCAGTCATAAACATACATGGCAGTCATAAACATACCGACAAATACAAAACAAATTGGGTGTTTTTGTGTTAATCCTTTCCAGGCATTTGGCAATATGTCATTGTCACTGCATATTTCTCTTCATTAGTCTTTGCAAGTATGTAATCAACACATATTATTTCTTGTTTCACTGGTTCCAGCAATCATTCATTGCATACGGCATACATTTATGAAGCAAGTGCTTCTCTCTGTCACTTATTTTTAGTGCTTTTCTCCACTTCAGGCAGATGTCAATGTACAAGTGACATGTGTTTCTCCTTGTTTGTGTGGTCTGATATTGACCAACTGTACCTTTACCAAGCAAGTATGAACAGAGTGTGTAATAGTGGTTGTTATATACATAAAAATTTATCTCTAAATTGTATTATATATATATATATATATATATATATAGGTAAAGTTCTCCCTAGAACAGGCCACGAAGGCCCAGAGGGGGAGCAGAGGTATAGCTTTACTCTTTCTTTAACCTCGGCGCTAGATGGGGGTGGGTGGTCAACTGCACGCCCCGGCCACTTTACCCCGGGAATGACCCGGTACCCATTGTACAGGAGGCTGGGTAGGCCCCAGGGCCGGTCTGGACGGGTGCGGAAAATCTCGCCTCCACCGGGATTCGATCCCCGGACCCTCCAGCCTGTAGCGAGTCGCTATACCGACTGAGCTATTCCGGCCCATGTTATATATATATATATATATATATATAATTCCTGTTGTCCTGAACTTGTAGAGTCAAAAATCTGAAGCAAAGCTGGCATGAAGGCTAATTCCAGTAAGTCCTTGTGTTGTGTAAATTACTTCAAACATAAATTGTTAGTTATTTAGGGTAAAAGTAAGTGAATTTGATAAGAAAAGAATGTGGATGTTAGTGCCACTGATACATTACACAGACCATGTTTTTAGGTCCTTGCTGCATTAATTACCACTTCTTTTCCTATAAGCAGTTAAATATTCGTGTTTCTTGGCAGGTGCTTCTGTGCTTATGGAAGAATTGGTAATGTGCTGGCAACCACTGAATATGTAATGAAGGAATGGTCGCTGTAACAGCACCACACATTAGCAGATGAATGTGGCCTACCAATCGGATGGTTGAAAGTCAACTTTAAATTGCGAATCCAATTTTTTTTTACCACATGTAGGTTCACCACCTTCTATTATTTCTGCAGGAAAATTGTGGTGGCATTTCATTTCTAACTAGTGAAAAGAAGGTGTGATGTTCAAGGTTCTTATGATACTGATAGTCACCATTGCTGTCTTGTGGGATATTATGCTTCATCGATCGGTGGATGGGTTCTTCGTAAGTGTTGGTATGTACCTACCAAACTACAGGGCATGACACCGCAGAAGGCAATAATATTGATAGTATGAAAATTGGCGAAGTTTATGCAGAATAGGTTGGGCTGGGACTGCAAGGGAAAATTTATAAAGCAAAACCACATCCAGTTTAGGGCCTCAAACGGTTATTTTTTTATAACATTTGAGACTTCCCTATTCTTACTCAAATTCTTTTCTAGCAAATTAAATTCCATGCTTGTTCTCTATGTTGTGGTACAAGCATCATGAAATATCCATTACTGATATTAAAATTTCCATCATCTGTCATGGTAAATTATTTTATTTCATGTTTTAAATTTTAGTTCTGCCATTGTAATTTGTATTGTTCAGATGTGTACTTATGAAGAAAAAAATAAAATATTTTGCCAGTCCACTCTATTAGTTTTCCATTGTTCTGTTTTATCTTCATTATCTTTGATGTACTCTGTACATAGCAGCTTTCTTTTAATCCAGTGACAAGTAACGTTCATTACATGCAGCTGCTGTTTGTGATAAGCAGTTTGTTGGCATTCTTTACATTGGTATACATCTGAAGGTCTGTGGTGTCTGATCTGTTTGGAAACGTCCTTTCAACCCACAGGCTATATTAACATTCTACATGTCACAAGGTTTGAGGTTCTTACAGCAATGTTGCTGAGAATTTAGGTCTTCTAGGATGTGAATGGTAGTTCCCAACATTTTGAAGGAATGTAGTGCCTTGATGTTAGTGTCAAGCAGTCTGGGAAGAATTTCTTCTTCTGTGATTGCTTGATGCTAAAGATGAAGGCACCGTCATCCTTCAAAACGTCATGAACCGCTCCTCAAATGACACACTATCACATTCCAGAAGACCTGAATCCTAATTTTAAATATTTTTGGGTTGATTTGATCAATTTTGTCTGTAGTCTCCATCCAGGAGGAAGACATTAAATTAGATGTATTTGGTGGGTGTGTATGTGCATGCGTAGATGAAGCACATAAAAGTGGATTTGTCACAAGACAAAGAATGTAAATTTTATTCAGTGCATTACTGGTTCTTAATTTATCTTTGACAATTTGATTGTAGTGACTAATAAAATTTAACTTCTTCTGACAAGAAGGAAACAATCAATTTATAAAATTTTATAATTAAGTTAGATGTAAGAATTTGATATTTTTTGCTGCTGGCCTGCACCACAGATGTGAGCATTGTTTAACACGATAACCAAACTACATGACAAAAGTTATTAACTGCAAGACATGTTTGTTCAACCACTTTTAAGTTGGTTCCTGAAGAAATCTAAGCCATACCAGCTGTTAAGTCCTTTACACATCAACTAAAATTTAAATTATACACATGCGGTATACAATAAGTAGAAACAGGGTTGGTCATACTGCATTTGAATTGAACTGAAAAGAAACATGCAAATTGTAGGGTACTCATTATTACCATCAGTAATGAGAAAACAGTTTGTAACTATTCACGATTTACTAATGTTCTAAACATTTTGTATTGTGTGTTTGTAATATGCTAACATTTCTTATTTTATTGCCAGAGGATATGGCAAAAACCAGTCATTGTTGCACACGGAACTTCCGGAGAAGCATTGTCTTTATTTTTTTTAATTTGTGATACATATTATGATTTAGTAGTGTCTTAGTGAACAAGAAGCCAGATGTTTGGAATAACAACGATAATTTGCACAACATTCAAGTGGTATTGTATGTATTTGTGTGTACATTTGTTAAGTTGTGTGTTTTGTAAGAGAACTTTGTTTATATTTAAATGTTCTGCAAGAAAAAAATATAGTGACATTTTCACTGTTTCTTTCTGAACTGTCCATTATCCTTTTCAACTATTTGCAATCGTAGGTTTCTGTGGGTGACTGCTGCTTTTACCGCTATATCGCTAAAGGTGAACAGTGAGAATTCTTTGATGTAATGAGATGCACAGATACACTGAAACATAATTAGTGAACAGTCAATATTGAATCAAATATTCTGGGGATGAGAAGTTGCATCAGGTGGCTCAAAGTTCTCCAGCATTTCAGTGACTGACTTCATCTCTCATTATCAGATGGAGTTAGTCTCTGAAATGTTGGTTTACTTGAACTACTGTACACAGCTGTCAGCCTGCATAGACTGTATTGATTTTTGGCACCATGAAAGCTTCAAGACATATATAATAAATATTCATCATTGCAACTACAATCACAGAACACTCGCTGAGGGGCGAGAGCTACAGTTTTCACAATATGGGGATAAATCATTCATTCACAGCTTCATCTGGTAATGTTTTATTAACTAACTCCATGGAGCAGAGTCCTTGAGAAGCTAACAGGTCCTCAGCTAGTCAAGAAATTCCCCGCGTTTTATGGAACCCAAAGGTTCATTACAGCATTCACAACAGCCCGCCACCTGTCCCTATACTGAGCCATATCAATCCAGTCCATGCCCCCCCCATCCCACTTCTTGAAGATACATTTTAATATTATCCTCCCATCTATGCCTGGGTCTTCCAAGTGGTCTCCTTCCCTCAGGAATGTTTTATTAGTGTTAACATTTTGACGTCTATACATAAATGCTATCACAGTTTTATTTATGTTAGTTTTGTATTACGCTATATATTAACAGTCCTTTATTTCACGGGGCCGTATTGGAGCTGCTGGGTGAGTCACAGGTGACAGATAATGGGGGAAACTGCAAATACGGGATAAGCCAAATAAGCAAACCCATTTTGCGGCAACAGTGCTGTCAGGGTGGTGTGATTACACTTTACAGTACCACAAACCCAAAGATGACACTGCATTATGGGAAATGTAGCACAAAGTCATGGTGATGAGAACCCTACATGAAAATCCCGGTCCCCCAAGCTGGGGATTGCACAAAAGCCCAGTAAGCCCCAGAGAAAAATTAATTTATTTAACCATTCCTAAGAAGCACCGTTGGGAAACATAATTCAAGAAATGACCAGAGAACAAGACGTGGGATGGAGGAAGTGGTTTGAATTGCTACTTATACAGTCTCAGCTACTGAAGATGAAGCTGAATTACAGAAAATTCTACTACGCAAAGGAACTGATAATGGGCTCATAACAGTGTGTATGTATATTCAAGAGTGAGATTATGGCTGTCAGTGCCTCTTGCTTCTAAATTTCCACACTTTTCAGTCATGCCAAACTCTTCTTTGAGTCCTGTATATTTCATGGCTTTCTCGATATGGCTCTTCCAGGTTCTCTTTGGTCAACCTTTCTTCCTCCTCTCATTTGGCTCCCAGTTACGTATCTTCCTTGACTACCAGCTTGCCCCTGTCCTCTGCAAGTGCCTGTGCCATATAAGGCTCTTACACGTTTAACAGGATATCACTGTAGATAGACGTCAACTGCCCGAACACCTTGCTTCTGCACTCTTGCTATTGCAGTACAGCCAGCAAGCCACACAGCACAAATGTCATACCTCCGGCACTGCCACCATGCTAATCCTCGATTACAGTCAATCCTGGCTATCCACGTGTTCCGTGTTCGCTCATTTGCACAAAATAAAGTGTAACCCATTTTTTTGCCATTCACGGGCACCTTGCGGCTATTCACGGCCATGCGCAGCAGGCAAAAAATTTTGGGACGCCTACTGCGCAGCGTCGCAGATGGCCTCCAGCAAGGAGAGGCTGCTTCCTTGTTCTCGCGGCTCTGGTTTTTTATTTTTGTAATTAATAATGGCATCCAAACGTAATGCAAGTGCGAGTGAAAAAGTTCCGTATTCACGGGGTTTTCTAGGAACCTAACCCCCGTGAATAGCGAGAATTGACTGTACTTTGATAATAGTCACTGCCTGCTACAAGTCCAACAGATCCATTTGCAGCTGTCAGAGGTGAAAGTCTGACTTCTGATTAAACACAAAATAACAGAAGTACTTGTTTATTTCATATAAAACATACAATATAAACAAACCATTATACCTCTTTTCTGTTCAGCATTCACATTTGGTTACCTCTATTAGATTTAAAGATATCTGGAATCTGATGCCATGTGATTTGTTTGCTAGGTACCAACAAAGAAGAACCTTCCATACTGAAGATGACAGCAGTAGGTTCTTCCAAAATGTATCTAACAAACCACATAACATCATATTCAAGATAACCATGACTTTAATACTCACCCTCATGAGAACCTCATGTCTTAAGACTGCCTCACTGGTAAATGTATGAACTACTTTAGAAGATACAGCATATTTAATACTCAGAATAAGTTTATACACAGATTTTTTTAATTATGCATACATATGCACACACACACATGTCTTCACTAGTGTACTGTGATGATTTTCAGTGATTTACATGGTAAATCTACTTTTTCCTATCAAATGGATCAGTCCACACTTTCATATCTAGAAAAAAAAACAGAGATATAAACATTAATAAAGATAACAATAGCAGCCATCTTGCTCAACCATATGTTTCATATCAAGTTAAGGTTTTACAAACTAGACAGAAAATTCTTTTAACAAAATGGATTACTCCTACAACTGACTACATTTAAGATCTTACTGCCTGGCTGGATATCTTCCTGAATCATGTCTTTTCGATTCTTGGCTTGGATTTCCTCTGAAATACAAAATCACGCACAATCTTAAAATGTATGTACATAGTATATTCACTGAACTGCAGTGCTTTCCTAAAATATAATGAATCAATTTTCCATACATAACCTTTCACACATATGATTCTGCTTACAGATGCATAGTTTGGGCTACTATGTTGAAAAAGTAAAATCTAATTAAAGTAACTGTATGGTCACAAAACCCAAGAGTTCACAGGCCACCATTATGCATGATCCTGAGCCACTTCTATACCTCTCTTAGGCTCACATCTTAGGATCCAACTCCATTATATCCTATTACTTCCTATTATTATCTTTCAAGTGGCCATATTCCAATATATTTCCTCACCAAATTTCACCATAACTTCCTTGATTTTCCTGCCCTAATAATATAAGGTGACGTGTATAAATCCTAGTCACATAATGTAAAATGTCCACTTACTTCATCCCTCTATAACAAGATACTTTTTTTTTGGATAGGAACTGCATTTTAAAGCTCAATTCTTCATTTGAGAATAATACTTAAATATTCCACAGTACTGTACTACTAACAACTTTTGGCGCCCCCTAACCTTGGCCCTGTTCGGGGGCACAGCCCACACACCCTTAATGCCAACCCAGTAGCTGAAATAATTTTGGTATTCTATCACTAAATAATCCATGTCCTGGTGCATTAAAAGGGTACCATCTTTGCTTTGTTCAGTTACGTTCTTCGTCAATTTGTACGCCAAAAAAAAAATTCCAAAATCACCTCTGGTTCGTAACTATACTCCGTGAATTGAAAAAGAAAGGAAACATGTTAAGAGGTTAGATTTTTATTCGTCCTTATGCAGACACTGTAAATTCGAAATGTCTGGTACCACAACTCTAATTAAAACCCAGACAAGGAGAGAGATTGGGAGAAGGGGGTTGCACCGACATCACACAAATCAAACATTCCTTAAAACAGGATATGGTTACATTATTATAGGTTAGAACGCTTGTGTGTGGTATATTAGACATCAGGAAAGCAAATTTACTTACTGTATGTCTCAATATTCTGTAAGGGATATATTATAATTGGGTATAAAGCGACTCCTATAAAACCTACAATTCCACTTATAAATCCTACATATTTCCAGCCTTTCATGACACCTGCCATTACAATCCACACAGCATTAAACTCGAGCAACTCGTGTTTTGTTGCTGATCACGGATCAATGTACCAGCATCTCCATTAAGCAACGATTAGTCTGTTACATACGAGTTTTACTTCAACTACTGCACAAAGCAGGCGCAAAAATTGCTTTTTGCAGTAGTTGAAGTAAAACGTGTATGTGTGAGGTAACTACACGGAATATTAAGATGCGTCTATAGTTTCGGGGAAGTGGATTACAGTTAATTTTACTTAGTGAAATGCAGCAAACTGCCATCAAGATCTTCTTCGCCGCTTAAACGTTGTGTAGTTGAAATATTATTTTCATTTATGAGAAATGCAATCAAAATTTCAATGTAACAATTTACAATCCGTTTTTCATTAGCAACAAATCGGTGACGAGTTTTGTTCTGACGGACACTAGCACAGATTACAACGTTTTCCGGGATGCGGTTTATAAGTTGTTATCTGTCTTGTTCTGGAGAGAAGACGAATATTCTGTTGTGAAGCTCGTCATACATAAAAATGCACATGGCAAGTGAACTGCAACTAAGTTTGCGTCAAAAAAAACACCGACCTAACGACATAAACATAATGGAATTAAAAGAATAAATACGTTATATAAGTCAACGTACTCACTTATATTTTAAGAAATGACAGATTGTATAAAAAAGATACTAAATTAATTTTAACGCTCTCATAATTCTGTCATTTTTTAAGTTTTAATATTGAAGGTTTTGAAACAGAAATTAATTTTGTAAACAACGTAACTATTTGAGTAAGAAATGCTTATAATTTGTGCAATATGAAGCCACGATAAACAATTATTATGTAGTTTACTAATCACGAAAAAGTTTTGCAGGTCGAAACGCGTTGCGAGCTGTTTTAAAAACAGACATTGTTTTTATAATAAAAACGTCATGTTTGAGTAATCTTACAGTAATTACGTTGTAGTAATACAACGGGATGTCGTCTTTCAAAATAAGGCCAATATAACGTTATAATTATGCGTTTCTTCAAAAGTAGTAGATTTTTTTTTTCATTTCAGTACCAATAAAATATGCAACAGCTTTAAGAAATAACAAACATTAAAAAAACCCGGACATTTCTACAAATTTATAAAACCCGCCCGAATGGAAAATTTTGGGTAGAAAAAGAAGACATGTTCGCTGAAAAGAGGACGTATGGTATCCCTGCATCATGTAAATGGGACGCTGTATCTTTTAATCCTGATCATAACACTGTCCCCATTCACCCAATGAAACAAAGCATTATATGACATTAAATTTACGTTCTTTCAGAGCTAACACAGATTCAAATACTGGACACTCATCCTTAGTTCGGAAGTATGTGAAATTAATAAAATACGAATCCAGGCAGGTTAGTGGTAATGCAAGACTTGTAGGTTAGAAGACATGCATACATACATACATACAAACATACATACATACGTAAATAATAGTCTTAAGGTATAACAGTTTTAAAAAGAGATCTGAACTCAGTGACATGAAAAGCATATGAAAGTGCTTGAAGAGGATAAGTTAGAAAAACTCTCTTAGGTGTAGCAGGTATTAGTGGAACAAAATGTACGTATTGCTTCTGTTATATTCGATAAAGGATGTACTGACTCTGGACACAAACATCTTACATGACTTCTAATTCCATTCATTAACTGAATAAATCTGTTACAAGATTCTGAATATCAGTTTGTGCACGCCAAATTAAACCATGTTGTCAGTAATATTTTTAATAATATAAATTACAAATTAATTTATAATGTTTAATAATGCGATTGAAAGGATATTTCATTTAATGACAAAATGAATTTGAATCAATAAACCCTACAACGTTGAATTTTCCCGCCGGCGATATTGACCGATAGATGTCACCATCGCCGACGATATTGACCGATAGATGTCACCAGAATCACTATTCGTGTTGATTTTACAGAAGCTCCACGCGTTAAAGTACAAACGAACGAAGTGCTGAGTTTTTCGATAACTTTTCGGAAAGCAGTACTATCATATTATAAATAAATTATATTGGTTATGGACAGTTATTTTGAAAAGTTAATTACGCCTTAAGCAGGCTGTGAGGAAGTTCGTGGAGTGTCAGTCTATGTAACTGATAGCTCAGTGTAAGGGCTTTTCTTTTCCTTCTTTTCTTTCAGAATGAATGTCCGAGTGTATGTGTGGTTCACCGGTTTAGGAAAACACGTATTCGTTATTTCTGATTTATTGATTGATGGTTTGCGTATTTGCGTATGATATATTTGTTTTGCTCTCATCCATGGTATGTACGTGCATTGTCAACATAACAGCCGATTAGTGTTACAACTTTGAAAACAAGTCTCTGGTCACCCACTTATTGGCGGATGTGAGGTACGAGTTTGAATAATTTTGTGAAATCTTATTTAGAAGTTCCATAGTTCGTGTTTCCCAAAAGAGAAAACAGTTCGTATGTAATGTGTTACATGTTAAACTACTACATGTTTTAAATGGCCTGATTGTATCGATGAGTCCGTGAATTATGAGAATATGACAAGGTAGAAGTTGAAGTAATTATCTTCACATTAGATGTATTGTATTACGTATATAAAGGCGTATCTGTTCAGCATAACTGCTTATATTTGTATGATGTCATACAAATCGTATTTCTTGTGTTAAATTGCAGGCAGTGAAATTACCCATACAGTTTAATTCTAACAAAAGTCCTCAAGGTGTGTATTTTTTCACCAAAAATAAACACAATATCTTGAATATGTGATTTATGTAATATCTGTGAGAAAGTGTACAGGAATGGCTGTACTGAAAATGTGTCCTTTTTCATTCATGTTACAAGCAGATTGCAGTATGAAGCTGTCAATTGATGTGCTCCTGCCTAGCCAGTGAATTGGGCCTGTGCCCCTGAATACGTGTTTATGTGGTGCAGAGTTAAAAAGAAGCATAAGCAGAATGCTGTGTTATATTCCATTGCTTAAATAAGAATGTATTGAATAGGTTTTAAATTGATTTGGAGAAGACAAGTGAGCATCTGTGGAGCAACGTATGACAGACCATGAGCAGTAAATGTGAGGCACAGAAGACACCATGCTAGCGATTGATGATTTGAAGGTTCATTGCTATGTATACTTGAAACAGTCAATGTCATTACATGAATTTCAGCTTTTATTAATATGAGGCTAGGCTGTGGATTGTGTGGTAGCCAAGATTGAATGTTTGGATTGGTGTTTAATGTATTTTTTTTATCGCAAGGATAAAATCTGACCTGTGACTAAAGAATATTCTGTATAAATATGAATGTGTGGTTTTGTAAATTGAGAACAATCATTTCTGTTTAATGCTTTGACATACATGTGTCCTTTAACAGGTTATGTTCAATGATTGTAAAAACAAATTATACCATATCAGGTAAAATACACATATTAGTGTATGTTATACATAACTCTCAACATGTTTTGGTTTTTAAACAACTTTCAGTAAGGAGTTAACAAAACCATTGGGAGTGGTGTACATGGGATATATACTTGCATACAAGGATGTTGATATTATGCAAGTTATATAGCATATCTAATGCCAGATGTTACAGTATCCATTCTGTGTTAGCCAGTTTCAATATTTAGGAAATTACATACACCAAAATTCCACTAACCTGACTATTGGACATGTGCCGAATTATTGAATATTCTGGATTATCGGACGGTACCTATACTGACATAAGTTCTTACAGGTAATTATTTGTTACTGCTCCTAAACTTGGGCTGTAAAACTAATCAGAGGAGTATTCCATTTGGATATATCCTTCAGCTGTTAGTTCAGGGTCATCAGGGTCCTCTACTGTGTTTCCCAAGTCTTCATAGCTGAAGAATTTGGTGGAGTAGGAGACAAGGGGTCAGGAGATACCACATCGGTTGATATACAGTCACTCTTGGAGGTCTTTTTGAACATGTCTCTGAGTCTGCCTGTTTCATTGATGAGACTTTTGTTTTGATAAAAACAAAACTTCCGGTCTTGGGATTACTCTCCTCAAGTGCCGTATCATCAGGATTTCTGGATTTACAAGTTTTTACGTTCATGAAGGTTGTGAAGGGGATTTTACTGCAAGTGCATAACAAGATAAACAGTAAACTTTATTCTAAGATCACCGTGCATTTTTTACAAATCAATGTCTTATCACCAACTAAATGCACTTTATTTAAAAAAAACCAATATAAGGTTTCTTTAAAACAGTTAAAAAACCCCTACATATGTTTCGGCTCTCTAGAAAGCCATCTTCAGGGGGTGTCACTCAACTGCATTTGTTTAAAAAATACATCCGTGCGTTCGTTCGATAGTATACGCATATAGTTCACCACCTTCAATACTGTTATTTTCACTGTCACTTTTTTACACCATATGTTAAAATGAGGAATAAAATGGTTTTTGAAACTCTGAGTGAGACTGCTCTCGTTATGTTATTTCACTGTTGGTGAAATAGCAGTGAAACAACATAACGAGAGCAGTCTCACAGTTTCAAAAACCATTTTATTCCTCATTTTAACATATGGTGTAAAAAAGTGACAGTGAAAATAACAGTAGTGAAGGTGGTGAACTATATGCGTATACTATGGAACGAACGCACGGACATGTTTTTTAAACAAATGCAGTTGAGTGACACCCCCTGAAGATGGCTTTCTAGAGAGCCGAAACATATGTAGGGGTTTTTTAAATGTTTTAAAGAAACCTTATATTGGTTTTTTTAAATAAATTGCATTTAGTTGGTGATAAGACATTGATAAGATGAACAGTGTTTTATAACGACCGTGTTCCAGCTTGCAAGGTGAACTTACCCTGGTGATAGTGGTGGCTGCCACCGAAACATGTCAGAATATAGAGTGATTTTATATATAACTTTTAAAATCATTAAATGTATGATGCATATTGTTGGAAATTTTTAGGCAGTAACTTAGCAAAAAAATCATCATCTGCGGTGCTACAGCCCTTGAAGGGCCTGGACCTCTGCAATAGCCTGCCTCCATCCCTCTCTATCCTCTGCCATCCTTCTCCATCCTCTTATTCCTATTTTCTTCAGATCTTCCTCCAGATCGTCCACCCATCTCAGTCTGGGCCTTCCCTTCCTCCTGCTGCCCCCTGGTTGTCCAGTGAAAATTTTCTTTACCACTCTTTCTTCTGGCATTCTTTTAGCAAAAAAATGCATGGTATAAATAACAGTGTGAAATTTATGTAACTTTTCTGTTGACAAGATAGGTGCAGCAAAACATTTGGCCAGGGTAAAAGACTGTGATCCAGATTAAATCCGCAGATTTCTTGATGGTTTTTGCCCAATAACACAATGTTTTAACTGCAGTGTATTAAATCTGCATTTTTAACGTCTGGATTCTTATTACATGCTAGTAGCGGATGACAGCTTTGCTCTGAGAAAGACTTTCAACTAGTCACAGACTTCTCTGCTGTGGTTTAGGTCCACAGACAAAACGATGTATGACCGACTGTTAGGTTAGGTTAGATTAAGTTAGGACCTTTTACAGATAAACATGTATGTTCTGTGGCAGTTCTTTTTTTCTAAACTAGCTGAAACATCTGAGCACACTAATTAATTAAGTAATTAAAACATCAGGCCTAAACATTAGCATGACAGTTATTTTGCTTCATGCCGTATAGGATTTTTGAACTAGTTATGTGTGTTGGGAATCATGATAATAAGCCGAAGTAGAAATACATCTCTAATAAACATGATAATGAACATAAATGATGATAATTGCACTGCAGTTTGTTCCCAATCACCATAATTCTGTTTAAAGAACAGTTATACCAGTGTCTAATTAAGACCTTACATTAATCCTGATACTGGCAAAACTAATTAACCATGTCTGTTTGCACTAGTAGTATGACTTTAGCTGAAAACAAAAGTGTCTTATTGTATCTTAAGATGTATGTGTATGAGATTATGGTCTTTTGGGATATGATGCTGTGTAGTTTGGCAGATTAGGTTCCAACGTGTTGGGGGAACATACTGTCCCCATGTTCAAGCTCACTTTGACCCAGAAGATGCAGGCAGTGGGTTCCTGCGAAACTGTACAGTGTCACACCCCAGAAGACTATTACTGCCAGTACTCACCAAATCTCGTGTGCATGTGACTGGCATTCCTTGAAAATCGTGCATGTCAACTTGTAACCACGTAATACAGGGTTATTCAAAATGATTTTCGGGATTGATAGGAGTATATGTATTTTTTTATTTAATAGAACAACACTCCATGTTTTTGTGACATACCTTACAGGTGCTCTATATGTGCACCCTTTGTGATTCTACAAACATCAACACGATAATCGAGTTCATTCCAAACTTTTTCTAGCATGTCAGTGGTGATGGTTTCATTGGCGGTTCTGATTCGTACCTTCAGTTCGGGGATACTTGTGGGAAGAGGAGGAACATAAACCTGATCCTTGACGTAACCCCATACAAAGAAATCACATGGGGTTGCATCTGGAGAACGAGGTGGCCAAGTTGTTAAAACCCCGACAATCATTTTGAATAACCCTCTATTTCATGACCAAAACAGTGCTTACCCTGTGTGACTGCCTTAGCAATCGTACCAGTAGTGCAGTCTTATTTTATCTGACCACTATCGTCTGTCACTTCATGCTGCTACTCCTCCACATATGTATAAGTGGGCTGCATTAATACATTGAACATGCTTACAGGAAGTGACAGCCATTGGTTGTCAGACAAAATTATGACCCAGTAGAATGTATAGTATGGGGTTGTAAAATGTTCGCTGGAAAATTTCACGATTTCAGCACACATGGTTTTCATAGGAAGCCGACTGTTTGTTGTGTGATTCCAGGCTTCTGCCACAGTGTAAATGAGACCATCGCTTTTCTGGGATGTTACGCAGCTTAGATTGGTAGTTATTGATGTTGTGGCACAACCTGTCAGTCCCTTGAAGATGGGACCAATCGGCTGTCCCGAAACATTGTTAACTAACTACCACTCTGCACTGCGTAACATCCCAGAAGAGCGAAGATCTCAAGTGTATGTTCTTTCCATATTTAACTGAAGTGCCAGAAATTTAGTCAGAAAATATATTTGAATGTTAATTTTGTATGCACTGGTTTTGGAACTAGATTTCAGAATAGTCATAATTTATTGTATAGAGGGAAATGTTTTAATTAAAATCTGAGCACATGCTATTTTTTGCTCAGGGTCATGGGTCAAACTTTGTCTGAACCTGTCACAGACAAAGAGTCGGCGTGTTGTCAGAATTCACAGCTGAAAGTGGGATCCAGCTGTATGCAGGGCTGGAGGATCAACATGGAAGATTCGCACGCACACATTCTTTCACTGCCAGATGACCCAGGAACCGCTTTCTTCGGTGTTTATGATGGTCATGGAGGTCAGTTGCTTGGCAATTAACCCTGGAGGGAAAGAACTGGCAGTGTTTCTCTCTACATACAGTATTGAAAAATACTGTAGAACTTGTTGAAAGGTGCTTGAATTCTGGGGTTTTTCCTCACAGGAAACTCATGTATCACAAGATTGTCATATTCTGGGACATGACACCATGTAGTTTAGTAAATAGGTGGTGGTGTTTTGGAGGAACCTTTTACCTGGAAGATGGAGGCAACAGGTTTATGTGAAATGTTAGTACCTGTCTATCAAACCATATGTTCTTTGCTGTGAGATCCACAACTGTCACACTTCAGCTTGGTTACAGACATCAGTTAGTGTGTTCAGGGAAGGAATCACTGTTTATACCGAGAATCATATGAAACCAATATGGGCAGAATGTAGACTTTCTGAGAATTAAACAAGTTAGGCATTGGTCATATAACGTAACATTGTGGTGTGTTCACATAATGTCTGTACGTCCTTGGTTATCCCAACAGCCTGATACCATTTCACTCGAAGGAAGCACTTTTATGGTGATTTAATGTTACCAGCAATAGTCGAACATACTTAGGTCTTCATGTAAAGTGCCCGATATTTTTGCCCAATTTTAACCAAATCTGGAATTCCTCAACAGATTTTCATAAAAGTCCCGATATCAAATTTGATATAAATCCGTCCAGTGGGAGCCATGCTGATAACATGCGGACAGATTGACGGACAGACAGCTGGACTAACAGCCTGATATCATTTCAGTCGAAGACAGTGTTTTTATGATGATTTAATGTAGCCAGAAACAGTAATGTGTACTTAGGTCTGTGTGTAAAGTACCCAATATTTTTTTCCCATTTTAACCAAATTTAGATTTTCTTAACAGATTTTCATAAAAGCCCTCAATATCAAATTTCACAGAAATTCATTCAGTGGGAGCTACAGTGATACATGTGAATGGACATTGGAAAGGTAACAGGCGCTTTTTATGACTGTGCGCATGCATGTAGAAAGATGGTGCATGTGATTGTGACTGTGTTTTAAAAGGACTATTATTCGGATAGATGATAAGGATCATGAAACACGACTGTTTATTGTACAAGTTCTTTCATTGCCACAAGCATGGTGGCAACATGTTTTGGCTTCATATTTATTAAGCCATCTTCAGGCTGCAGAAACAAACCATATGAAGAGGAAAACCATGTAAAGCTATGTACATTTACATTAAGTGATAAATGAGATCTCAGTTTTACATTGTTTGTCAAGTATTGTCTTTCCAGTTGGTTGAATATAATGGTGAAATTATTAAAATTAGTATAATAAAGGTGACACAATCATAATTTTGTTTTACAGTGGCTTAATGTGTAATAATTTAAAAATTATGAAGTCCAAAATTGTTTTTCATTTCACATTATATTCACCGTGCTTTCTGTCCTATATAATAGCTTTTATTTTAACCAACACTTGCACTACACCTTGTCGTCATATATACCCCTACGTATGTTTCGACTACTTATTAGTCATCATCAGGGGGATCAAAGTATATAAACACAGACTACACATCCACTATAATAGTCGGTTCACATTCAATGTTAAAATAAGATGAACTATGTTCACTATAAAAACATGTAGCATTTTTGCTTCAGTGGTTAAAAGAAACGCACTTATATATTTTAACCACTGAAGAAAAAATGCTACATGTTTTTATAGTGAACATAGTTCATCTTATTTTAACATTGAATGTGAACCGACTATTATAGTGGATGTGTAGTCTGTGTTTATATACTTTGATCCCCTGATGATGACTAATAAGTAGTCGAAACATATGTATGGGTATATATGACGACAAAGGTGTAGTGCATGTGTTGGTTAAAATAAAAGCTATTATGTTTTTCATTTGTTTGGGGTCATTTATGTAGACAGAAATCTGTGTATACAGAAGCTAGCAGAAAGCTGTATTTTCTCTGGGGTATTATTCTTTAAGGGTAGAGTGCACCTGGGCCTTTTTTTTTTTATTTTATTTATTTATTTATTTTTTTTTTTTTTGATTATGTTTAAACAGGACTGGCTGTGATACTTGGACCTGTTCTGTGTTTTTATGTAAGAAGTTCTGCAGACAAAGTTTTGTTATCTCCTTAAGGTGCTGGATACCATCACATTAAGGACAGAACAAAACAAAATGTGGTTTAATGGAACAGTGATTATTGATGACTTTATAATTATTACAATTTATTATTTTGTTTCACTAATCTGTGCACAGTTCAGTGCTCAGGCCATTGTAAATCTCAACTGTGGCGGAATGTCTTTATTTGTATTGTTACAGGTGCTAAAGTTGCCCAGTATGCAGGCAAACATCTTCACAAGTATATTGTTAAGAGATCTGAGTACAAGGAAGGAAGGATTGAAGATGCTCTGCGTCAGGTGTGTGTGTTACAATAAGTAACTAGAATTATTTAAATTTATGATAACATAATCTGCTGATTTAATTTCCTATGTTCACCATTAGGAAGTGAGAAAAGAATATCTTATATGGAGGTCATATGTGTTCGTCTGTCTGTCGCATAGTTCGAGGGCCAGAATTGTTGGACAGATTTTGTTAGAATTCAGCATGGGAGACTTTTTGCTAAAAGCATTTGGTCAAATTTTAAGTTTTCTGCCATATTGACCTATAATGAAGTCCACTTTAATTGAAGGCATAAGTGGATTTTGTTTATGATATAATAAACTTCTAATGAAACATTATAAACAGGCTATAACTAAGTTTAGTAAACTGGAGAGGATTGGCAAGGTATGAGGTTCTGACAGTGACCTTGCTGAAGGTTCAAGTCTTCTGGGATGTGACACTGTGTAGTAGAGTGCTTGACTGTGAAGATGAAGCCATTATGATCTTTTGAAATTTCGGGAACTACACGCTTAATAACACAGCATCAAGTCCCAGAAGACTTGAATCTCTTTGGAATGTTGTGTGTTATGCGGTGGAGTATGCAAAGTTTCAGTGTCATATTTTGTCTGAATTTTTATTTTTCATTGCAACAAGAAAAAGCACTGTCTATCGTTGCTATTAATCTTGAAGTGTATGTTAACTTTTGTAAGTTTACTCTGAACGAAGTAAAAGATATTAAAATTTAATTTAATTCTCTGTATATTTTTATAAATGTTCAGTGTTCAGTTCAAATTGCCTGTACTTTAAATTTCCAAAAAATAGGTAGCATTGTTGTAATCAAATTACAGATGGGTTCCCCACAAAAGAACATAATATTCTGGTGCACATCTTGTATAGGGAGGTAATATGAACAAGCATTGTAATTTTAAAATACATGATGCAGACAGTAAAGGAGCCTGGGTAGCTCAGTCAGTATAGTAACTAGGCTACAGGCTGGATGACCATGATTTGATACTTGGCAAGGTGGAGATTTTCCATTTATCCGCCCTGTTGAGACTGGTTCTGGACCCCTCTAAGCCCCCTGTTTACTGGATAGAGGGGGTTTCTGTCTTTGGAAGGGGGTTAAAGGGACCAGGGCTTGAAGCTGCCCCCTCACCATCATCTGCTGCTTTGGTTAGAATGTGTGGAGCTATATTTCCATTTCTCCATGTGTCTTCATGGCTTGATGTTTAATTAAGGAGAGTGACAAATTACCTATGGCTGTACAGAGTGTTTAAAGAATCACACTGTATTATTACAAAGCAAGGAGTAGCCGATGTTACCCAATGCTGAAGTTCACACAATTGTTTTCTCTTTATTGGACTGGTTTCTCTAGATCTGGTCTCTCCATTGCTATGCTACTAATAAGACTTACTTTATACAGGGTTTCCTTGACGTTGACAACGCTATGTTACAAGACGAGTCTCTGAGGGATGAGTTGGCGGGCACGACCGCTGTTGCTATCATTCTAAAGGAAAACAAACTGTACTGTGTATGTGGACCTGTGACTGTATGTAATTATAAGCAGCTTGTGTACAGGCTTATGATGTATGGCTCACAAAAAGTCAGTGGCAAACTTAGGCAGGCTGTATTGGGGCCATGCAGAGAAGCCCCATGATAGATGTGGTGTCCCTCTGTCAGCCTACTGATGTATTTCCCTGAGCCCCTGCTGCCCTATGTTGTTCAGTGCCAAACATTTATTGTTAGCAGATGTTATCACATTACCACTGTCAGTATTATACCTCATATAACATTGTAGACTACACAGTTCAGCTGTAACTGCGCTAAGTTGTGTAGCAGTTCATTGACCCTTTCCTGTCCTGCTGTGAGAAGACATCTGACATTTAATTTCTCCACACAGGTCTGTTATCAGAAACCTTCCAATACCACTGCAGTAAAATTGTCTCAGGCAGTAAACCGTGATAAAATTGGGTTAAAAAGCAACATTTTGGAGACTTGCTGCATATATTTCATCAGGGTTGTCAGAACTGGTTTCTCAGAGATTGGTTTTGAACCAATTTTGATGGAGCTGATTATCTGAGAGGATTCCTATGCATTTATTTGCCATAGGAACTTCAAATCTTACTTCCAATACCAACTTTCAAATTTGCTGCATTATTTATAGTTGCATGTTCAGTGTCGTATCTCCTTGTTGTTTATGTTCATTGACCTTATGGGAACAGCAGATGACACGAACTGTATATATGCTTCATTAGTTTGCATGTTGTAGCTGATAGGAGTGAGACTGGGAATACAGTAAAGGGTTAATGTTATATATAACAAATTGTTAACATTTAAATTTTTTCTGAAGCCACAGAGGTCTTTTTTAGAGCAGAACAGAGCAGAACTGATGACTGCGTAACAGACAGCATCATCAGGTGCTATGAAGCAATGATGTTGTCCAATCCATAGCAAGCAGTCCTGTCATTAAAAAACATCCTGTATAGTTCAGTTTGTTACCTTGCATGCTGTGAGGAAGTTGTAGATTCTGTGAGCAGATTCTGCTGTAGCAGTACATCCTGTATAAGATATTTGACATTTCCAGTGAAGGGACGATTCAGATTATCTCATAAATAATGACACTGTATGATCTGTGAGGTGGGTACCATTCTTTTCGTGGAGTAACTTAAAGCCTCTAATTTCAGGACAGAAGGTAATTTTTGATTTGGATATGCCTGAGTGAAAAACAGATTACTACTGTAATTCTTACATTAGTTATAATGTTACTCTTGTAACTTGCATTATGTTTCTGAAACAGGCTAATGTAGGTGATTCTCGTGCCATCGCAAGTGTCAGTGGTAATGTGGATGTGCTGTCATTGGACCATAAACCTGTCAATGACACGGAGATCAAACGGATCCAGGCAGCAGGAGGGTGGGTTGAGTTCAATCGTGTTAATGGCAACCTAGCACTCTCACGTGCTCTAGGCGACTTTGTGTTTAAGAGAAATGAAAAAAAGACTGCAGAGGAACAGATTGTTACAGGTGAGTTGAGAGATTTATTGAGGAATGTCATATGAAGGATGTGAAATAAGTAGGTTCCCAATGTAAAAGGTAAAGTTCACCCTATAACCTGCCATGAAGGCACAGAGGGGAGTAGAAGTATAGCTCTACTCTTTCTTTAACCTTGGCACTGGGTGGGTGTGGGTGGATAATGCCACGCCCCAGCCGCTTTACGGGAATGTATAGGAGGCTGGATGCACACTAGGGATGGTCTGGACAGGCGCAGAAAATCTCGCCCTCATCAGGATTCGATCTCTGGACCGTCCGGCCTGTAGCGAGTTGCTATTCTGACTACTCTATCCCAGCCTCAAGGTCCCTATGTAATAAAAATTAAATGAAAATTCATTATGACACTCTGTCAGAGGGTGAACCATTTTTGATGTTGTGACTGAACATCAGGAACCACTCACCCACTGACACAGCGTCATATCCCAAATTATGCAAGTCTGTACTGCAACTTATTCAGTTTGCAGGTAATTGTTGAGGTAGTTGTTTGTATTGCGCGTTAAGTCATGTGTGGTCACAGTGTGACTGCTGTTGGACAACCAACACCTTCTGTTTTGTTCTAGTATCAGTTCTATAGGTCCTGTTCTTTACCGTGTTGCGTACAAAATTGAATGGCAGAAACAAGACACACACACAAATGGGGCTGTTATTCATACCTTGTTGCTAACATACCTATGGCAGAACAACAAGCATTAGCCTTTCAGATGCAGTAGAGTCACAATGTTTGTGGACCTTGATGTTCAGGATTTCAACTTTTTGTGATCACCCATTGTAATGCAGTTGTTTCCACCTTTTGTGACTGGTTCCATCAAATCAGGGTGAGACCACATGGCTGGTGATTTATCTTCCCTTTATGTCCTTGCTATTGCACAGATCACTCAGCTCAAGTCTTTCATTAAGGGATGTTTATTGCTTTTATGGTTTATGGAATGAAACTCTTCATCAGTCATTTGATGTATTTCGTGCTTCCAAAAATTGTTCATATTTCATTAAAAATAAATTTTCATGCATTTTCTGCTTTTTGAAGTTATTTTACGTTTTTGTTACTGATATTTTCTAAGTTCTTGGAACCAAACACGCGTTTTCCATTGACTGGCAATTCCATCATTTTTGGCAGTTTTATTGTTCTGACTTAAATCACAGAAATTAAGACTATAGCATATAAACAAACACCTTCCATGATTTGTTCTCTTACTGACTTTACTTCTGGATGACCAGCATATCCAGACGTTGAAGTTCGTGATGTAAATCCGGACTGGGAGTTCCTGGTCATTGCCTGTGATGGTATCTGGGATGTTATGACGAATGAGGTGAGTCTGTGTCAATGTTTAAGCATTCTTTTGCAGGAACTGCATCCTATTTTCTACCACCCACTCTCTTACTGGCCACAAATAAATGTGCACAGAGATTTAAAAAGTGGAGACTGATGTCTAAAAACATAAAACTTCTGCTCTCTTGTTTGTATCAGTAAACTACTGGAACAGATGTAAAATAATGAAAAGGGCAAAGTTGTAAACACTGAGCATGTGATCAAACTGTGACCGTAAATTTATAAGTTGATGGCTAAAGTCTTACAACAGTGATTAATGGGCTTTCTGTAAAGGTAACGGTGAAGTTCGTCCTAGAAAAGGCCATGAAGGCCTAGAGGGGGAGTAGAGGTATAGCGCTACTTTTTCTTTAACCTTAGTGCTAGATGGACGTGGGTGGTCAGTGCCATGCCCTGGCTGCTTTACCCCCAGAAAGAGGACCCAGTACTCATTTTACAGGAAGTGGGTTGGGCCCCAGGGCAGGTGTGGGTGGTTTGATCCCCAAACCGTCCAGCCCATAGTGAGTTGCTATACCGACTACGCTATCCTGGCACACTGTGGTCTTTCTGTATGGCAGCAAAGGCCTGCGCACATATTATGTGACCTTCAGGCATGTTCAGAATGCCATTATGACTGTCACTGTAACCAGCAGAGTTGTGTCAGTCTTGTGTGCAGGTTGGGGCTGTAATCTTTTTCATGTTATAAAGTTAGTGAAGGTGTATGGAGGAGTGGGGTATAACTCCACTCATTCTTGATCATGGCATGAGATTGTAAGTGGTCGGCCTCATGCTCAGATCACTTTACCCCCGGGAAAGAGCCCCGGTACCCACTGAATAGGAGGCTGGGTGGGCCACAGAGCTGGTCTGGATGCTTGGGATAAAGGTACATCTGCCCCAACCAGAAATAAAGCATGATCCGTCAGACATCAGGCATGTAGCCTAGTCACTATAACGAATTAAATGGTATACTATAGATGGTTATTTATTTAATGAATTGGTGGGTGTGTATCTGATTGAATGGTTGTGCAAAGGGAAATGGTTGGGAAGCTAGGCACCTCTGCCAGGAACCTTTCCTGCACTGATAACTTCCAAATCATCAGACGTTTACTGCCATGGACACTCTACCATTTTTAGGAGAATCCTGGTGTTGGCTGTAGACACATAGCTGCAGAGTTTTGTGTTGTGTGCACATGACCGTCTGGATTTGTGTTGTGTGCACATGACTGTCTGGATTTGTGTTGTGTGCACATGACTGCTTGGATTTGTGTTGTGTGCACATGACTGCCTGGATTTGTGTTGTGTGCACATGACCGTCTGGATTTGTGTTGTGTGCACATGACCGTCTGGATTTGTGTTGTGTGCACATGACCGTCTGGATTTGTGTTGTGTGCACATGACCGCCTGGATTTGTGTTGTGTGCACATGACCGTCTGGATTTGTGTTTGTGTCACATGACCGTCTGGAGGTCCGGCATGAGCAGCTTCTGTGCCTGTAACATTTATCAGCATGTCAAGTGTCTCATGGTGGCTGATATTCCAGCATGAGAGGCATTCTGTCGGTGTTTTGTTGAGCAGTGTTTCAGTCTTTCTTCGCAAGATTTGAGGTTTGCACACTGGTGTTACAGAACATTCAAGTCTGCTGGGATGTCAAGGCATGTTGCTGGTCAAGTAGTTTCTGACGTTGCATGTGATCTTAATACCCTCAGCTCGACTCTGAAGATGAAGACATTATGATCCTTCAAAGTGTCAGGGACTACTCACCCAAGGACACAGTGTCACATCCCAGAAGGCTGCATCTGTGACCCTTTGTTTTGTCAGTGCTCCTCACAGACACAGCAGATTGTAATGGGGATGGCATCATCAGTTGACACAACAGTTAGCTGTTTTGTTGTCTAGTCCAGACATCAGCAGTAGTTCACTATCATTGTTTGGGCAGTTATCATTGGAGATTGTTTGTTAGGTCTAATAGACGATGTATCACTGGCAGTCAGAGAGGGCCCGGGATTCGTGTATGATGGTCCTGTGTCACGTTGTAGCCTTATCAATTGATGTCCTGAACATTGTATACTGCAACTGAAGGATGGATCAAGAAGGAGGCCTCCATGCTCACATAATTTGACTCCTGTGGATTTATATATTTAAGGTCACAAGCCTAGTTTATTCATTCACTCTTCACCGTGTAGAACATCTGGAGCAGCGCACTGGAAACGGCTGTCACACTATGCACAACACTTCCAGACTTTGAACATGTTTGACAGTCAATGATATGACATGCCCATGCATGTATTTAATCTAATTGAGAACATTGTCAGTACCCTTTATAAATACAGAAGAGAGTTGAGAGCCTGTAAAATCCTGTTATGGCTCTAAATCAAACAGGAAGATATTGTTATGTTAAGATACTGATATGTTTATATGAATTTCTTGTATAGTTCAGCTGTATATAACTCACCTCCAGCATTCGTACAGATCTTTCATGCATGTACTTTATATAAACATGCAATTTTAGTATTGGTTTTCTGTCAGTTTCTTGTAGTTTCCATTTTCCTGCCATGGATCTAATAGAAGACACCCAAAGATATCTTGAAATTTACTCCATTGTCATATGAATAAATATTGTAACTATGGATGTTTAAATGATTTGCTTGTATTGCAGTCAAGTTTTTAGTACAGTTGAGATCTTCATTTCCTGAATTTTTCTTTTAGTTTTGTGAGTAAACTTTTTTCTTCATGATCTTCTTTACTTTGTATTGCGTTATTGACTAGAAAGGCAGCAATAGCCTTGGTGAAGAACGGGTACTTCTGCATGAAAATCAAAATTCTTTAAGTACTGTTTTATAATATAACCTGATACTTGTGTTCTTTCTTTGTGTTTAGGAAGTAGTTGAGTTTGTTCGTCTACGTATAGCGTCTAGAATGAATCCTGAAGACATCTGTGAGGATCTGATGACTCGATGCCTTGCACCTGACTGTCAGATGGGAGGACTTGGCTGTGATAATATGACTGTTGTCCTGGTTTGTTTCCTGCATGAAAAGTCCTATGAAGAATTGTCAGCCCGCTGTGCCTCTGTTGATCCCCGAGACCAAGATTCCAGAAATTCTCATTAGTTCTTACAACACGGGAGTCCCTGTAGTATGAAATTGTCATATTACTCGGCTTCATACAGTTCTGTATCAAAGCAGTTTAGTGTTTTGTATAATTTTGCTACTATTACAAGACAAAATTTCTTTCCTTTATTCTGTATATAGCTGCTTGGTGTTCATCCTTACTCATGAAACAGTGAAATGGAAACAGAGTCATCACTTTCGTTGACCACATTGTATGTCTTTTGGCCTTCACTGAACTGCCATAACCTTTCTGGTACAATGTGCAATCATTTACAAGTGTTTGTTTCACATGTAGTAAGTAATAGTAATGAGGGTGATCTGTTAATTGATTAGATTAGGTGAAAGACCGATTAATCCAGTGTAAGCAATATTTTAATAGTTTTATTGATCATTATCATTCACTGTTTGCAACATATATAATACTTTAAACATCGTAAATTGAATGTAGCATTGTCTGATATGGTTAACAGAGCACCTAATTGTTTGGTGTGACTTTGCTCAGCAGTAGAGCTCTTTCCTTGCAATCAGGAGATTTCCAGCAATTGTAGATGGGATTTTATCTTGAGGCATATTCCAGGATAGAACCATTAAATATAATTCGTAGTTGCTTTCTCCTGTCCGCTCCAACTGGTCGTTTGGTTACCCTGCCATTCCTGATCTGAATAAGTTAACACATTGTCATTAAATCGTGAGACCACGAGTTTGGTTATGTGGCACAAATCACAAGTTTGGTTATGTGGCACAAATCTTTTATGTCTGATAATTTCAAAAAGGAATATTTTTGTGATTATGTTTAAGTTGTTGATCAAAATCTAGTTATGTACATACACGTGTAGTTATTTAAGTTTTTATATTGTTCGGTAAGTACAGAATCATTTATTTTTATTTTATATAGTGGCAACTTATGTATTTAATATATGGCATTTATGGTTATAATTAATAACAACAGTCATATTAAATCTGTTTATTTGTGAGAACTATACATTTATCAGGTTTGAAAGTTGTTGGCTTTAATTTAATAGACCAAGGACAAACAGTTCAAAATGTAGAGGCTTCAGGTCTTTCAGGATACGATGCTGTGTCATTGGGTGAGAGATGCCCAGCAATGCAGGGGAACATGCTGCAGTGATGGGCTCCTTGACCCTGAAGACGGAGGCAGCACGAACCTTTGAAATGTTAGGGATTGCTGACCCAATGACACACCAACACGTCCCACAAGACCTGCGAGTCCTCAGCAGCACTGCTGTGAGAACCTCAAATTTCGCAGTTCAGAATGTTGTTGAGGACCAGGCATGTGCATTGCTGCATCATCAAACATGTCTTATGTTATTTAATTAATTATACTTACAGAAACAGTGAAATCTCTTAACCCTTTCCCATCCTTTTCAATCTTAATTTTTGTCCCTCCACTTTAAAATAACTTGCCTGGAAATTAACAATGAAGACGCTTTGGTACTGGAAAATAAAACTATTGCTATCTGTTGTTCATACATGCATACTACTAAAAGATGTGTCGTTGAGTGTAAAGAGTAAAGCTATAACACTCGGCTCTTTATTATAATGTGGCATATATTCATAAAGTTCATGGTAAAGGGTTTGTGATAATGGCTGTGTGTTGGAAAATTCCGATGTTAGGAGCCTTCAGACAGGGTATAGGAAAGGGTTAAGTCGTGTTACTGCAGCAAAATACATTGGAGCTTGTGCAATTATATGTAAAGTCAGTTCTGTTACTGCACGTGTTTTGTTAACGTGCATTGGCTATAACGTGATTGATAAATATGTGAACACTGTTTGTATAGTGTGAACTTTTGCTTACATGTGTTGGCTGTGACGTGATTTCAGCGACCATTGTGAAGATTTAAGGGTGGACGAGAGGCCAAGTTGTTTCTGATCTTACCCTGTTTTTTATTACACAATTTTGTATAATTGAGGACTCACAAGAACGTAACTATCACGTTATAGCAGAACTGACTGTGTCAGTTGTTTATTGAGTACAATACAAACTCTGCACATAATCATTATCTAGGTAAGACCTGACAGTGAGTACAAATTTACACATTTTGAGTGTACATTTTTATTTCTTCTAGAAATATCTGTAAAGGACATAGGATATATTTGTATCATAATAGTGAACTGTATTTAATAACTTTGTATTAACTGGTGGTTAGTCATGGGGTATGTGAGCGGTTTCTTTAATACTTCACCTGTCTCATTTGTTAGTGTAGAGAAGCAGCATAATCAGAATGCAAAGATGACTTTTTTCGGTGAAGTTTGTACATGCTAGGAATATTTGTTTTATGAGAAAATATGGTGAACTTAAGGAAATTGTGTGCCAGCATCACAAGCTGCAATATCTGTATCCCTCTGGTAACGTCATGTTCTGACATCTGCATAGAGCAGATATCTGAAGCTGCCTGCATTAAAGTATGATGTGTGGAGAGGTAAAAAAGTGCCCAGAACGTGGGGCTATTTTTTCTAGTAAAGAGGATATATATAAACCCTAACGCGGTCACCTTTAAAGTACTGCGCTTCTCCACATACCAACTTGCTCCAGCAGTTGTGCTATTCCTGGAAGCATCTCTTTTTTTAAGTCCTTTGGTAGGGCTGCGAGACCTGCTGTTGCATTCTGTTGAATTTTCCTACAGTCGTAATGAGTACCGTTGAGCTCTGTCTGGAGTCTCGGGAAGAGGTCGCATGGAGCAAGATCTGGAGAATAGAGTGGCTGGGGGATGGTCGGAATTTGGTCAACAGAAAGTGTTTTGCTGTAAGGGAGGTGTGACAAGGCACGTTGTGGCGTGGGATCCGGTTGTTTCTCCATTTTTCCAGCCTTTTCCACCAAGGATAATCCCTCATGTGCTTCAGACCTTTATGTGCAAATCGGAATTTACTCTTTGGCCTACAGGGACAAATGCTTATTTCACCACACCAAAATTGTCAATAAACGTGAGCAGCATGGCTGTCTGCTATGATTTTATGACTGACTTTTTATTTTGGGGTGATGGGTTGGTGTACCATTCCAAGGACTGGTGTTTCATCTCAGGACTGTAGGTGAAGACCCAAGATTTGTTTGCAATAATAATCTTTGACAGGAGGTCTGCTTTTTGCATTGATCATTCAAAGAGTGCAGCAGTAATCAACTTCCTAATTCTAGTCCTGCATCAGAATGTGTGTCACAGCTTTTGCATGCACATACTGATTTGACAAATCTTCTTTCAGAATGATCTAAACTGGTCTGGTGTTACAGTTTTGCAAACTTTGGCCACATTTTCATTGTTCCTTCAAATTGCTGGCCTGCTGCTGTGCTCCTTGTCTTATAGTGATCCTTGTTCATTTTTAAACCAGTTGTACACAGCAGATTTTTTTTTTTTAGAGTTTCAGCTCCATAAACCCTACTTTGCAAAAGAATTGTATGTTTGTCTGTTGTTTAGACTGAAACGTTGTGATGGACAGTGGCAACACATGTCCTCTCAGTCGACTGGCACACTGACATGCCCCACCTTTTCTGACTTGCTGCACAGATAGCACATTGTTGACCCCTGTGAATGCCACCATCTTCACTTTAGAAGCCTGTGCGGTTATCTCGACACACCCGAATTCCAGAAACTTTTTGATCCTTCGACTTACATACTTTAGTGTAGCATTACTTGATATTTTAATTCAGGTGTAGTATGTTTTGTATACTGATGATTGAGGATAGATATACCTATGATTATTGATAAAAATGGGAGACAGTTGTGGTGGACGGAAATTCTTAATGTAAGTCAATGATTTTAGTTCTTATCCTTTCTTAAACACACTGATTTTCATGGAGGGCAGTGCTGTTGCTGCTGCCACAGTGGTCACCTTTAGGCCTTTTGTCTTGCTTACTGTTCACATTCATGTAAAAATGACATGTTTCATCACAGCCTGAGACACAAGATGGAAAAATTTGTGATGTCTGTCTGTGTTGCAGAAACCCTATTCTCTAGTGCTTAAATTGGAACTGTTGGGCTTGTGTGTCAGTGAAACATGTTTCTTCCCTTAACCAAATTGTGGTAATGCTTTATTAAACTTTATTATTTTTTTGTATTTTCAAATCTTTGGATTTATTACCTGTTTGCACTCATTCAATTGTGTATATCATCTGAGTTCATGGAGCTTTGAAACATAATTGTAATGTTTTGTGCCAAAAGTAGGCCTATAAGTTTGTAACACTGACTTATTTTTTAATACTTAAAGGTAAATTTTTTACAGTAATGTAATGACAGTGGGGGCACGCATTGGTACAGTTGGTTGAGGCGCTGCGCTACAAGCTGGAAGGTCGTGGGTTCAATTACCAATGGGGTCACTGACTTAATCCTTCCAACCGAACTATGGCCCTGGTGTTGACTCAGCCTCTGACAGAAATCTCCGGGGGGGTGAAAGGCAGCCGCTGCGTAAGGCTGACAAACTTACCACTTTCATGTGCCGATTGTCTAGAAATCTGGGAGCCTCAACCTCCTGGAGCCCTAAGGGCCTGTCCAGGCCTGTAATGGGATAGCTTTAATGTAATGATAGTGTATATTGGCAATTTAAATCCGTCATTGTAATCACATTTAATGCAGTATGATTCCCAATTCAAGCACTAGAATTTTCATAATGCTGCACATCTTTAATAACCCAGATAAGTGTATCTGAAGCAACGTGAGGAACTGAGGATTTCATCGTTTGGGCTGTCATGCTGTGAGTTAGAGAGTTATCGTTTCAGAGAAATGTCCTTCCTCCATCTTCTTCCCTGTCATATGACACGGCATAATATTGCAGAAAGCAGTAATCTTTAATACATTTGCTTTTTTATGTTTCATAGTTAAAGTGGATACAAACCACCAAGTAATCACTGGTAATGTTGACCCTGTAGTGCCATCTAAGTCACTGTTTTCGTCTTTCTCATACTCTGGGCCTCTTACAAAGTCTCAGTGATGGTACAGACCCCCTCCCCAAGATTATCTCAACTTGCAGACCACTAAGGCACAACATTTAGAGTTTGAACAGTTACAAACAAGAAGCACAATTAAACCGTAAAAAAAAAAACTTGATTATGTCAGCATAAACATTCTTTATGAAAACTGTGATTTTCCTGGCAGGAATCACAATAAAACTAAGATTAGGTAAAACCTAAAGGATGGAAAGTTTTTGTTCAACTTTGGAGAATCTGTAGTGCATTATATACTATTGTTCCATATTAGCAAATTTTGTAAAATATGAAAAATATTTGATACAATAGTTTTCCCTTCTAACTTGTAATATGATGACTAACAAATTTCACACTGTTGACACCGTGCATCTTCGTCATATTAAATTAAGTTACAGACCAACTGATGCACACTAAAACCACTTTTTATGTAGCTTTATTATTAAAATTGTTAAAATTATACTCCAACACGTGTTTCGATCCTAGGATCATCATCAGGGGGTTTTTTGTTGAAAGCTACAGTCACTTCATATACATGATTTTAAATATTCTAACAGCACTTTAAAACTTATATATTATAAGTTAAAATCTTGTAAAAAGACTCGTTAAAAGTTGTAAAATTGTAAAAGTACTGTAGATAGTAGATTGCGGAAGTGCTGGCGTGTGGGATCGTGGTATTAAAGGCATGTGATATGTTTTTGTGGGGAGCGAAGTGTACTGCCTGATGTACGGTGATGAGTACTATGGTGGAGTCTGACGATGATCCTAGGATCGAAACACGTGTTGGGGTATAATTTTAACAATTTTAATAATAAAGCTACATAAAAAGTGGTTTTAGTGTGCATCAGTTGGTCTGTAACTTAATTTAATATGATGACTAACAATTTCGTGACCTCTAGAAGTCTGCAGACCACAGATCTGAGTGTTCACGATAAGTGACATAGGAGACAACTGATGTGTCAGCGTGCATTTTGTATTGAATGGTAATGTAGCTGGTTAAGTGCACAGTAATGTGAATTCATGTGGTTCTGCACACTTTGTACTTCTGGAATAACCAGTATTAACCCTGCATGATTTCAGGCTTTTGCCGCGGTGTAAATAAGATCTTTGCTGTTCTAGGATTTTACGCAGCCTAGATTGGTTTACCAAACTAACGGTCTGTGCTGCGTAAAGTCCCTGAAGAGCGAAGATCTAGTATTAACGCCTCAATGTTGGCCTCTGTGCACTGTACTGAGTTCATTTTAGGGTAATTTAAATTTAAAATGCCTCGATTAGAATTTAAACCCAGTGTCATGTTTGGATATTATGCTGGAAATATAAGGCCGTCTGTCTGTGTGTTCACTGGGTACTCAGACACACTTAGGTGGCAGGTAGTGGTCACTCTAGTACAGGTACTGTGTTGTCGACATAAGTATTTGAGTTTTGAGGTTTACCAGTCCATAGTACATCTTCACAATTATCTAATGTTTTGGTAAGAATAAGGTCCTTAGATTGTGCCATTTTCCATTATGTGTGACACTGCTTGTGTCAGGATGCATTACGTTAAACATGTACGGACACCATGAATTAATAAAAATTATTTACAGTGTCAGTGTGAATTCATGTATCAGTACTTTTGCACAGACGGTTTTCATAATAACTGTGAATCAATTTCTGTCTCTTGACACTGAAAGGGTTAAATAGTCTGTTATTCACTCTCTTGAAGTTTTTTTTATAATACAGTGCTTTGCACCAAGTATGCCATACTATTAAAGTTTTGTTATAGAGACATAAATCTTTGCTTTAACAACAAAGAGGAAAGAGTCTTGCCAGTGGCAAACCCTGTACCATAAGCCAGATCATGCAGAAATACATTCACATAAGCTTCATTTCTCCGTGGCAAGCATGTGCAGAAACACAGTTTTGGGCCTACAGCTGAGCGGTGAATATTTGGCCTGGTGTGTACAGTGTTAAGGTATGCTGTGGCTTATAACATGCACAGAGCATAGAGCTGAACTTTGATTGCAGAAAACTTCCTATTCCTCCTGTGTTTATGGTTTGGCAGCTGGCCAGACCAGAGCATTTGCCACCGAATCTTACTCTTTAATTGTGAAATATAGGTCTCCTGTTTTCTGGGTGTGGTTTCATTGAAGTTAGTTTTATTTTAGGGAATTGTGTTGTATACCTGTGGTTTTCATTTATATCTACTGATTATTTCATCTTCTGGGATTATGTTTCATTAATGGGTGAAACAGTAGCCCATAATTGTGTTAAAAAAAGAGAAAGTTGCAAGAAAATTCTGTAATACATGGCATTTATCCATATAATGCCAGATTTCATGTTGTTACTACATAGAATTTTGGTTTGCCCTTTTTTTTATAGACTAATAAAAGGGTATGAAACATAACCAGTCATTCAATGTAAATTTTTATAGCTGTAGACAAGGAATATATTTTTTATACATAAAAAAATTTCCTACAGAAGGATAAATGGATGTGCAAGAACCGTTCTGGGCGTTTTGATGAACGGCAAGATATGAGCTGCATTTTTATTAACTTAATTGATAATGCATAGTCCATTACTTGTAGAAGTAAATGTAATTTTCTGTATGTAATTATAATGTAACATTGTTTGTATTTAAGTAAAATTGTGGCAGGACATTTATGATATTAAAGCTTTGTTTATAGATGTACTTGACTACATAGATTTTACCTGCAGAACGTGTGCATAGCCTGTTACAAAGACCGCATATATGGTCCATCAATCAAATGTGGCGGCATTTTTTACAAAGTAATGTCCCTCCATGCATATTGACAGTGAAACATAGTATATACTCGTATATGTATGTATTGTAGCATAGACCTGAAAACAATATATGATTTTCAAAGTTACGTGGTGAATGTCTTTGTCACTCTCGCAGTACAAAGTCAGTACTTCTTACCACACAGTTGGTGATCACATGTCATAATCTGAAATAAATTCAGTAACAGTATTCATTCATTCATTCATATACATTCAAGTCGATCCAAAAAGGTTGGAAAACCTACTGGATATAGAACAAGTCAAATGAATTAAATGTTCATACAAATACAATTACAATTACAAAAGGATTACAATGAATACATTACTGCAGTTTATATAAGATAAGATAACATATTGAATGCATGACTAGATACATAAAAGTAACTGACTGTGCAGAGTGAACAACATTTAACAAACAATATACCAAACCAGGAGAATGTGATACAGAATTCATTATAGGAATGTCTACTTTTTTTCCTTATTAACATTAAAGTATTCATCTAATTAATAAAAGCAATTTGTATATAAAAAGGTTTTTAAAACTGTCTTAAATTTTATATTATCTTCACCGTGCATTTTTTAACAACTCACAAATTACACACCAACGAAATGCGCTGTACACTATACACAACGGCGGAGCAAGTTTATAGGAGACGTCGTGCCATCGGCTGACAGCTGGAAGCACGTAAGAAGAAGAAGAAGAAGAAGAAGAAGAAGTGACCAAAATCTGTCATCGTTAAAGTGGGACACTTGTTTGGGGCAGCATTAAATTAAGGCTTTGTGTAGCAGCAAAAGACAGGTGGTCTTGCAGGTCATGAACTTCTTTCCACCATTCCTTTGATACTGATTATTGTCTCACTCTTCTAAGAACTCGTCTGTATAGCAAGTACTCATTGTTCATTAACCTTTGATTTACATTCAGATTTACATAACAAAACCTGCCTTACATTGAAGGTTGAAAATTTTATGGCTGGTATGAATATTTTGAAAAATCAGTGATCAGGTTTCTGCACTATTAGTTTTCTATCGTTTGTCAATTTCATGCAGCATTTTGCCACCGTGCTGTCCTAGAATGTGACTACTGCTTGTCTTTTTCATCTGGTTACAGTCCTCTATTGTAATGACTTCCAGAATTGGTCACATCCTCGCCCTGATCAGTAGAGTTTTGGAGATGGAGACATTATGTCCATCCAAGCCGTTGGTATCCACCTACAAGATTGCATGGCATCGCGAGCCAGAAGACCACAGCTGGAACACTTAAAGCCATGAAAGCCTGAAGATTGTACTGCACTGATGTAACTACCTGCTTCATACTTAGATCTTGAATTGTAGCAATAAAGATGCAAGAGATAAACTTCAGGGACAGCAGGTAATACTTTGATCCTTTGCATTGGCATTATACAGATGTACCTTTTATCATGTCCGTGAATATGGCAGCTGTCACGGGATGTCCTGTTGGATGCAGGCTTTGTGTGCAGTAAAGCTGCCATGACTGGGGAAACGACAGAATGGACACTGCATGATCTTCATCATCTTCGCATATTAGGCCTGTTAAGACATGCTATGGATATCACAATGCAGAATTCTTTCATCATTTCAGAGATGTTTTTTTTTTCTTTTGGTGGATATTTTAGAATCCTTTTTGGCACCCTATCAGAGCTCCTTGTGTCAAAATGTTATTTTCAGTTTCTTCTGCAGTGTGCTATAAGTTACGTTATTTGTGCAATCTGTTTTTGTCATAATTTCCTTTCTGTTACAAAAGGGTGTATCCGGTGGTCCTCCAAGTGAACCGTGTCTCTGCTGTATCAGTCCTCTCTTATCAGTTACTCGAGTGACAACCAGAAGACAGTTTTGTTATAAAACATACAAGATACAGAGATACAAGTCTGCTGGGATGTGACAACTGTATTGTTGGACGGGTAGTTCCATGTTTGAAAGAACTGTCTTCACAGTCAAACAGTCTAGGATGTTTGAATGTGGCATCACAATCCCTCAAAATTCTGGAACTGTGGACCCAACAACACCACGCCACATCCCAGAAGACTTTAATCTGTAGCAACCATGGCTCCGTCCATTAATTGTCGGAAAGTTTGACAAGCCACGTTGCTCGACAGTTTGGAGGCATTACTACCCATGTGAATATAAATCATCCAAAAAAGCATGGATGACTGGAAAATTGTTTAGAGAGTGGCTGGTCTGTTTCGAGAGGAAAATGACGTGCCAGAACAGGAATGTGCTTCTATTAATGGATGAGTGTGCTGCCCACAACAGCGAGGGCCTTACATTGAAACTTGTGCGCCTCTTGTACCTACCAGCAAACACGACCAGCCACTTACAACCACTGGACCAGGGCATCATTTGCTGTATGAAACGAGCATACCGAAGGTGTCTAGTGCGTTTTTTGTTGCGAGAAATAGACGGATGTTCCCGCAGAAGAAGAAAATGGAATGTCATGGGAGGTGTCTCCATGGCATGGGAATCGATCATGCCTGCGGTAATTCAAAACTGCTTTGCAAGATGTGGCTTCGGCACTGCAAGTTCAGACAATACCGACAGTGATGAAGAAAACTGCGAATGGGTGGAACTACAAGGTCACATTGATTGTCCTAGTACTTTCGAAGAATTTCTGAATGTCGACAAATCTGTCCCAACAACCACTGATTAGCCGACGAGTTTGGATGGTCCTGGCCCTAGCTCGGAGCATATGGTAGGCGAGGAAGAGGAGAACATGGAGGAAACTCGGTCTGGCCCTGCTTGACCTTCTCGCATAGATGCTCTAATGGGGCTGTCGGTGTTGGAGTGGTTACTACATGCGAGTGACGCAGGTGACAGACTCGTTAAAGCTATGGATGAACTGAAAGGTGTTGTGTCAGAGGTGTATAAAAACAGTTTCAAACAAAGATCAATCGACTCCTATTTTAAGAAACAATGAAAATAAACACCGATCAAAGTTTCACAAACATTAACATCTTTTGCGGGCATTTTCAATGTTAATTGTATTACATTATGTTATAGGCATGTACAAAATAAATAACGAAAAAATGAGCATATAATTACACTGCTATATAAAAGAACCATATTTTACAACGTTATGTCATGATTTTAACTAACTTTATAACAGATAAGTGTGAATTTAAAAAATCGGAATATTCGAAGTCATATAATTTGAAGCCCGAATTTTTGGTCCGAGGACTTCGAATTAACGAGGTTTTACTGTAGTTCTTTTGGATTTTGGTCTTCTCAGTTATGGTGTGGCAGGTAGGTAGCAGGGTGTCAGGGGAATGTACTGCCTCAGTCTTTAATATAGATTGGACTGTTTTACCCTGAAGATGTGGGCTGCAGGTTGCTCAGTAATACTGACACCTACCTGCTAGACTGCACAGTGTAACATCCCAGAAGACCAGTTTTAATGTTCACTGCTGTGAGAACCTCAAATCTCAAGTACTTTGATATTCTCTTTTGACCTAATAATAGCAGTTGGAATATATGGAGTTAAGATGGGTTCCATTTTGTTGGAAGTGTTTCATAACTTAATATGTGAAGTAGCTGTTTAATCCAAGACATTTTAAGAAACATTAATGGTATCATGTAATCATTATATATTTATTCATAATATATATAATGTAGATGGTTTAACCAAGTATGGGTAGGAGCAAAATATGTATGTGATACATCATACATGAAACATTCTGCCACTCACTATATAATTATTCAATTCTTTCTTTTCAGGCTGAAGATATTAGCAAAAAATATATTTTTATAATGGACAGTTAATAATAGAAACAGTTGCATTCTCAAAAACATCTCCACAGAACAACAACAACCACAACAACAGATGCAGGACAGATGAAATGGTACGGTAGCTGCTGATGTCAGAAAATGTAACCCTGGTACTGATTGAGCACCATCTGGCTGGGGAAAAGTTGGCGCCCAAATACCGACTACTGGGTTGCTGTTTGAGCCACCAGCAGCAAACAGAGGACCGGTATGTGGCATGGGACAGACATAACATTGTATACATCGTTGGCTTCAGTTACAGATTTAATCAGAAACCCGTGATACAAAGTAACTGTTCAGAATGATTATGCTTTCAGGCGAACAAAAGTATATTATGCTCCAGTTTCATTCCAAAATAAATCACTTCTGTCGATTGTATTTGGATAAATCACACAGCTGTGATGCATTATCGAAATGATTTGAATCAAATGAAGCATTTTCTTACTGCTGTCATTTATAATTATTCATCACGGATCCAGGTCAGCTTTACAACTGATAGTGTTTTAAGTCCCAGTGTGCATATTCTGAGGAACATAGTTCATGATGAAGAATGGCCAGCTTTTGTCCTGTGATGTGGCATCTGGAATAAAATTTGTACGGTGTGAGTTGATAGTAATATAGCTAAAAGAGGCAAAGCGTGAGATTTTCGCTAACTGCAAAGGTTACAGGCAAGACAAGCTGTAGATGAAAGACAATTGTTGTGCTTGTAAAAGGTAAAGCAATCCCATTACATGCCTTGACAGGCCCTTAGGGCTCCAGGAGGTCGAGGCTCCCAGGTTTTTAGACAATCGGCACATGAAGGTGGTAAGGTTGTCAGCCCTACGCACCGGCCGCCTTTACCCCCCAGGAAAGATTCCTGGTACTCATTTCTGTTAGAGGCTGAGTTGACCCCAGGGTCATAGTGCGACCGAAACGATTATGTCAGTGAAAAATTCCAGTGACACCATCGGGAATTGTTGTGCTTGTACATATTAAAAATAAGCAGAAATATCTGTTCTCTGTCATCATTTTTCAAAAAAGAAATAACAATAAGATGTAGTTAAAGGGGTGTGGTTCAATTCCATACAAAAACAGTACTTGTAATTATTGTACAGTGCTTTTACAGCCATGTGTTTTGTAGAGCTGGGATAACAGAATCGGTACAATGACTAGACTGTGGGCTGAATGATCTGGGCTTCGATTCTTGGCACTTGAAAGAGATTTTTCTCGTCTGCAAAACGTCTAGATTGGCTCCGGGTCCCACCCTGCATCCTGTTCAGTGGGTACTGAGGAGGGGGGAGGGGGTGAAGTGCCCCAGGGTGTGTAGCTGACCATTTACATCTGTCAACTGCCAAGGTAAAGAATAAGTGGAGCTACACCTCTACCCCCCCCCCCTCCATATACCATTGTGGCGTGCACAGGAACACCTTTACCTTTATATTTACCTTTGGGTGTTCGATATTAGGTCCATGGTAGTTAAGTTTTTATATGGGTTATTAAACTTAGTTTTCAGTATTATGCCATGACAGGCCTTAGTAAATGCACAAGACCCCTGCAATTACTATGAGTGTGGTGGGGAAGGGGGGACTGCCATCTACAAGCAGTATCAATCATTTTGACCTTTAACTTTTTCTTGAGAAAACAAATGCCCCAACTTTTAGACCAGGCAACTCATGTCATGTCACAGGCACCCTGAAGCTGTACCATAAAATGCAAACATTCCTAGAAATTGCACCTTATAATGACATCTGTGAGGCTGAACAGCCTGATGCTGGAATGTATATCTCTGAACATACTTTTATTCTCTCTGGTACTATAACGTATATCTGCACCTGTCCGTTTACCTGTTTCGTGTTTATTCCTCCTCTTCTTCCTCCTCTTCCTCTTCCTCCTCTTCTTCTTCCTCAACCTCCTCTTCAGCAGCTTCCTCCTCATCTGGCTCAGGTTCAAATGTAGGTTCTTCAATTTCTTCATCTACACCCACATCGGCCTTCACCTCTTCCTCCTCGGGACTTTCAGGATCACCCCTCTTCTTTCCAGGTCGCTCACCAAACCACTTGGGTAGCTTGGCTGAATAGTGAAGCAGATATAAAGAATACTTCCACAACACTTATTATTTGGCAGGTCATCTTACGTACTGACGAACACATATTATGAGACCATATTTTGAACAACTTTCTGATTACAAGAGAACCTGTTACATTTTTCTCACTGAAAAATGCAACAGGTCACACCATGGACCATTTCCATCACTTAATATTAACTGCCATGCTTTAAACTAAAGCATGTGGACCCCAACTCACAGCAGAATGGAACAGTAGCAGTCGCTGGCCTCCCTGTTGCCGAGCAGAAGAGTCCAAGTGTAGAGTAAAGCATGGGACTAAATAGAAACATTCCTGTAGAAGTTATCAGGTGTCTGTGGCAGTTGTTGACTAAATGTTGGTTGTCATATTGGGTTCTGTACCATGTAGTGTTTAAATGTTCTGACGTTTTGGAGGCAGTTTGTTCCTCCAGAACCTCAGAACA
This sequence comes from Reticulitermes speratus, assembly GCA_021186555.1. Lineage (NCBI taxonomy): Eukaryota > Metazoa > Arthropoda > Insecta > Blattodea > Rhinotermitidae > Reticulitermes > Reticulitermes speratus. The sequence continues at coordinate 2,189,638 of JAJKFL010000001.1, forward strand.
TTTAAACACTAAGCAGCACAGAAACCCAAAAAATTACCATAATATGATCCACGTAGAAACCTGTATTATCAACTGTTATGTCATACACATATGATGAGTTGTATTAGACAGTTGATTCTTACTCATTGGATCAGTAAGGTCTATAAGTTGAACTTCTACACATGAATGTGATAAACACGTTTTTCAACATAGGAGGAACACAACTTGAGACTAATAAAATCATGCTGCAAAATTACAAACCAGTTAAGAGCTATGGTTACATTACTGAATCTATAGTTGCCAGGTTTGTAAACCTGATTGAGGTTCATTGTGCTGCTGTCTCATAGAGCGCAACAGTGGATTCTGTTACACAGCTGTAAGTATGCACTGGCATGTAGACAAGAGAGTATTAGACAACATTATTAAAGGAATAAAAGGTGTTTTATACTAAAGTCAGGACAGGGGGAGAATGAACAATCTCCCCCTGTCCTGACTGTCTATCCCCCACTCCCCCCTCACCCAGTTGTCACTTGTGTTCTGGCTGTCGTTGCCACCTCTCTCCTTGTATTCTCGGTTTCGCCAGGTGTAAAGCAGCCCGGGTATGAAGCTGACCACTCACCCCCTTCTTGTGCTGACATTAAAAATAGGTGGAGCTATACCTCCACTTCCTTGTATGACTTCATGGCATCCACAGAGACAAATTTACTTTTACTTTTTACTGTCATTAGCTGTCATGAACATATTACTGTCATTAGCTGTCATGAACATATTACTGTCATTAGCTGTCATGAACATATTACTGTCATTAGCTGTCATGAACATATTACTGTCATTAGCTGTCATGAACATATTACTGTCATTAGATGTGATGAACATATTACTGTCATTAGCTGTCATGAACATATTACTGTCATTAGATGTGATGAACATATTACTGTCATTAGCTGTCATGAACATATTACTGTCATTAGATGTGATGAACATATTACTGTCATTAGCTGTCATGAACATATTACTGTCATTAGCTGTCATGAACATATTACTGTCATTAGCTGTCATGAACATATTACTGTCATTAGCTGTCATGAACATATTACTGTCATTAGATGTGATGAACATATTACTGTCATTAGCTGTCATGAACATATTACTGTCATTAGATGTGATGAACATATTACTGTCATTAGCTGTCATGAACATATTACTGTCATTAGATGTGATGAACATATTACTGTCATTAGCTGTCATGAACATATTACTGTCATTAGATGTGATGAACATATTACTGTCATTGGCTGTCATGAACATATTACTGTCATTAGATGTGATGAACATATTACTGTCATTAGCTGTCATGAACATAGGTATGTTTCATGTGTTCCTGTTTAACTTTACTGCTGTATTGTTTAATAGTCAGAAACTAAAATAAAAATAGTTTTAAAAACCGAATAGTGTAGAGTAAGTTTAAAATGGCGGGAAAATTATTCTTCTTCAAGGCTTTCCTTCATTTGCCAAGTTTAATTTCCATGTGCAGGATCACAATTTAGATGTAACTCTACAAATTTTCATTACCTCTCCTCGTTTAAATATGGAAAGAAAATTTGTTCAGCTGTGTCAAAATTTCTTTTACCATTAACCACATTTGATCAAAATAAACTTGTCATGGCAATATATATATATATATATATGAAGTCATACAGATATGAGCTTACAATCCTATTTTCCTTTCAAAAAATTCGGCTTAACGTCTAACTGTAAATTGAAAGCTGTAGAACACAAAACAATGGTTAAAAAAATAAAAAGTTTTATCACGGAGTTTATTATAAAATATAAAACTTAAGTTAGCTGTTATTTAAAAATAGTTGCTTGTTTTAACTGAATGTAATTGAGAAAATTTATCACATTTTATTTTGAAATACTTTGTGTAGAAACTTACATTTTTGGCGTGTATCAAATTCAGTTGACCTATTGCTCCACAGTCGCTCGAGAGACTCTTTGGTTTGAGCCTCTATACCCTAGGAGGAGACCAAGCAGGTACACAATGTATTAAATCAAACCAAACTCTTTCAGCTGGAAATGGAAAAAGTATAGGGAGACAGTCATTTGTTAGTGTTATTAGTTTTACCATCTTGTACATCTGTCACAGTTGTCATCTCTTTAACAACCAATCAGCCATTCGACAACAGAGCAGGTTGCAAATACTAAGCTGTCCAGATTGCTAATTGTATTTCTGTTTGTATCCGCAGTCAGGTTTCTCTAAATTACAGCTCACATTCTCCACCAGGTTATACGGTTGCAAAGCGTTTCAACACAAACCCTTATTCTCTGAGAATAGGGGATTTTAAATCTCCTGATACTGTCAGCTGGATTTAACTGGAGGTAACAACATTAGTATTGAAAAAATTAAAAATTCAGCCTGCTAAATTAAACGAATCTGTCATTGCCACAGTTTTGTAATGTTCATATCTGCTGTTGTGGTAGTGCTGTATTCAGTCAGCTGGACTGCGCACATCCACTGAAAATAGTGCAGTGCACAGCCTATGAAGTTTAAACAGCAGAACGTGTGATGGCAATCACTATGACAGTGATGAGCACACCGGACCTACAGTAAACCTGCGTTAGAGTGGCAGGGTGAGGGCCAAGCCACTGTTCCGTTAAAATGTGCACAGATATTAGACAGTGTGTGTTCTGCTGCCACCAGAATGGCTCAGTGCAGATGCTGTTCGAGTAACACATTTTGTGACCTCATATTTGACTTTGTTGAGGTTTTTGTGGTGGTGAAGATTTTATATTATGGTCTCCTTGTTACAGCTTTGAAAATGGAGGCATTAGGTTTGTAGGAAACATACATATGGCACATTGTCATGGCGTCATAACACGCTGGTTGTCATGAGTGTGGCAACTGTGAGCAGTGTATGCCATGGTCACACATGACATGTAACATGTAACAGCCGCAGGTTGTTACGTCTTCACCACACATTGTTCTGGTCTTGTGGTGGCTGACGGCAGGGGTAAACACAGTTTCATGGCTTGAGGTGAGGAATGTAGATTTTCTGTGCCATCATCTTACTTACACTTGCTTCTTTTCGTAAACAAGTCATACTTGGATTTCCAAACTTTCTCACTACTCTCTGAACTTATTGTGGCCCAACCCTGCATGAGGACATCAAACACAGTTAATTCAGCACATAGATTTACCATTGCCATTATAGCAGATGAACATAACATGACATAATCTTGCTAGTATAACCTTCTGTACTCCGTTACATTTTTAAAGTGCATACTTGTTCCTGTGCTTATGAATCATGCGTGTCCCAAAAGTCTGTTTATTCGTCATTCACAAGATATATGTATAACAGTAATCAGATTACTTGGTAGTTGTTGGCGCGGGAGTAAAGAGGCAAGCTGGTAAGAAGAGAAGCACTGCATGCACCACCAAGCTAAATGTCCACAATGATTGAAGATATGAATGTGCTGCCAACAGAATAAATGTTTTTGAAAGAGGGGTAACGCTGCATGGCCACTCCAAAGTGAGGCTAGCAGCAACAACACTGTGCCAACTGCAGCTATATACAGTGTTAGGCAGCTCAGTGAGCAAGCAATCTGGTCACTACTATAATATAGAGGGATTGAATTCCTGTTCTTATTAATAAAAATTTACTCATGTTTAACCTGTAATTTAGTTTGGAAATGCAGTAACATTGAGACATTCTAATATATAAAGCAGAAAGAATTGATAGAATAAATTTTGAAAAACCATAATTCATTGTCACTAATAGCAATTTTAAAAACACCAGTTCCTTCAAACAACAGTGACGTGCAGAATTGTCTGTTTATCTGATTGTGTTCATATAATTATATTTGTATGTATCAACGAATAGGGATTCCTCGTTGTATGTGTGGACTGTTCATAAGTAGAGGCATGACTGTATTTTTATTTATTTTATATTGTCTTTAATTTATTTGCCAGTTGAAGGAGTCAAATATTCTCCGTCACCAAGCATTTGATATTCTTTAGAATCTCGCCTGAAGTCTGTATTTTGTCATATTTATAATATTCTTAACTTGTATGTGATTATCAATGTGGTCTTGTGGGATGTGACATCATGTTTTCTTGACAGGTGCCAACCTGTCAAAGGAATCTTCTGTCTCCCAGTCCTTAATATAGACACAACACATTTTTCTGAAATGACAGTATCTAGTTACAAAAACTGCTTGGTGTCACCCCAGAAGACCATAATCTTTGTACAGTTTGTTTCAAAGCATGAAGTGTTGTACATCTCAAGTGATCCATTTCAAGACATTGCAACATGCTGTAGACAGACTGTGTGTGGTTAAATGGCCAGTACTGGAGTTGTTTGAAAATAGAAGGAAATGCAGAATAGCCAATAAAGAATGTTATAAAAGCATTAACAGTAGAAATCAACACCTAAGAGGACAGTAAATTACACTGCAGTTCTTGGACACACATTTGGCACATAAAAAAATAGGCAACTTCTAAATCATTTGTGACCCGTGTGACTGATGTGTTAGGCGTTCTCTTGTGTCAGATTCTTTGAGTCTTCACTGTACACACAATGCATAAAGGATATGTGTGGAAGAAAACAACAGAAGTTTTTTTTTTTGAGTTTATAAAACTTACAAAAATAAATCCCGTTGTACTATCAACAGAAAAAAATTATTTCTAGAAAACGTAACCATGACATCGAAATCACTTAACTTTTGGAGCAGAGGCATTGGACTTATCTGACTTAAAAAGAGGGCAAAGGACAATGTAAGCGGGAAGGCAGCAGACGTTTGAAATTTAATGAAAACAGTCGTGCGAGATTTGAGTTTCTCACACTGTTGTTGCTGAAGCCTCAAGTCTTCTGGAACATGGTACTGAGTAGTGGGATGAATGGTTCTAACGTTTCAAATGTTTGTACTGCCTGCATGTTCGGTGTCGAGCGGTGCAAGAATAGCAGCCAAGCTTGGCTATTCTTCTTGCGCCGCTTCACCCCTTCTTTTATCCCTTGCATTTCCTTATATCCCATATTGCTTTCCTTTCCTTGTTATGAAATCATCCTAGTGTCATTCTTTTCCTCCCTGGCCTAGACATTATAACATTCCATCACTCCTGTATTCCTTTTCCCATCCCTGTTATTTGTCAGTCCTAACGTCATTCTTCTCTCCACACCGTAACAGCAACATGCTGGGTTTCCCCAAGCATTACAGATACTACCAGTACTATCACAGATTTTCCCATAGTCTGGCAGGAATTGCTTGCTGTGTAGCATGTGGATTGTTTCAAGGGTTTTCAGGGCTGCACTGAATGTTGACTGTCAGTGTTGTGTCTGTCTGATACCTTATTATTAATGTCACAATTTTAATTTGGTCAAAACTGTGGAATAACAAGCTGACTGACATTTGAGACCATAATTTTGGAAACACTACCTTTACTAAGCATTTAAAAATGTGGGAGGTTTTCAGGAGAAGTGTTCTTTATTTACACTTCCTGTGATAGATAGCACATAAAAACAACAAACAAGTTTTCTGTGTCAGTACTGTCCTATAACAAACTTTTACTTACCCCTTCAAAGAGCTTCTTCTTGTCATCATAAGATCTTGTGTCTACACGGCGTTCATATTTGGACGCTACCTGGATCTTAGGCTACAAAGAATAAAATCGTAATAATTATTATGATTACTTAAAGTCAGTTTACTTTGTCATTGTTTAAAGCACTTTGTTTTCCTAAGAACTTGCTGAAGTTTATGTGCCTCAAAATAGAAACTGTTTTATATTTAGTCATACTGTGCTGTGTACAGTGTTCATAATGTGTACTGTGCTGTGTACAGTGTTCATAATGTGTACTGTGCTGTGTACAGTGTTCATAATGTGTACTCTGCTGCACATCTCAGTTCAGCTAGCGTGATTTTGATCAGTTCTAGGTAGTGGACCCAATTACCACATTTTCCTTGCTGAAGATTAATTGAGGATTTCAGAATGTATAATTTATGTTGAACAAGAATGTGGTAAAGTCAGTCAGACACTTGGGCTCCATGCCAGGTGACTTCAAGTGACATTCATGATGCACAAAGTGGCCCTGTAGAGCAGGTTTTATTTTATGAACTTATTTTTTCTGCTCATTGTTATTCCATAATTTCTCCATAGTTATCTGTCAGTGACTGTCTGATGACTAATTTTCGTAAGTGAATGATCCAGTTGGTCAGGTTAAAACATAACTTGAAATTCTGCTAATTTATAGACCCCATATAATTATGATTTTACACAAAATTTGTGCATCTGATATGATATGCAAGGGTGCAAAAATTTAACTGTACAGTTACAATTCACATTACTATGCTCACATAGGCTAAATGGAGCAGAGTCCTTCTTCAGAAGCTAATGTTTCCCCAAGTAGTCAAGAAATTCCCTGCATTTTATGGAACTCAAAGGTCCATTGTACTCAAAAGAAGTTGCTTCTTTTCTCCACCTGAGCCAGGTGAATATAGCTCACATGTTCCCATCCTATATCTTTAGTATCCACTTTAATATTATCCTCCCATCTGTGCTTAGGTATTCCAAGTGGTTTCTTTCCTTCGTGTTTCTTCACTACGACCCTGCATGCATTTTTCTTCTCCCTGTTATGTGCCAGGTGTCCCACCAATTTCAGACTTATGCCTACAGAAAATAATATAATGATTGTACTTACAGGATATTTGCCTGTCAGAGCTCTGAAACAAAAGAGACAGGTGAAAAAATTACAAACATTATATGAAACAAAGACTGTAAGTAAACATTATGACAGAAAAAATGTGAAAATTTAACATTAATTTATGTGCTGCTGCATATATTGTGTGCATCTGTCTACTTTTGTCATTATATATGAATGTCTTTTTACGCCCTTAATTCTGTGGCTTTTTTTTTTTTGTGACAATTTTTGAAACTGTAGTAATAATTATGATGTGCTAGGATATGTAAATACAAATTCACTGACTGTTTGAGTAGTTAAAAGTAAATGATTCTGGATATACATGTATATCTTACCCTTGACATGCCCGCTTGTTCCTGGATTTATTACTTGTTTCTCATACTTATGTACAACCTCTAATATCACACATATTCTTAGTGTTATTTACTATGAATTACTTAGTTATGTTAATAGTCTAGCACCAGTAAGATCTTCTAAACACTCGTTTTAGCACATTTAAGCAGTCTACAGCATTTAGCAGAGCACTCAAAGCATTAGGTATGCCGATACTTGTGGATGCAGAGGTGGACTGATTTAAGATTCTGTACTAATCAGTAAAATAAACACTGTTCTCATTAATTTGAAGAATCACTCTTTGTGTTATTCTTTTAAGCAAAGGATGTCAAAGATTAAAGTTGCTGTTTTCTGGGATGACATCCTGTAGTCTGGTTCATGGTTACCGGTGTTTTGGAAGAATGTGGTCACTCCATCTTCCTTCTTTTGCTCTGAAGGTTGAGTTGAGATAGCAGTTTCCTCTGACACTGTTAGCTGTCTGCCAGCCCATGCAGTGTCATATTCCAGGAGACTGCATTCCTGATATTCATTCAGACCCCATACACAAGACTTAACATTCTGCCACACTACAAATCTGATAAGAGGGTGTCTGTTTCATGACATTATTTAAACAGTTAACCAAGTTTCTTTGATAAAAATGCACTTTGGTGCCCTGTGTATAAATTCCTGATTTTATAAATGTGACAATCATCCAATATAGAATTATTCCAATCAATATAGGATTTTAAAATGTACGTCATTTTTATTTACAGTATCAAATAATAACATGGCAGCACAACAAATTTTGTTTGTGATTCAAAATGCCATGATTGTCTGTTTCAAACGTATTCTGTGAAATTGGGTGTGGTTTGAGAGTTCAAGCATTCAGAATTCAAGAAATCAGTTTGCTGAGGATGGGGACGGAGCTAGTCCCCGAACGTTGTATTCAAACGAATTGATGCGGCTGTGCGCCCGAGAAAACTATATTGAATCATGTCGCCGCGAAAGTTTTAAAACTTATAGAGTTCAAGCATGTCAAAAATTGGACATAATATTGTGGCCTTATAACGAATGATGGAGTAACATTGCTGGCTTTCACTACATTACTTCATTACTACTTCATTACAAAGACGAGCTAGTTACCACTGTTAAGGTTGATAATCGCTGTTTAGTGTGAGAATAGCGTGAAACGCGTAAATACAGTGTCTGGGCAGAGTGCACAGTTTCTTGAAGTTAAAATTATATGGTACACATTAAACCACAGTGTTTTAAATGGTTAAAATTTCATCACACATACTTTTTTAGTCTGTTGTCCTTTCATGTTGATATTAAAGACATATAATTTTGCAACATATCCAACATAATTTTGGTTAGTGTAGAACAACATACCTTTCATTGCAACGTTTGAAGTGGCCAGTTCACCTCTGATTATGCAACTAAATGCAATATGCCTGTGTCATTACTATAAGCATGTGTGCATAACAGTGAAACCCCTGCTTCTGGTCATGTAACATAGTACTGCTTTATAAAGTTTGAGAGAATGGCTCCCGTTATAAAATATTTCTTCTCCCTGGGAAATTTAATGTACATGAACTACAAAGTAGGTGATGTGATACCATATTGTTTGGTAAATGTATTCCAAACTACATGGAGTCATATCCCAGAAGACTGTAATTTTAATTCGGTTTTAAACGGCCCTGATGCTGGTAGTACTCTTAGGATTACTTGGTTACTGGACTTGTCCATTGACTAGTATTATGAAAGGAACACAGTGTTTCAGAAACAGATCCAGTTTCCAAAATGTTACATTCTTTCTAGAATACAAGACAGTTGGCACAGTCCAGAAATCAGGTAGTGTAATCGCTGTGTACATAAGTGTGAGATCTTCAAATCCCACAACATATGTAGAGGTTTCACTGGTACGGTACTACCTCAGGGTCGAGTCCCTTCTTGAGAGCTTTGTGCCTAAGCTGTTGCTTCTGCTTCTCTTTCAACTGTAATAAGCAAAACATGATACGCATTTTCTTGTGTACTCACTCTGGGTCCAGACCCCTCTTTTGGGCTTTGTGGCGAAGCTGTTGCTTCTGCCTCTCTTTCAGCTCTTTCAGCTAGAACAAATAATGTACGTATTGCATGGACAGCATTCAGTAATTGTCACATTTTGAGTGTAATGAAATTTTAGCTATTTATAAATGTATAGAGTGTCTGAGAAAGAAGTCCAGGGCTTGATGACCTGTTTATTGACACAAAGGAGAGAGAACAGTGCAGACAGGATGACTGACTCACACAAAACGTCAAGTTATACATATGAATCATCCAATGCAGCATTGTATAGGTATGGATATGAATGATATAAACTCAAAATAACACTATGGCATGTTGATAAGATGAAAATTATGACCCACTGTGTTCTAAATTAACAGCCCTGAAAAGTGTCAAGATAGAATTTGAGCACATTCCACGCCCTGATCAGCAATTCAGATGTCACTGCTGCTGTGACCCGTACAAATTGTCAATTCATTCACTCTTATATAAAATCGTGTTCTGACAAATGTACACTCTTTATTATCTGTTATTTAATACAGTTTATATTAAAAATAGTTTTAATTTTTAATATAAACTGTATTAAATAACAGATAATAAAGCGTGTACATTCGTCGGAACACGATTTTGTATAATCAAGAAAATAGTACGGTACAAATAACATAAATGTACGGTACAAATAACATAAATGTACGGTACAAATAACATAAATGTACGGTACAAATAACATAAATGTACAAATTAACTCACTCTCCTTTTCATAAACCCACAGAAAAAAACTGAACATGTGTTAGATAGGATCTTCTGAAGGCTGTGGAATGTGCCCACCTCTTCCAATCCACTGACCTGCAAAGTGGGACTGAAATACAGCTTGCTGACATAAAAGAGGAGTGGAAGCAGTGTGACAGTGCAACTTAGTGTACATGGGCGAAGCATCACATGTGAACTGCATTATTATTGCAGCGTAATTTTATATATTTTTAAGACTTAAGTCTTGTGGGATATACGTTGTGTTGCTTGGCAAGTGGTTTGCGAAGTTTGATGACTTATCTTCAGGGTCAAGCAGTTTGGACTGCTTGACCCTGAAGATAAAGGCACTACAATCTCACAAAACATCAGGAACCACTTTCCCTAAAACATTGTGCTTTATCCCACAAGACTTTTGCCTTCAGAAACACTGCTGTGAGAACCTCAGAACCTGCACTGATGTATTTTGTCATTCAGTGTTACTGTCTGTGACATTCTGTTTTATTTGGGTCATTAAATACATCTTGAGACCATGGAGTTCTTTCCCAGATATTCAGTACTGAAACATTGCTGATCAGTTATTAATATTGTAATTATGTATGTGATCTAGACTACTGCAATGTACTGTGTTTTGGGGAAATACTGTCTTAATATATTGTATCTCTAAGTAGATTCTGGGGGCAGCAGGTTTCTCCTAAATGTTGGTAGCTGTCCAAATGTTACTGATCATTACGTCCTAAATGTTGGTAGCTGCCTAACATGTTATTGAGCATTATATTCTGAATGTTGGTAGCTGTCTGACGTGTTACTCAGCATTATGTCCTGAATGTTCGTAGCTGTCTAACATGTTACTGAGCATTGCATCGTGGGAGAAGTAATCTTAATATTCGCCAATGTGAGAACATCTAAGCTTGGAAAAAACTACCATTGACAAGAGTGTGTTTTTAATATGTGTAGCAAATTATTAATAAATATAGGAATTATGGCATAATTAAAATTTAAATATTTGGTACGTACAAAAGGATTGAAGGGATATAACTGTGATTTACTGGGAGTACAAATGAGTGACTGACACAGGGTTCCAAAATATATGTAGAGACAGATTTTTCATTATAATTTGTAATATAATTCATCATAATAATCTCAGGGCAGACCAAACCTTTCAGTAGTATAATCCTGTGTTATGATGTGATTTACTGTTTCTCACCTTTAAAATTCCTCTGATTACTTTCTTTTTACATGTTTTAAGAAGCGTTAAGGAGGATCCCATTTCCTTTTAAAGCAGTAAAAACTTGTTAAATCCTGGTTGTTGAAACTGTGTCTTATAGGTTAGAAATTAGTTAAGACCACAGAACTATGAAAATAGTGCATTCAGCAGTAGAGGATTACGATTAGTAGAGTGATACGTACATCATAATCTTGTCTCTTCTGCCGTTCTTCCAAGTCATACTTCTCTGTTTCCAGTTTCACAATAGCATCCCAAAGTTCAGTCGCCTTCTGTTTCAGTTTGTCCACACCCAGGTTTTCAATGTCCAGAGGTTTAATGCGGAAGCTGAGCGAGATTTTCTTCTCTTCCTCAAGCTGCTCCTTTGTCTTATTCCGTTCAATCTGGGCGGATGACAAGTTGAACTGTGAACAATATGGAAACTTATTGTCAGTAAGTACATCACATACTGAAATGCTTAACCCTTGAACCCTCTAATATTGTCCACTGCTAGGAGCCATTATGATCGTGTATTCGATATATCTTTCCTCCTCATATTCTTTGACATCTCCCTTTTAGTCTGCATATCTCTTCTTCTTCGGTGGCACTACAGTCCAATGTGGACCTTCGCCTCCTTAATGGCCCGAGGCCACATTTTAGGTTTCCTAACGGTCAGCTTTTTACAGTGACGGTTGTCAGCCTGTCGCCCAACCCCCAACCTGGAGGGCCAGTCCACCGAATTTATAACCCCCGGGGCAGGGTGGCCCAGCTATACCCCCAGGCACTGGGTGCCCATTTTGGTCGCCTTTTACGACCTGCATGGGCTGCAGTGCGACTATTCTTTTCCCCGGTCACCACACAGGGATTTTAGTCTGCATATACGTGTGATAAACAGGAGTTTTATGACCTTGATTTCAGGCTTCCGCCGTGATGTTGATGTAATCTGTGGTCTTTTGGGTAATTACATGGCGTCGTGTGGTAATTAACCAAAAGACCACAGATTACAGGAGTTTTATACTTTCTAACAGCAAAATGCTTTCTGGTTAATTTCTGGCAATGAATTTGTAGTTTGTAAGAGTGAGATTGGAAATAATAAGGATGAAAGGATTACAATATATGTCCTTTGCTTTCCCTATTGACTTCAAATCATATGTTTTATACAACTAATTGATCATTTGTTATTTTAACTGACTTTCACCTGGTCTTAACAGTAATGTATTTTATTTTTGACACTTGTCACCTGTCTAGTTAAAGAAGTGATATCTAAAGGCCAGCTGCTATCCGCATCTTGAGATGCACTGTGAATGGTGACATGACTTTTGTTATATTAGGTGAAAAAAAGTCCAAAATTGCTTACTGATGGATCCTTCTTTTGGATGGTAAAGTTGGGCCCCTTCTGTTGCTTCTGTTCCTGTAAGAGAAAAAATAAACCTGTAATATTGCTTTATGAATGTAATATCCCCTTTGTTGGTATTTCCACCTTGCCGTGGTAGAGGGGCTTGTGAGTTCCAGTGACCCTGAGAGCTAAGCCGGCGGTAGCATTGCTACCAGTAGGGTCTCCCAAGCTGGACAGATCAAGAGGGTAGGAACCAGACGAAGAGAGATGCCTAGGAGATGGAAAATCCAACAAAAACTCCCCTGATGCCGGAAGCAGCGACATCAGTAGCGACTTGAAGCACAGAGCAAATGATGCTCGAGATGGTTCATGATCGTGTAGCAACAGGCGTGACCAGAGTGATCTGAACGGCTGCTGTACTGCGATGTGGAAAGCAAATGGAAAAACTACCACATTATTACTTTTCCTGGATAGTCTCTTCCAGAAACAGAGACATATGCGAGATGCTTCCTCTGGAGACAAAACATTCTGGAGGTAAACTACTCCCCCATTCGGATCTCCGGGGGGGGAGTGTTTCTAGGGGAGACACCACGTGGTTATAAGGACTACAGACAAAAGCAGAAGACGCAGAAGGAACAGCACAGCTACACGATAGGCACTTGGAACGTACGGACCTTGAATCAAGGAGGAAAACTTGAAAATTTGAAGAAAGAGATGCAGAAAAACGCGCAGTGTCTGTGCTAGGTGTTAGTGAAGTGCGGTGGAAGGGTCAAGGTGAAATAAGAAGTGGTGATTATACAGTGTATTATTCCGGGGGTGACAGGGCTGAAAGAGGCGTAGCAATATTAGTGCATAAAAGCGTAGTGAAAAGTGTTGTTAAGAAGAGTGTGTATAGTGACAGACTCATTGCTGTTAAATTGAAGGCAGAACCAGTAAGTATTTTGATAGTGCAAGTGTACATGCCAACGTAGGACTATGAAGATGACGATGTGGAAAAGTTTTATGATATAATTGAAGAAATTCTTGATGAGGATGGAAAGGGCGCGACAAATACGATTATAATGGGAGATTGGAACAGTGTGGTTGGAGATAGAGCACATCACAACACTGTTGGACCATATGGACTGGGAAGGAAGAATCAGAGAGGTCAAATGCTTATTGACTCTGTGAAAGAAATGGACTTGTTATAACAAACACATGGTTCAAAAAACCTAAAAGAAGATTGTACACGTGGAAATCACCAGGGGATAGGAGTCGATATCAATTGGACTATGTACTAGTGAAACAGAGATTCAGGAACAGTGTGAAGGATGTGCAGACACTGCCTGGAGCAGATATTGACTCTGACCACAATTTACTGGTTGCAACGATCTGCACCAGATTGAAGAAGATCATAAGGTTCCACAAGCGAAAACCAAGATGGGATTTGGAGAAGCTATATGCTCAACGACAGGAAGTACATGATAGTCTAGAAGAGAAACTTGGTGCAATCAAATGTGAAAGTGGGAATATGGAAGTGCAGTGGAACAATATCAAGAAATGTGTGCTAGATACTGTGAGTGGTTGGTTGGAAACGTCGAGAGGAGAGCAAGAAAGCCATGGATTACACAGGAGATGATCAGTAAAATGGATGAATGAAGGAAATGGAAGAATGTCAACAACGAAGAAGGAAGGAAGAACTACAGAAGACTGAGGAACGAATTGAAAAAAGCCACGGACAACGCCAAGAAGGAATATCTGGAGAGCATATGCGACGAGATCATAGAATTTCAAAGAACAGGACGTTATGATCTAATGTACATGAAGACAAAGAAACTAGGTTGGAAAGAAAACCATGGGATTCAAAACATTGGCATCGAAGGCTCTCAAGGGAATATAATAATAGATCAGAGACGAGTATTGCAAATTTGGGAGAATTATATCACAAGCTCTACGATCGAGCTAATCGACCAGAACACCTGGAAGTCGAACCTGAAGTAGATGAAGACGAGAAAGGCCCTTATATTTTGCAAAGTGAGGTGGAAAAAGCTATCAAGGAGATAAGGGATAAGAAGGCTACAGGAGATGATGATGTACCTGGAGATGTACTCAAATTGTTGGGAGAAGATGTTCGCAGACTAATAACAAAGCTGGTCAACAGCATGTATGTAACTGGAGAGTGGCCCAGAGATTTCATTGAAGTTACAATGATTGCCTTAAAGAAGAAGCCCAAAGCTACAAAATGCAGCGACCATCGCACAATCAGCATCATCGCGCATGCAGCAAAGATAGTAGCGAGGATACTTAGAAGAAGGATTGAAAGGAAGACAGAGGATGCACTTGGAGAAGATCAGTTTGGATTTAGGAGAGAAAAAGGAACTACGGATGCAATTGGGATGCTGAGAATAATATCAGAACGAACCTTGGTCATAGATGAGGAATTGTGTGCTTGCTTCATAGACTGGAAGAAGGCATTTGTCCGTGTCAACTGGACCAAATTAATGCAGATCCTAAAGGGAATTGGGATAGACTGACGCGAAAGAAGATTGATCAGCAAATTGTACATGGAACAGAGTGTCAAAATATGACTGGACCAAGGGGAGACGAGAAGTGTGAAGATTGGAAGAGGAGTTAGACAAGGTTGCTGTTTGTCGCCGATTCTGTTCAACTTATACAGCGAATACCTTACCAAGGAAGCTCTTGAAGGGTTTGGAGACTTCAAAATAGGAGGACAAGTAATTTGCACTGTGAAATATGCAGATGACCTTGTGCTACTGGCTAGGGATGAAAACGTGCTACAGGGCATGGTTGATAGACTAATTGAAATTGGAAGATGCTATAGAATGGAAATGAATGTGGAAAAAACTAAGGTAATGAGAATCTCAAGGCAAACATCCCCAATGAAAATTATGATAGATCAAAAACAATTGGAGGATGTGGAATATTTCAATTATTTAGGCAGCATGATAATAAATGATGCAAGGTGTACAAGGGAAATTAAATCCAGAATTGCCATGGCAAAAACAGCATTCAACAAGAAGAAGAATCTTTTCACCAGCAAACTGGACTTAAATTTAAGGAAGAAACTAGTAAAGTGCTACATTTGGAGCATAGCTTTGTATGGTGCTGAAACGTGAACACTTCGGAGAATGGATCAGAAGTATGTGGAAAGTTTTGATATGTGGTGCTGGAGAAGAATGGAGAAGATCAGTTGGACCAATCGTGTGAGAAATGAAGAAGTATTACACAGAGTGAAGGAGGAGAGGAATATCGTACATACAATAAAAAGAAGAAAGGCAAACTGGATTGGTCACATCTTGCGTAGGAACTGCCTTCTGAAACACGTGATTGAAGGAAAGTTAGAAGGAAGGATAGAAATGACGGGAAGACGAGGGAGAAGACGTAAGCAGCTACTGGATGACCTTAAGGAAAAGAGAAGATACTGGAAATTGAAAGAGGAAGCACTAGATCGCACTCAATGGAGAACTCGCTTTGGAAGACGCTACGGACCTGTCGTAAGACAGACTGCAGAATGAATGAATGAATGAATGAATGTAATATTTCAGTTTAATTTATGAATTAAACTATCATAATATAATAAATATGTACATGACAGTTTAACAGACATGTAACAGTATTTTTTCACATTTATGTGCGATTTCATGGCTTTTTTTTCTTACCTTGAGAGCTTGCATCATGGCCTGGCGCTTCTTCTCAGCTTCTTCCAGACGTCGTCTCTTCTCCTCAATGTCTCTTTGTTTCTTTTCCTCAATCTCTCGGACTCTCCTTTCTTCTTCTTGCTTCTTGCGCTCAGCCATGCGCTTCTCCTCATCAGCTCGCATCACCTGTTGGAATGTACTTATAGTGTTGGACACTGTGGCATAAAACTAGTAATGAGTACAATGTAAGTCACATTACAAAAAGGTTCATTATGTAATCCCTGTACATTTATAAATAAGTAAGGATAGAATGAGAAATAAAATTAATAGAGAAGAAACTTGTCCCAGTATTTGTTAACAGAATCAGAAGAGAAATGGGTACAATACTTTGGCTGTGTAACAAGAATGAATAGTACAAGGATAATTAGAAGGGAATGAAATTATAATTTAATGGAAAGAGAACTGTGGGGCAATGTGGCACGAGATATTCCAGCCAGGTACTTGAAGCCATCAAGGAAAGATGGAAGAGGTGGCATCAAGTGCAAAAGTAAAAACTGTGGAAAGATAAAAAGAGATTGAAATGTTTGAAATGGAAACAATGCTAGAAGAAAAAGAAATGTTGTTCTGATACAAATATTTACATCTCTGTACCAAATAAATAGACCTTTATGTAAGATTTAAGCACATAATACTATTATTGTAATCTGTTGTAACACAATGTGATGTGCCTTCTCTTGACAATTACGCACCTTGCGCTTGGCTTGTTTCTCCTTGAGCCGCTTGAGATCGTCTTCTTCCTTTGCACGCTGTTTGCGCCATTCTGCAATGTATTCTTTAAGCTGTTCATCTAGGGCAGATGATTTCTGTTCTTGACGCTGCATGAAATATTAAAAATTATTTGTGGTAATGACATTTGGTAGAAACTGTTTGCCTGCATGCAAAGTCAGAAAATAACTTGTCGTGTTTTCGAATTAGGTTACTTTAGTTTGTGTGATTCTGTGCTTCTGCCGCAGTGTATAACTGCGCACCTAAGTGTTCCCGGCATTACTTCTTGGACTGCCTGACCCTTGAAGATCAGACCGATAGGTTGTCCACTGGTAACTAACTACAAATGTACAATGAGTAACATCCAAGAAGAGCAAAGATGTGCAGTAAGTTTGTCATTCGTCCATTTCTCTCTACATCTGACACAGGGTTTGTCAGTATCAATCCATGAACATGATGCTCTGAAGTGTGTGTTGTTACTTCTGAGCTATCTGTTGGGAAATAAATGTAATTTTCAAAGTTTTGGAAAGTTAATGTGACCCAGGAGAGGAAATGCTGCTGTATTTACATGTTTATCCACTTTGTCTTTCTTCAGCATTTTGGTGTTTGAAAAAATCAGTATGATTTGAACTTGAATGTATTTGTATTTTATGATTCCAAAACAGGTTAATACCTTGGATATAGAACAAGTCAAGAAAGCAGAGTCGAACTTGGTTATAACGTCATAAAAGGGACTAAATATTTTGTGTCATTATAAAACAGTGGTGTTATAACGAGGAGTATAATCAGTATGGTTTACAGTAAGGAATTAATTGGTACCACAGAATATCTGATGCAATGTATGAGGTGTCGTATAAACTGATGTTGTTATGACCGTGTTTGACTATATTATGTACATGCAGTAGTTGTTGGTACAATACAATTAGCTTAGAACTGATTTATTTCAGTTTATCATTCTCTGTTTATATTAACATATTCGTGTATAGAGTAGGAGGAATGAGCATGTAAATAATTCTTTAGGGCTAATTTAAATTTTTAGGGTTATTGCTTAAATTTTTATCATCATATTCCTACCGCTGCACGGTAGATGGTGTTATATGAACCCTTCACCTCTATGCTTTTTCTGTATCATCTAAGAAATTGATGGCATTGTTAAATAAAAAATAAGCTATGCTTTTTACAGATGTCCGGCATGTAACTGTGAAAGCTGTTTCAGTGCTCTATTGCATAGTACTTTACCTTCTAGCACCCAAAAAATTTTACAATCAGCCAATAGGGAAGCCCATTTGTCATTACTACTATAATAGTGCTAATCAATATGTACATTGTCAGTTCAGTGCTGTACTAGTAGTGCATAGCAATGAATGGTTAAACATTCAGACATCTCATAAGGTAAAGCTAAAGTTGTACCTGTCCATGCCATGAAGACATATAGGGTTTGTAGGTGAATAGCTTCACTCGTTCATAACCTCGGTATCAAGTCGAAGCAATTGGTCAGCTTCATGCCCTGGCAGCTTTATGCCAGGTAAAGAACCCCCAGTACCCATTGAATAGGAGGCTGGGTGGTCAGGGGTGTAATATGAATAACAATACCAGAATGGAAGATGATTGAGGTTATGTTAGAACTGATGTGCAACTCACCTTAACAAATTCTGGATCCCCCTTCTCCTCCACCCTAAAGGAACATAAGCAAAAGAAAATATTCAGATTTTAATTTGTTTATAAGATGAATGTATTAATTCTCTACTGAATTTGTTTAAACATATAACATTATTAATCAAAACTTAGCTTCCAGAACATGTTGTGAATTGGAATCATTCTCGAAAAACTAGAAACAAACCTTGTATTAAATTTTACAGATATCAATTGCAAGATTTTAGGTGATTTGTCTTGGCAACAACTTATGTCATGTAAATATAATATCATATAAATTTTGAAGCTGAAAGTATTTCAATACATGGTAACTCTGATTTAAATAATGACACTTGCCACATGGAGTTTAAAACAACACAAAAGCACAAACTTCAGCCCAAATTAAAATTACTGTGCATAAGTATGTTAATGGCATGAGGAAAAAATAGGATGAAAAAAATAAGTATCTCGCACTGAGAACATGCACAGTGGTTTTGAAAATTGTTTCACAGAACACACCACAACAGAAACACTTTTAACGTTTGTGAAACACAGCATAAAATTTCTGTAATAGAAAACTTGCTTAGAGTTTCCACATGATGCACAGTGAATTATGTGGGAACCCCACAGACGGGCAGAGTTTATTACTGGCACAGATATTACAGAACAGTTTTATTTGGTTGGTTGCACTTCCACACAACATTTTCACAGAGAAGTTAACTTCTTAACTGTCCACTTGGCACTAGCTTTTCAACACTCCTTGTTAATTTTAAGACAGTGATAAAAGTTTATCAAAGTAAATTCCCACAAGTCTTCATACAGGTAAATTAGTGATGGCAAACTGAAAGTGTCATGTTTAGATAAGTACTGAATAGTAATGAAGTTAATGATCAGAACTTCACATTAATTGCAGTCTTTTGGAATGTGATGTCATACAGTTTTGTAGACGGGTGTCTGCTGCTTAAAGATGGAGGCAGCAGTTTTCTCTGAAATGATGTTATCTAAAGATTCAGGTCTCCTGGGACACCGTGACACTGTGTCATCGGGTGAGTAGTTCCTGACATTCCGAAGGAATGCAGTGCCTTTATCTTCAGGATCCAGCAGTTCAAGACTGTTTGACCCTGCATGTTGGGAACTACTTGCTTTACATCCGAGAAGACTTGAGTATTCAGCAACAGCGCTGTTAAAAATCTTCCAATCTCACATTGTCGTCTAATTAAAAATACATATGCTGTCACATCACAGAAGACTGTAATAATGCTCATCACAGCCAGAGGCTGATTGTGACAAAGTATTTCAGCTTTTCTTATGTTATTTCTTATGTTTTAAATAGAAAAAAATGTAAATTTACATGTTAGTGTGAAAGGAAAGTGACAATGTGGCATTCAGAAATTTATCATGCATTACAATAA
The DNA here is from genome assembly GCA_021186555.1 of Reticulitermes speratus. Taxonomy (NCBI): domain Eukaryota; kingdom Metazoa; phylum Arthropoda; class Insecta; order Blattodea; family Rhinotermitidae; genus Reticulitermes; species Reticulitermes speratus. The sequence continues at coordinate 2,209,398 of JAJKFL010000001.1, forward strand.
CATTGCAATGAGAAAAGTGAATGTTACAACAACTGGCACTATAATTGAGTTTGCCGTCACTAATGCACGTTATAGAACAAAGAATGGTCCCCTGCTTTATGGTGTTATTTGGTAATTTCTATTTTTCACTCGTTAAGTTCCAGTTTAACATTTTGTTTCAACTGAAACTGCAATGACAAAGTCATATGAGTATTTTTCAGTCGACTTCAGCCCTTGCTATATGTGTCAAGAAAGTGTGTGTTTATTATGAATGAAATGCTGATGGAGACAATTGATAACCATGAGGTAATTTACACTGATGTGCCTGAGGTTGTTTTGTGTGTGTGTATTCACACCATTGTCTTTCAGTCACCAGCACACTTACAACAGAAGTCAATTTCAGAAGCTCTGTTTACATGAAATATTAGCATCTGTTTGGTCATTTGAGACAGGACTGTGATACTTTTAAAGAAAAGTTAACAGTCATTATCATAAATGACCACATAATTCAGTGTTTGTGAACCTTTATTGGTTGATGTACCACTTAGTGTGAAAGTGAGATTTCATGTATCCTCTCTTAATGACAGTTTAATTTGTGTGTGTAATTGTGTATTATAAACATGGCAATGTACTGTCACTTTTTCATTTTAAAGAAATATTATTTATTCCATGCACAAAAAAAAAGTCATCAAAACATTCGTTGAGACTCTTTCTATCTGTGTTTCACAATGTGTGATATATATATATATATGATGTACCCCTTGGCTAGGCTTCATGGATCCCCATTACAGAACCACTGACACAAGTGATGCCTGGGAAGTGACGCTGCGTTGCTGCATAAGTGGATCCTTCACAACTCTGGGAAACACTCAACTCAGCATCATATCCCATACAACCAGAATACTTGATTACACCGTTGTGAAAACCTCTAAACTCGAAAAGTAATACCTTGTGAAACAGAGACCAGAAAGTTCTTGTATATCATGCCATTCTGGAATAGGTATTATTTCATGACACGCAGTGCCCACATTGTAAGGTGGTGAAATGCAGGCCGGGTAACAGAACATGTCATTACAAAACTCGTACATGGAGGGTTGTAGTTTAAGGGACTGTGCAATAATCCATGCACAGCCTTCATTTAGGGGGTATGGGAAAGAAATGCTGCTTCCAGTTGCTTCCAATCTACAAAAAAACTATTGTTTTATTTTATGAATATGAAATTACATATGTTTAATTTCTGGTTGTTGTTGTGATTTTTTTTGAGGGGGGGGGGGTGTACAAGTATTAAACTTGAGTTTGAAATATAGAAATTAATGAAATAAAAAATATATTTTCTTCACTTTCCTTATTACCTGTTCAGAGGTTTGTTTGTTATGAGAAAGCTGCACTGTTACTGTAAAAAAAATGGACTTATGTGCAGTGAGTCAATAGATGCTACAGAAAGGAGCTGCATGACACATTTGTGCATAATAGTACGTTTGTGTCAAGATGTCTGTAGACATACACAAGAGACAGCAGTTATGTTTACAAATGAATAAATTTGTTGAGAAACATTGAGGTATAAACTGAAATGTTTGAACATGTCCTAGTAGGACTGTTCTGAGAAAACAAGCTGCACTGAGACGTATGTGTAGTGGCATTGCTCACCACACCAGTTCCTGGTGATGTTGACAGTGACTGACCAATATGTTGAAAATTGTGACATGGCTGACTGCCCGTGTACTCATCGTGAAAGCTTTAAATGTTACATATTTAATACTTTATGCTCGTTTTACTTAGTGCAAAGCCCACAATGATCATATAATATGGAAAACTGAAAATTGTAAGAAGTTAAGAGAATTTTAAAATTTCGGATTTTTTTTCCTGCGCATAAGAATTTGGAAGCAGTATTTCTGTCATCTATGCACAGACATGCCAACCTAGGCTGTGCATCTTGCAAGACATGTAACATATAATGGTGCTGTACAAACTTACACAATTACAGATTGTCTGGGCCTATAAAAGAAAAAAATAAAAGAGGCAATTACATTCAGTTAATATCAACACCGAGAGTGTTAGCAATAGTACAAAAGTAGTTACTATGTAAAACAGTCTTTGACATTTTTGCTTTTAAAATCTACATATGGTAATAAGCCTAAGGATCATTAATTACAGATTATATAACTTAGTGAAAACATTGAACCGAGTTCTTGTATTTAGACACTGGGTATGTAGGGCATGAACTATTTCCTTAGAATGGAATTTCGCAATAGAGTGGGTAGTATTTCCGGCCTCAAATCTCACCTTGCATAACGGCCATGCTGACTGACTTTTTTTCAAATGATTTTTGTCCCATCTCTCCAGGAATATGCTGGAGTCATGTGTCAAAATAGGCCATGACCACTATCATGTGTTTACAGTTATTTCTCAGTAATCATCACTACACAGTCTGAGATCCTGACAGCTTCATGGAATAAAATGTTGTGTTTTGATCTGGCTGTGTTGTTTATTTATATCGTTTTTATATTATGTGTGATCAAGATTGAAAACCTGATTCACATAACACATGATGTCACAGAATTTATATTTGGTAAATACTGCATAATTTTATGTTTCTGGTTTTTATTATCTGTACCCAACTTATTTATAAATTTGCAATTTAAAATATTCTTTGTGTAAACTTTGTACTCGCTGTAGATGTTGAAATTTTGGTGTGTTTGGTATATGTAATTTGTCTGTTGATTATGTAAAAAGTTATGTTCTTTTCCAATGAATGTTTTCTTTACTCATTAGCAGAAGCTAACACTGAAGAATATGTAATGGAGCTCATTGCTGTGTTTGCTGGGACAGTATATAAGATACTTAGGAGGTAATGTATGACATTGATGTTAATGGTATTATGTCCTTCCTTTCTTAATGTGTATTACTACATTTAATCTATCTATTTCTTGTTCAAACAACACTTAATTAGAAATATCGTATGCCTATTTTGTTGATGGAATGTTTTACTGTAATTTTAATATTATGAATAATATTAAACAACAATATCCAGTTTTACAGGAACTCGTTTCAAAAACTTAAAGCTCAGATAGGTTACATCTACACTATACAGTACTGTAACAAACACAGCATTTCTCAAGCCATTTGTATCTATTGACTTTAGTTAATTTATTCTTCTGTATTACTTGTGTCAATAGTATTGCTGCATCTCCATGCTCTGTCCAGTGTCTGGTATTCTGAACACGGCATAATGTTTTGAAAACTGAGTCCTTTTCTGTCCTTGGTGAAAAGAAAGGATGTCACCTACTCAGTCTGGTCTGTTGGAAAGTGCCACTCTAAATGCTCTGATTTGGGACTAACCATTTATGATGAATCAAAGACAGCAGGTACTGTCACAACTTTTCAACAGAGGTATATTTATATGTTTCATCAGATTCTCAGAATAAGCAGTGATTCTTTCGTACACAACGTTAACTGGTTGATCTGTGTGATGCAGTTACAGTATGTTTTCTGTGAAGTACATGAAGCAGGTATTCAGTCCTTGAATATTTCAGGTAAATTTCAAGTTTAAAGGGTTGATCAGTCAACTGAACATTGTTGAGAAATGCTTTTAAAAGGCATGTAATGCTACTATATATATGTTTTTTCATTTATGTTCTTACAGGTGGATACTGCTGTCTGTATGCAGTATGTAAGCATGCCAGGTGAACTGCCTTAAACACAATATACTACTGAGGGTACTAACAAACTATCTGTACAGTATGCTGGTAAGTATACTCTAGTGGGAGCTTAAAGCAAAAGCTTAATTTTATTCTCATAAGCCACTGCTGTATTCAATGTGTTGAAGTTTATGGAACTTAATTATTGTCAAATAAATCAATGACCATTCCTAAACAGAAGTTTATAAAATGGTAACTATATCTTAAGCTGTGTTTTTTATCTTTGAAGACAAAATTTAGAGGCAGAAATACATGAATAAATTAGATACTCGAGAAAACGAGAAGCATTTACCAAAACAAGGATTCACAGAAAGACTGATGTTAACATAGATCTCTTCGTCTGTGTTTATGATGTAAATTTCCGCACCTTGTGATTGAGCAGTTACCAACTGATAAAGTCTCACTGACAATTTTCAGTTCCTGGTATATTTGGAGCTGTTGTTGTCAATGTTTCTTTGGACTTTACCATGATAAGTGCTCTCCACTCTCAAATTGTATGGCTTATTTTTATTTCAAAAATTTTGCAATATAAATGAAAACTAACCCAATTTTGTGGCATATATTATTTAAAGATACAACAGACTGAATTTTCCATGAAATTGGTTATGTAAACAACACATTTTTAACAGTTCCCCATAGATAGCTCTATAATGGAGCTATATGTGCAGGAGTGTTAAAATGAATTCCGTTATATTCTGTCTATTAAAACTATATTTGGAACATGTCTAATTTCATGGCAAATCTATAGTGTCATAGCGTAACACAGTATGTTGAACCCAACGAATTCCTTAGCCGAGACAAACAGAATGTTCTGGTGGCACCCTTGTCACGTATGAAATAAAAACGTAACAAACAAGTGAACCAGAAATGTCGTTTGTATTATGTATGCAAGAGATGTATAGCAGACAAACTAATGTATATTTTAACTTATGACTGGCATTATTATATAGCATACATTTACAGACAGAATATTTATCCTTGATTAGTACCTTTCAGCTTCAAGATGTGTCCTACTTCTGAGTCCTTTTAGCTTGGAAAGAACTAAAATACAGTAACGTGACTCAATTTAAGATGAACACACTGTATCATGATCAGTAACTTAATTTGTAAACATAAAATTCCAGTGTGAACCACTTGTTTGTTGGACTTTGTCCGTCATCTTTAATGTGAATAAAATATAAAATATGAAATGTAAAATATTATATTTATATATGAAATGTTATATTTTTACATTTTACATTTCATATTTTACATTTTATTCACAATAAAGACGATGGACAAAGTCCAACAAACAAGTGGTTCACAATGTTATATACCATCCTCAAAACCTTTTAGAATTCAAATAAAATTCCAGATATTTGGTTACAGATTCCTGCATTGGATGAGTGTAGTGGAATATTTGTGAGCAATACTTATAATAATTATTATTATTATTAGTATTATTATTACTGTACTATACTTCAGTAAGGTAAGGTAGAAGTTATTCTTGTGCTTAATTAAGCACCATGCCATGAAAATGTAAGGGGAAGTGTAGTTACAGCTTTATGACCCAAAATTGAATTGAGTGGTCAGCTTCACACCCTGGCCATTTAATCTCTGAGGGAAGTGCCTCTGGCATGCATTGGATGGGAGACTAGGTAGGCCCCAGAGTTGGTCTGGATAGTATGGAGAAGACAGATTTCTCCGTTCCCTTGTCTGGAACCAAACTCTGATTCCTCAATCACTCAGTCTCTTTACCAGCTGTGCTATCCCGATTCAAGCAATTAGCCATTGTTTTAATTTCAGGTACTGCCTTACATATCAGAAACCAGTTCGTTACAAGTTGCAAGAAAGTGTAAATCAGTTCAACACTATCTTTCCAAATTTCTGTTCATTTAAAATGGAATTTGAGCAGCAGAATTCAAAAGCATGACACTTTCACTGACTGGTCATTTAATTATTTATAAACTTTGACCAGTTTGTATGTAACAACTTCTAATTTATAAGTCTGCCCCAGTACCAATCAGATGTATGCTGCATTGTCATGTGTAATGCATTCCCACCAAACATTTTTATCATATAAAATATATGAAGTATTAGTATAATGACAATTTTATCTAATTAACAAATATTTATGGCATTTTAACTTTATGACACATATATGTGAAAGCAAATGTAGTATTATATACATCTCGCATTTAATACTGAACACTAAAACACATATAATTAAGCCTAATTATTCTATACAATTTTGTGATTTTGTAATTCTGTCCTATATTATAGACAGATTTTAGTTTAGTGACACATTTTAATTTACCACTATTCTATTCAGTCCTACTTTATGTCTATACCTGTTAAGTGTAAAATTAAAGATATGTACAACAGTTTTGTTTTTATGAGTTAGATTTTTCAATATTATTAGCATATCTTTCACTTGAGGCATGTTCTGTAAGGTATTTTCTTATATTTCAAGTTCATGTTATGTTTTAGTGTATATTAACAAGACTGCAAATGGCCTAATCTGTGACGTGTTTAGTCATTACTAAGGCGTTCTTTACCTTCAAAATATCATTGTTTTCGTGGTACAGCGTACAAATAATGTACTATAAGCCCATAAGAAAAGGATGTTCTTCCCTGCACTGATTTTCACGAAACTCACAAGTGCTCAACAGCACTGTACTTGCTTAATAACGTTTTGTGAAGAACTTCTATACCGAATTTCATAAAAATCTGACAAATGGTTTAGCCGCTGATACTGGGTCACAGAGAGACGGACTGACAGACGGACGTGGTCGGCACATACAGCATTTTCTTTTACTTTCTAAAAAATGCCTGCCAACCAGGTGAAAGTACTCCAGTTAATGTACAAGGACTTTCTTTTCCTCCACCCCTTGTTTCATCATTTCACCTTTCCTACCTCAGCAACCTGACAGGTTGGTGTAGTCCAACATAGCTATAATAGCATTTTGTATTGATTAACATTATACACATTTATCTGTTCCACAGTATTTGTAGGGCAGAAAATATTCTGAGGTACCCCAAAATTAACCCTTCAATGATGCTCAGTTTCTACTCCAACTGCTGGGCAGAATGGAGGAGTATTGTATTTAAATTAACCTACAATGTACTTGCGCAGTACAGGGTACAGAGATGGTGACATTTGAGGGACTAAAGACCATACAGTGAGTAGAGGCCAGCACTGAAGGGTTGAGGTTAGGATGAATAAAATTATGACTTATCATTAGCTCCTGTTAGTGCAGTCATGAATTAGTCTAAGATGTAAACTTAATATCAACCAACAAATGCACCAGATAAATAATATGTGTAAAGTATATTTGAGACTCCTACATATGTTTCAACAAACAAGTTGTTATCTTCAGGAGCTTCATAGCAAAGGGATACAAGAATTTCACATCCATATATACATTGAATAATCACACATTAAAACTTCAAAGCATAAAAAGTGATAGTCATAATTCACATTGCTCTTTTGTGAATTATGACTATCTCTTTGACTTTTGTATGCTTTGAACTTTTAATGTGTGATTATTCAATGTATATATGGATGTGAAATTCTTGTATCCCTTTGCTGTGAAGCTCCTGAAGATAACAACTTGTTTGTTGAAACATATGTAGGAGTCTCAAATATACTTTACACATATTATTTATCTGGTGCATTTGTTGGTTGATATTAAGTTTATGACAAAGTGCGTGGTATATATATAATATAAAATTAGTCTCTAACATGTATTACTTGACAGTGCTTCTTTGTACTAATTATAATTGATAAAATAAATCCAAATCTTCACTTTCTTCTCATACATTGGTGCCTTTGTGCCAGAGTGTGTGGTATCACACCTTAGAAAGCCATAACCTTAGAGCTTTAACTACTGATAGTTGATGGTAATAGTTGGTACACAAATAGTGTATAAATTGTAGTACATATCACAGTGAAGTAGAAGCACAATAGTTGTTTCCTTCACCATAAACACACACTGAGTTCTAGGGAAACTGTTTCCACTCTTACGAAGTAAGATGACACTGCAGTTAGAAAACTGTCAGTTAACACACTTACTTGATGTGCCCTTACAAAATGATAGATTGTGCTTTGCTGTACAGAAAAGTAATTTACATAATTCAAAGGATGATAAATACAGTAAAAGTAAAATTTGATTTCTGTCAAAGCATGAGAAGTTTTAAACAGGCCAAAGTTTAAAAATTCAAAGTTTACAAAACCGATGTATATCATTAAACAATTATATATATATGAATTTACCTTTAGAACGTATTTATATGATGCAACCAAATTCTGAAAATTAGTTATGAAGCAAGAAAAATATTTGTATGTGACTGAAAGGGATCACATCAAGGACACAAAATACTAACAACTTCCTTTTGAGTGGTAGATAATATTCTTCACACATTATCCATTGTGTGTATCCAGAGAAAGAAAATGTCCTAACAATTATAATGCACCTTTATCAACAAATTTTAACACCATATATCGTATGTGAAGTGTTTATGTTACCAGCAACATCTGTAAGACCAGTAACCACTATTAGCCCACATAATTGCAAGTTGACCTTGGTACTTCTTAAACATTTGCAAATAAATCCTTGATCTTATGGTGTCTGACGCCATATTGTTTGGTAAATAGGTGCAAACTTTTGGAGAAACATGCTTCTTCCATCTTCATGTTAGAGGACAAAGAGTGCAAGTCATCCAGTGGAAGACAGAAGGCTCTCAGCTATACAGCTGACTTCATTGCCCTTCGCAGTATATTCTTCTGCCCTGAAGATGGTGGCACTAGGGTTCTGTGAATGTTAGTACTTGTCTACCAGACTACATGGCGTCACATCCCACAAGACTGATCTTTATATCCACCACCATGAGAACCCAAGAATTCACTTAATATTATGAGACATGAAAGTATGTATCTTATATGCAATTCTTCCTGTTTGCTGCATTTTGTAACGAATTACGTACAATTAAGTAACATCCTTAAAATCATGGACAGGTGCTGTATACTTTACACTGAACTGTTAGCACATTGTGAGTACACTTAAGTTTGGACATGGCAGAATCTTAACCAAGTTTGTCCATGTTAACAGTGTAAATCATCAGCTGTTACATATGGAACATGAATGAAGAAAAGAAAACATGGATAGATATGGTAGACTAAGAGAAGTATTAAGAAGAATGTATACAAGGAATATAAAGCAGAGCAGCACAGACAACACAGAAACAAACGTAACAAAACAAAGCATTTGACTTCGACTGTGGCGAATTTCACACTCACAAATATTGAGTTAACCTGCTGGCCAGTCCTGTTCTAGCTTAGCAGAAATGTTGGACCATGGCAAAAATCCAAACCATAAGTCCTTCTATAATAATTAAAGGAACAGACTTTGCAGAAATATGTAAAGTAGCTTATTAAAACATAAAAGGTACTTGAATCTTAGATTTTAATCATTCAAGGCCAATCCAAATTTATATTAGTATTAGCCATTGCATTGCAAGATGAAATATGTATATATATATATATGTATATATATATTTTTGTGTTTTATTTTTAAAGCCAAATTAGAATAGCAAGAGTTAAAACAATTTTAAAGAAACACTTGTAGATCTTATGCTAGTTATAATGGATTATTTTTCAGGCTTCACTTTCAAAATAAACTGTCTTGGACACAAAATAAATTTTTTTAAATTTTAGAAAGCAGCTGGTAACATGAAAAGCAAAAGTCAAAACATTAAAATGTCTCACCACAAAGAAGCAATATTTTGGTACAACAATGATGTAACCAAAAGTTTGTTTATGGCCTGTCATATTAATTGCAAAGAAACTGAAACAATGCTTGTTGTATCTGTTGTCTAGACAAAAATGTCTGTGTACTAATTAGAATAATTTGTGGTCTACTGAAAGCATTTTCATCAATTTTGATATATGTTGATTCTGTGTGGTAAAACAATGCACATTGAGTGTGATTGCTGAGCGGTAGGTTGGACTGGCCTTAGAAGACTGCCAGCAGAAAAAAAACAAGTAGTGTTGTATAAGTACGGCGATCCACTTACTCTTTCTTCGTTTCCGGTTGCTTTCTGTGTTATAGATGGCAGCCCAGGGAAGGAGAGAAAAGGAAAACAAAAAGTGAATGAAATCTATTCTTTGTTCAGGGAAATGACAATCATGACACAATTGAAAGATCTGGAATTTTGTGAAATTTGTTTTCTTGTCTATAGAATAATTAAAATGTGCACTTTTTGATAGTCTGTCATCAGTTCAATTATAGTATAAATGCTACTAGACAGTCACTGCCTGAAACAAAATTATGTAACATAATAATTAGAGAAACATTATTAGTAGATTTATCAGTATGCAATTTTGTATTATAATTCCATACACTCACCCTTATTTTGTACTGTAACCAACTATATATAGAACAGCAAGCCTCTTAACAATGCATTGCTGGAAGTAGTGCATTCTAGGACCAAGAGCTGAAAGCTACATAATCAAAAATTTGTTTATGTACATTACAGATGTATTGTTTCCTCGTCATACAGTCATTAAAATTCTGCTTCATGCGGCTGACATGTGCTATTGGCAGTTAACACAATTACAGCATCATTAGAGCAGCCATTCTGTAGTTGTTTGCAGTCTGCGTTGAATTTCGTTAAAATCCAGCATGACATTTATCTTTAGTGTGGTCAGTAGTGTTATTGCAGTATTTGATTATTCTTTGCTGTATTCAGTCAGCACTCGTTTATGTGTGGATAAACATTTTAGAGTAACACTAATGCTGATTCATGGAATTGTACCATTTAATCAGTAATCTGTAGTGAGGGAGTTAGTCATGTTCTTAATTCTGTAAATTAATGCACTAAGTATTTAGGTATGAGCACTGTAGCCATTGGTGAGTTCTTATACATGGATCAGTAGTTCACCATCTTATTGCATTAATCATTGACTCTCATTAGGACTTAAAGAAGATATTAAGTTTGTCATAGAGGTTTAAGATAGTTAATATACCCATAACTCAGTGCTAAATATTTGTTAATATGGTATATTGCACTTGAAATTACTATCTCTCCGGGCTCTGTCCATCGTCTCATATTCAATAGACGCTACATTTGAGAAGCTGTACTGTAATGTCCTCAGTAGGAAGGGTGGGGTAGCAGGCACTGAGTTGGGCCACCAGAGAGAGCTGTTCTGAATCACGGGACAGTATATGTCACCGAAATGTCCAATGACTGACTGTGTAACTCTTTCTGTAGGATCAAACAGAGGCATTGCCTTCCGACCTTTTCACCTAAGGAGAGAAACAGAGCCACGTTCTGAAATATCACATCCTGTTTTAAATACAAGATGGTGGACCAGTTCCAGAAACATGGTAACCCTAAGCCAAGTATATTGTTTACACTACTATAGAACACATTAATTACTAATAACCAGCAGTAATTAGAGTCATATAGGCTACTATGTATAATAAGATTGCAGTACTGTTTTTGTGTGTGAAGTTAACTTAGTGGCAGTGGCTTCATGTAGCGGAATTACCAATGGATTACTTCAGTAGCTGTATGATGCTGTTGTACTTACTTCCTGCAAAGAACAACAGAAAAAACAAACAGTTAGTGTCAGAAGTCTTATTGTCATTTATAACAATTCAGTGCAGCACTCTGGTTAATGACAGAATACTTAGCGTACATGAAAAGAACATTCGGACTTGGAGGAGGTGGGCAGAGCAGAATAAATCTCTATTTCACACCTACAGGTGCTGTCTTAGATGAGAGAAGTCATTGCATTCTGACACCAGCAATTAATGTTAAGGACAATATAATGCTGTTTGAAAGATGAACAGACTTAGAAGAAAACATGATTACTATGTTTTAATCAGATTGATTTCATTGATAAAATAATTTAATTGGTTTCCCTTCTCTTTGTTATACACAAATTTGCAAAAATGCTGTCATAATACATTCCACTTAAAAAGATATACTATGTACAACAATTAGTGAATTTAATTGAAAAGACTTCTGGATGAGTATCGAACAAATAAAAAATTGACCCAAAGTGCAAGAGTGTGATGCCATATTGCTAACAAGACAGGCAACGTCTGTACAAACGTAACATTGAGGCGCTTTTGTGTAACCACTGTTGCCATGGGAAAGCCATAATTATTAAATATTACGAGTGTGTGTCTGTAGCCTTAGTTATCCAGCATGAAAATCATATCTTTTTTGCGCCATATTGTATTGTCATTTATGACCTGTCTGGCTGTATCACACTTTTCCACATTATCTCATAAACAACACAATTTATGGAAAAAATTTATTGAACACAAAATGTGTGTTTAGATTTTCTCTACCATTTTGTCTGAAACATTCCTCATTGTAAGAAGAATTTAGCGAGATATTATCATAAATGTACATAGGTCTTCATGTAAACTATCCATTATTCGCGTCATATTTCAATGAAACTTGCGTTTTCTGGACAGATTTTCGAAAAATCCTCAAACACCGAATTTCATGAAAATCCGTTTAGTGAGAGCCGAGTTGTTCCATGCAGATGGACAGACATGACAAAGCTAATAATCACTTTTCGCAATTTTGCAAACGTGCCTAAAAACCAAAAGTGTATGTCATGCAAGAGAAGTGATGTAGGTTAGTCACAGATGTAGCTTTAGTTTGACACACATTACTAATGGGTAATTATTCCTAATAAGATTAGTTATAAGCTTTAAAATAGTACTTTAACTTAAAAGCACACAATGTTAGCTGCATTTAATATCAGTGTCAGGCTATCATAAATGTAATAATCATAATAATCATGTAGACTGTTAAATATTTTAATAAGGAAAATGAGAGGTTATGTTAATAAAAATTGTTATATATTCCTCCCTCTAGTACTACATAATTATTCCCGGATTGTATGTATATCATGATATATATATATCTGATCAGATTTCATTGTTTCCACAACAAAGAATTTTTATTCTGACGTCTTAATTGATGGGATTCGTCAGAGCAATTATTATATAAACACTTTTCTTAATTAACTGGATTCCTTGGAGCCATTGTTATGTTAAACAGTTTGCAGAAATTGAACCAAACTCATTTCATCACATTGTGCCCAAATTCTTTAACAGTTTGCAGGGTACAAACAGTTCCCTAGAGTCTATTTTCTTGAGTAATATTTACATTTTTATGTGGCATATAAATTTCAATACTCAAAAACATGAAACAGTGCTACAGTACATATATGTACCTACATTAAATATGGTAGAAAAAGAAAGAGTGTCAGAATATGGTCAAGGCGTCCAGCTGAACACTAACACGCATCCAGTGCCAAGGTTAGGAATGAGTGGAGCTATAACTCCACTACCCCACGTGCCTTTGTGGTGTGCACAGGGACAAATTTATCTTTAAGTTTTTTTATTTAAGTATTATTAAATTTCGAACTGTGACCAGTGAAAGTACAGTAGTTGAAGAGGTCAGAGTTTAGGTCTCATGATTTCTGATTGACAGCAACGGGCGTTACATTTAAGAATTATTTAAAGCAATATTATATTAGTATAGTTATTGTGAGCTTATAGGAGGGAAAATATGTTAAAAATCGTGTCTCAGTATACACATAAAATCATTATATATTTTAAATCAAGAGAACTTAAAGAATATCAACTTACGTGTCAACTTCAACCTGGGGCTCCTCCTCCTCCTCACTGGAAGCAAGAGGTCAGACTATTAATATAATATATATATATATATATCATACAGTGCAATCTCACTTGCTAACTACAGTTCATTACATTATTTATACAATTTCAGTTTATAAATTATGGCATTACTTTGCCCACAAAGTCACAATCATAAACACAACATTATGATCACATATGAGATTTTAAGTGCTTACATTGGTGAATATTAAGTGTATGGTCTTCTGTGGTGTGACACTCAGTACTTAGGTATATAGGTACCATGTTTGCAGAAACCTGCTGCCTCCATCTTCAGTGTAGAAGTGAAGATGTAAGCCATGTGCTTGGTACCCATCTACCAACTACATGGTGTCACATCCTGGAAGACTGTAATCTTAATGCTGTATATAGTAGGGAAGTCACAGGACAGATAAAGTAATATAAACGTGACTTACGAGTATTCCTCTTCGTCGGACATGACTGTGGATGGTTAAAGGGCTGAAACAGAATTGAAGATGATGTTAAGTAAGATTACGTATTTATATAAACATCTGAAATATGCTGTTCTTGTTGAAGTGATGTCATGGGATTTGATGTGGGTTCTGAAGAGGGGGAGAAATATGATAAACATTGTATTTTTCATCATTGAACCTTTGTGTGCAAATTTCATTAGTCATTGATATCATCGTCATTGTCATCATCTTTGTCTTCACCACCACCATTATATCATCATCATCACAATCTACATTGAGGCCGTCGTTTTGACACATTTGAGGAGATCCAGGCAGAATCGCAGAAGGTGCTTAAAACACTCACACTTGAAGACTTCCAGGGATGCATGGAATCATGGAAAAAACGCTGGGATCGCTGTATCCATGCCCAAGGGGACTACTTCGAAGGAGACGGTGGAAACTAGGAGTTATGATAAGCAATTTTTTTATGGGCAAATTCCCTGAACTTTTGGGTAGCACCTCGTACATTTTGACTGCAAATTCAAGGAAGCGTAGTACATACTTGTCTTGCATGAAGGTTATATTAATAAGCCAAATGTTTCATGTCTGTTTCTGTTGATTCAGTGGGATATTTACGCTTGCTTCTTTCATCAAAGAAGACTGTTGCTTAGGGAAATTTCAGACAATACAAATGTAATTTCTTCATCCACCGTTCTTTGTTGCTCCCATTTTGATTGAGGTTTCGTGTGTTTGCATAAGTATTAAAGACTCCAGTTTGCGCAAATACGTTGTTGAAAATGGTAACAGAATTATAATCGCCATCTTGGAAATGAGAAAGTATTCTTTCGTAACTGAAGATCCAAATTGGATAAAAGTATTCTCAGCAAATTTCGGTTTAAAAACTTGATCTGTCTTGTTCTTGGGCTTTCAGAGGAAGTGATTTTCCATGAACACCGAACGGGCAAAGAGTCGAATACAGGCCTTTAACCCTACTTTCAAAATACTCCGAAAACTTTTGGTGAGGGGTGTTCAAACCCGCGCAGTTTCGTTGGACGACTGGTCACATTCGGCGAAGTACCGCACTGTCTTTACCTTCCGGCTCAAGCAGTCTCGTATTTTCAGTGACACACCCGGTAATGTCGTCTGCAACCATCTCAGTGGACTCACAGGCAAATGCTTTGTGACCACAGCTCCAACGTGCAGCGGCGGAATTTTTTAATTTCTTCCATACTACTCAAGGTATGTTCGTTATTTATCCGCATGTTTCCCTTAAGTTTATTTAAACAGTCGGAAATATTGTCAGCTATGCCAGTTAGCTACCCGCTGATCAGCAGTTACTTGGTTTAGCAGTTAATGAGGCAGCGGACAATTCTTATTGCTATACTCTCGATTTGAACGGTGAAGCTGTTCCTCACAATGAGTTTTTTCCCTCAAGTTTCACTCGATGTCACGTGATATATCACTAACTCGGCGCCTGACAGCAGTGGCGGACTGGCCAGGGTGTCAGCTTGCCCGATGGCAAGTGGGCCCCCTTAAACATTAGACAATATGTTAAAAATGTTAATGACCTTTTAGTAGCTTGAAAATATAATAGAAGTTCCAATATTATTACTGTATGCAACTGAAATTTACGTTGTATTACTATTTTGATAAAAAAATTTTAATAAAATCCACCATTTATTCAAAATTAAAAAAATAATTTAAAAATTCAATTATAACAATTTGTATTTACATTTAGTATCTACTGTATACTGCCAGTAATATGTACAATATATGTACACTGTAATTACTAAAAAAATATACATTTATTTCGCAAAAATTTTAATTGTACCTTTTTTCCACTTATGTATTTTTTGAAAATTTTATTTATTTCTTATAAAAATTAAATTATAGCCTTATAGTTGTGGGTGGGCCCCATTTGTCTCCTGGCAACCAATATTTTTAGACCCAGTCCGCCACTGCCTGACAGTGTCAGTGACAGAGGACATTTGAGATTTCGTTAACAGCTGGTGGACCCAAAATGATTCCCATTATCTGTACAAGGACGGCGGTTAATAATGTCTAGCCTATTTATGTGGATTTGCTGCTTGTACGATACATCGTTCAACACTTGTAAGAGTCACGATAATGTGAGTAGTGAAAAGCCACACTTTAACTAAAAGTGTGACGGAAATTTTACCTGTATTTTCGCTTTGGTTCCGATTTCGACAAAATTTGGTTCATGTGAACTCCACAAAAATTTACTCACTGATTGTTTCCGCGGAAGTCCATTCAGTGAAGGTCACTCTGTACTTGAGGGCGTATTCAATAAGTAACCGTGCTTGGTGCAACCATATTCCCACCAGCCTATCCGGACCCAAAAGAATGCAGTCCACAGCCACCGATTTCGTTTACTGAAGATTCGTTGTAATATTTTCTTCCACCCTTCTACACCCAGATCGTCCAAATAGTTGGTTTCCTGAAGTTTTTCCCCAACTAAAACCTTGTAATGTGCCGATCCCAGTGGCCGCGCTGTCTAAGGCGTGGGTCTACGGCCGCTCGCTTACTGGGATTGTGGGTTCGAATCCGGCCGGGGGCATGGATGTCTGTTTGTTGTGAGTGTTGTGTGTTGTCAGGTAGAGGTCTCTGCGACGGGCTGGTCACTCGTCCAGAGGAGTCCTACCGAGTGTGGTGTGTCTGAGTGTGAGCGTGAAGCCTCGAAATATGAGGCGGCCTAGGCCCTCAAGGGGGCTGTCGAGCCATTGGGGGAAAAAAACCTTGTAATGAATTTCTATTAAATCCCATGCATAGCAGAAGCCATGCCTATCGTAAGTCTTTATTTCATCGTGACTGACTTCTGAAATAGGAGACAAAAATGCACTATACAAATCTTATTCAGTCAAATTTACACAGTTTTATGTTATTTAACACAACTGTTTATTAAAGACTGTCCGACATGTTTCAACCTATACTTCGGAAAGTGGATCGGAAGTATCTGGAAAGTTTTGAAATGTGGTGCTGGAGAAGAATGGAGAAGATCAGTTGGACCGATCGTGTGAGAAATGAAGAAGTATTACATAGAGTGAAGGAGGAGAGGAATATCGTACATACAATAAAAAGAAGAAAGGCTAACTGGATTGGTCACATCTTGCGTAGGAACTGCCTTCTGAAACACGTGATTGAAGGAAAGTTAGAGGGAAGGATAGAAATGACGGGAAGACGAGGGAGAAGATGTAAGCAGCTACTGGATGACCTTAAGGAAAAGAGAAGATACTGGAAATTGAAAGAGGAAGCAATAGATCTCACCCTGTGGAGAACTAGCTTGGAAGAGGCTACGGACCTGTCGTAAGACAGACTGCAGAATGAGAGGCTACGGACCTGTCGTAAGACAGACTGCAGAATGAAGAGGCTACGGACCGTCGTAAGACAGACTGCAGAATGAAGAGGCTACGGACCGTCGTAAGACAGACTACGTAATGAATGAAGCCTTATCTTCAGGTGCTTACTTGTTGAAATTACATCAGCTATACATCCGGTATTAAAGTTACATAAATTTTTACAATGCCGTTAGACGTGTGTGGGTTTTGATTTGTGTGTCAGTTACTTTGTGTTCACTACAGTAGGCACCAGCAAATCTGTAGTGAACACAAAATAACTGATACAGGTATGTACAATAAACAACCGTTCTACCAAACAGAATTTAATTGTAATGTAATTTTATCTTAAATATATTTAATATTATATTCGCGTGCATCTTGTATAAATTAAAATTAAAACCAACTGATGCACAATCACTATTAAAGGTTTTTTAATAGTGATTGTGCATCAAGTTGGTTTTAATTTTAATTTTAATTTATCTTAAATATTTTAACTTAAAGATGTTTTAATATTGCTTTCAGAAATCAAACCCCACACACATCTAACGGCATTGTAAGAATTTATGTAACTTTTAGTTCCAAATGTATAGCTGATGTAATTTCAACAAATAAGCCCCTGAAGATGAACCTTGTATAGGTTCGAAACATGTTGGGCAGTCTTTAATAAAAAGTTGTGTTAAATAACATAAAACAGTTTACATTTGTCTGAATAAGATTTGTACAATCAAAAATGTACGGCACAAGTGACGTAAACAAATGCGCTATTTGCCGTGCAGCTCTTCACGTGCAGCTAAAGACATATACAGGGTATACACAAAAGAATGGTGCGGTTTAAATAGTTTTCACTGTTGAAACCGCACCATTTTTTTGTGTATACTCTGTATTTAATAGCAAGCTCTGCCTCACCTGCTAATGTCTTCCACCTCAGTTAAGAACACATTTGTGACCAGGTGCGCACGCAGAATTTTTCCTTGGGGGGGGGGGAGGGGGCTGACCCTGAAGCCATATATAATTTATGTTTGATTTTACAAATGATGTTATAAAAATCATGCCGTAAGCACAACATAACACTGTCTGCAACTGCATTTATATACATACAAACATAACTACATGTTCCGTGACTCAATCACAGTGTCCTGTTTTATTGTTTTTTTTTTAATTTCATTAATTTGTTTTTCAAAATTCTAATGTACTGTCATCAGCCGATTTTATTGGCTGATTTCGGCTGAAGGGGAAATCACGAAAATATTTTGATACCATAATATTTACAAAATTTATGTTTTTAAATTGCGGTTTTGGGGGTTTAGGGGGACTGAAGCCCGGCAGCCCCCCCCCCCCTTGGGTGCGCACCTGTTTCTGACTAAATTCGAAATAAAGCCGAAAAATGGACATGCCTTGAGGCACAGACACTTACGTTACACTAGTATAAGTGCTGCCAGTATCACGTCACACGTGACAACAAACACCTTCACTTTATTTATGTGCAGACGAATAAAGTTAAAACAAAAAATTAAAGGCAATTTTGTTGTTTCGGTTACGTAATAACACAATATTCAGATCACGGTATTGCGGGTTGTGACGCAGTATAATTTAGTATAATCGTGTCACCTTTTCGGCAGAAATATGGAGGAAGCAGATTCCTTCTAAACGTCGATATTTATCTCCCAAACTACACGGCGTCATATCCCAAGCGACAGTGATCCATCAGAACTTCAAATCTTAGCAGTCACACAGCAGTGAGTCTCACACGCTTCCTTAGTCTGTCAGATTAAAATATTTTAGATTGGGACTTAAACCATTCTTGCATCGCTTGTTTTCTTGGCTGATGATTGCTTCAGATGCAGTTTTGTCACTGACAGGGTCAGCCAGTCGAACTACGCAGGCGCCTAGAGCTCCAAATGGTGGGGTGCCAAATTCGAGGGAAGACATAAATTGGAATATTAAAATTGTTTTGATTCCACATTTCTTCAGCTATGCAATCTCATACAGTGCTACTAAGTTGTCTTATGGCAGAAACAGTGGTTGCACAGAGGGACAAACCAAATACTAATGCTTTCAATTTTAAAAATTTTAAAAAATTAAAAAGAAAGATATGCCCAAAATAACTCCATGTTCGCCAAAAATCTCAGATGTACATTGTGGGGAGGAGGTGGTTCAAGTGCATGGTTCGCCTAGGGCGTCAGTTTCTAGGATCTAGTCTAGGGAAGCCCCGCATCAGTGACTAACTTTTGGTTGTCCCAGGTAGGCCGATAGACGTCTTTAGCCTCAATATCTCTACAGTCGATGGTGTCCCAGACACCCGCCACAAGCAATATCCTGCACTCGTGTAAATACTTATTACAGTCGATGGTGTCTCAGACACCCGCCACCAGCAATATCCTGTACTCACAGTCGATGGTGTCCCAGACACCCGCCACAAGCAATATCCTGTACTCGTGTAAATACTTATTACAGTCAGTGGTGTCCCAGACACCCGCCACAAGCAATATCCTGTACTCGTGTAAATACTTATTACAGTCAGTGGTGTCCCAGACACCCGCCACAAGCAATATCCTGTACTCGTGTAAATACGTATTACAGTCAGTGGTGTCTCAGACACCCGCCACCAGCAATATCCTGTACTCACAGTCGATGGTGTCCCAGACACCCGCCACAAGCAATATCCTGTACTCGTGTAAATACTTATTACAGTCAGTGGTGTCCCAGACACCCGCCACAAGCAATATCCTGCACTCGTGTAAATACTTATTACATTCGATGGTGTCCCAGACACCCGCCACAAGCAATATCCTGTACTCGTGTAAATACTTATTACAGTCAGTGGTGTCCCAGACACCCGCCACAAGCAATATCCTGCACTCGTGTAAATACTTATTACATTCGATGGTGTCCCAGACACCCGCCACAAGCAATATCCTGCACTCGTGTAAATACTTATTACATTCGATGGTGTCCCAGACACCCGCCACAAGCAATATCCTGCACTCGTGTAAATACTTATTACATTCGATGGTGTCCCAGACACCCGCCACAAGCAATATCCTGCACTCGTGTAAATACTTATTACATTCGATGGTGTCCCAGACACCCGCCACAAGCAATATCCTGCACTCGTGTAAATACTTATTACATTCGATGGTGTCCCAGACACCCGCCACAAGCAATATCCTATACTCGTGTAAATACTTATTACATTCGATGGTGTCCCAGACACCCGCCACAAGCAATATCCTGCACTCGTGTAAATACTTATTACATTCGATGGTGTCCCAGACACCCGCCACAAGCAATATCCTGCACTCGTGTAAATACTTATTACATTCGATGGTGTCCCAGACACCCGCCACAAGCAATATCCTGCACTCGTGTAAATACTTATTACATTCGATGGTGTCCCAGACACCCGCCACAAGAAATATCCTGCACTCGTGTAAATACTTATTACAATCAGTGGTGTCCCAGACACCCGCCACAAGAAATATCCTGCACTCGTGTAAATACTTATTACAATCAGTGGTGTCCCAGACACCCGCCACAAGAAATATCCTGCACTCGTGTAAATACTTATCACAGTCGATGGTGTCCCAGACACCCGCCACCAGCAATATCCTGTACACGAACTTGCCCCTGCGACTCACACAGTATCACACTTCACTGATCTCCCTCAGTACGTTTCGCCAGTCTTCACACCTTCTGACCACAAAAATCGGATCACAAGTCGCTGTATTATTTTGGGGCATTTTGTCAATGCATTTTCACGTTAAACCTGTCACTGGATTGCCGCTACTCAAGGCGCAGAAGAAGCTATTGGTATAAATGGTTGCAGTATAAGGTAACCTTCCGGAAGTCGTTCACACCACTTTGTAGGTACGAATATTATTTTGGGGGGGGGGGGGATGTCGCGCCATGAAGTGTAGCAAATAGGTACCTACATTTCGGATGCATCTTACTGCTTCC
Organism: Reticulitermes speratus; assembly: GCA_021186555.1. Classification (NCBI taxonomy): domain Eukaryota; kingdom Metazoa; phylum Arthropoda; class Insecta; order Blattodea; family Rhinotermitidae; genus Reticulitermes; species Reticulitermes speratus. The sequence goes on from JAJKFL010000001.1 coordinate 2,230,508, forward strand.
GTGTTCAGGGTAAGGGAGTAAATTGGTACCTGTCTACCATACTGCACGTTGTTACATCGTAATATACACCGAAAGTTGAACCTCAAATGTATAACTTCTTTTTGTTACGTAAATTAAAATTGCCTTTAATTGTTCATACTTTCTCACACACATTTGGCACGGGTAACACTTCGTGCCAAACCATCGCCGCCACTCAATTTCTATAACATAACAAAACTTACAATATCACCAGAATCCAGTAACAGACGTCACTAGCACACAACACTCAGTATCGAAGCTTACTCACACTCTTACGATAAAAACGGGCCGAAACGCCGGTGACTGCGAGGTTGGAATGTGGAGTCCGCGGAGGCTGCAGCGGCTCTGATTTCGTCTTAGCCGTTGGTCCATGTCAATTTCTAACCCACCTTACTCCTCCTCCCAACCTCTCAGATTATCCAACTACAAAAATAGTGTTTTCCCCTCCCAGCTTCTCAAAACACACCTAAGGAAGAGCCAACCAGGAGCCTCTGCCAGCATCGACTGCCTTACACTCTGATAATTCTTACGGATATTTGTAGAAACTGTACATTACTGTGAAATCTTGAGGGGCACGCGTTGGCGCAATTGGTTGAGGCACTGCGCTACAAGCCGGAAGGTCGCGGGTTCTATTCCCGATGGTGTCATGTTGTCAATCCTTTCGTTCGCACTATGGCCCTGGGGTCGACTCAGCCTCTAACAGAAATGAGTACCAGTAATATTTCTTGGGGGGTAAAGGCGGCCGGTGTCTAGGGCTGACAACCTTACCACCTTCATGTGCCATTGTCTAGAAATCTGGGAGCCTCAACCTCCTGGAACCCTAAGGGTCTGTCCAGGCCTGTAATGGGATTGCTGTACCTTTTTAGTGTGAAATTTTTTGCGTTGAAATACTTGACATAATAATATTGTAGAAAATCCCAAACACAGCTCGAGATTTAGATATATTATTGGGATAAAAACCCACATTGACATTTCTATGAACAAACATCACTGTCGACTTGTTGACAACTTGATTCGTTTTCGGTAATTCACTTTTAAAGTCGTGGTGCGGAGATCGGTTATCCTGACACGGGTTTTTTATGGTCTTTCCACCGCCTTCTGCCAGACAAATGCAGGACTACTGCCTTAAATGACGTAGGACCCGTTCCTTCCACAGCCTTTTAAATTGAATATTCACTTATCCTATCATTACACGCTGTACCATAGCCTATGTCCGAAATAATGAAATTAATTTGAATAAAACAGGAAATCAATACGTCGGTGACAATGTATAAAGAAATAACTTCAGGGGCCAGAGACGATTTGGAAAAGCTTATAGTCGCTCAGCTACTCAGCACTCTGTCCTCTTTTTTATGTAAGCCGTGCCGTGGCTCAGCCCATTAGTCTCCGACCTCTCACCTCGGAGGTCAGGGATCAGTCCCAGTCTGTCCACGTGGGATTTGTGGTGGGCAGTGTAACACAACAAAGAATGGACAATCTTATTTTGTCTGTACACATAAACAATCGAAGGCCTTCAGACAGATAACGCCAGGTCACTTTAGTTCATGATCCCTACTGCTCACAAACTGTCATTCGGGTGATCAAATCAAGCATAATGAGATGGGCGGGACATGTAGCTCGTACGGGGGAAAAGAGAGGTTCATATAGAATTTCGGTGGGGAAACCTGGGTGGAAAGAGACCACTAGGAACACGTAGGCGTAGATGGGATGATAATATTGAAATTGATCTTAGAGAAATAGACTGGGATAGCATTGGCTGATTCCTGTGGCTCAGGATAGGGACAGGTGGCGGGCTGTTGTGAATGCGGTAATGAACCTTCGGGTTCCATAAAACGTGGGGAATTTCTTGACTAGCTGACGACCTGTTAGCTTCTCAAGAAGGACTGTGCTACATGGAGTTAGTTAGTTAGACATTTTAGAATCATTCGACGTGTGTTTGACAATGTGTGACATACTCGTACACCTCACAAACCCCTTAGGGGTTCAAAATCGGCAGATGAGGAGCATAGAGTCGGAACGAAACCGCGAGTCGGTTTCATTGACACAGTGATGTGCCATTTTTGTGGGCCGTGACTGTCACGAACGACGAGCCAGCGACGAGCGTCGGAATCCACATCGCTGAAAGTTCGAGTTTCACACAAGTAGAGTTTTACGCTCTGTTTTTTTTAACATAGGAAACACAGAAGGTTTATTTCGAAAACCAAAGTGCGAGCCAACTCTGTTGATAGCGCGTGGGGGGGACAGAACTTTTTTACTTTGTCAGCACATCTCGTTGGCGTCAAAAAGCAACGTTATTCTTTTCTATATAGATCTTATTTGGACATTAGAGGGAGCGAGATGCAAAAAGTGCAAAAACTGGGCGCTTCGTAATTTGTATTGTTTGTCCAATATTATTAGTGTGGCCGTGAGCCCTAACTACATAAAATTCTAGCCCGTTTATGAAAATATTTTGTAACTACATCGCATCCGCTCAAGTGCAACAATTTTGGGACAAATTTTTTTTTCGCCTGCAATAAATCCCAAGAAATTCACCGATTTCTAGAAAGTACAAAAGGGGACGAATGAAAATGAGTACGGAGCATTAGGGGAATGATACTGAAGTACTCTGACAGAAACCTGTCACAGTGCCACTTTATTCACCACAAATCCCACATGATCTAACCTGGGACTGAAATTGGTTCCCTGTTAAATTTAAATAAAGTGTGTTTGACTAAAATCTGAAGTACAGCCAACTTCTCGGGACCCCCACAGACTGAGCCTTTAACAGAAATGAGTACCAGGAATATTTCTTGGGGAATAAAGGCAGCCGGTGCGTAGGGCTGACAACCTTACCACCTTCATGTGCCGACTGTCTAGAAATCTGGGAGCCTCAACCTCCTGGAACCCTCAGGGCCTGTCCAGGGATTGCTTTAGATTTTATAGTGTGTAGTTAATGTACGTTCCTACTTTTGGAGGACGCACCGTCGCCATCTTCAAGGTGACAGTCTGCAGTAATTGGGAGTGCACATCAGTTATTCGTTTCGTCCGCAGGAATGGCTAAACCGGACAGAGTGGCGTGGACTTGCTCATTCGCTTTTTTGGTTGGTTGGCCCCAGTTAAATTCAGCATCTACCTGGACCACTTTCAGTCACCCTGAAGATGCAGGCAGTACGTTCCTCCGAAAGTTCGGAACAAATCTTAACTACATGGTCTAAAAACCCCCCCTGAAACGACCACCATATGGACAAAAGCCATGGTGAAAATTTCAAATCTCCACGAGTATTATCTGATAAGGTGATTAGAGTTGGTTTGGTCCAGTAAATCGGATATGCAGGGGGTTTAGCGCGGCGCTTTAAATGTGGCTCAGTGGTGTCAGGCGCCCATAGCTGGCTGCTAATTTGCGCCCACGCTCGCCTTCCCGCTAAATATAGCGCCCCTCCCGCACTGCGCACGGCACTACGGGGTCACACAAACGTGACGTCACAAGTCTGTAAACTGTAAAAGTGAAAATGATCTCACGCTTTTAAAAGAGACGTGTAGTTCGGTAGACAGGTACCAGCATTTCGGAGAAACATTCTGCCTCTATCTTCATGATGAAGGAACATAAGCTGAATATTTACCTCCTAGATAAGCTCAAATTTCGTAAAGGGAACTTTTTCTTTTCCATTTTGATTTTGCTGTTATAGTTGTATTAATTTCTGTAAAAGAGGGAAAGGAGATGTGTAACTGGCCCATGTTCGTGCTACATGACCCTCAGTCCTGCATGTCAGTAAAGTTCCAATCCTCCATTGCACGTGTATCTTGATTCATCGCAGGCACGCAGCCAAAATGTCGCTCTACGGTCCTTGCCCTGTGCCATATATTATTCCGTAATTTGAGGGTGTTCACGTTCACCTGCCATAGGCGTACTCAGTCTCTAGCCAGCTTTTCCTTCTGATCGTCATAACCCGATCAGCCGCAGCCATATGCCTTTCTCCTGTTACTCTACATTTGCAGCAAGGACACTTCAACTGCCACTTCTTCATCAGGCTACTCATATATATGTAACATTCCGAAATAATTTTGTTTAACACTTCCGTTGTTTCTATATTTTATCACTGTTTCCACTTCAGTTTTCTTCTCCTGTTTCACCTTATCATTTGTCTCACAAATGCACCTCTATCACGTCCATTACAGAAGTCTCCAGCCATGACAATGCTCTGTCCGTCTTGTCCCAGTAACTCGGTACCTTCCTGCCTCACCTTCATGCCTGACGCCGTAAACAGATCGAGTTTCCGAAACCGTGCTTTCGGCCCGGCATATCAGATGGGCAAAGCCTAAGTAATCTAACATCCTGAGCCAGTTCTATCTACCTACCATCCTGTTTTCAGTTGCAGATATTCTCCACAGCACTCTGTGCCCCCCCCCCCCCCGGGCCCCTTAACAAAAAAAAAATGTGTAACCTTTTAAAGCAAAGATTAAGATATACAGAACTATAATGTTGCCTGTTGTTTTGTATGGGTGTGAAACTTGGTCTGTCACACTGAGGGAGGAACATAGGCTGAGGGTGTTCGAGAATAGGGTGCTGAGGGGGATATTTGGGTCTAAGAGGGACGGGGTAACAGGGGACTGGAGAAGACTACATAACGAGGAACTTAATGATCTGTACTGATCACCAAATATTATTTGGGTGATCAAATCAAGAAGAATGAGGTAGGCGGGGCATGTAGCACGTATGGGTGAGAGGAGAGGTGCGTACAGGATGTTGGTGGGGAGACCTGAGGGAAGGAGACCACTTGGAAGACCTAGGCGTAGATGGGAGGATAATATTAAAATGGATCTTTAAGAAGTGAGATGGGGGCATGGACTGGATTGATATGGCTCAGGATAGGGACAGGTGGCGGGCTGTTGTGAATGTGGTAATGAACTTTCGGGTTCCATAAAACGCGGGGAATTTATTGACTAGCTGACGACCTGTTAGCTTCTCAAGGAGGACTCTGCTAATGGAGTTAGTTAGTTAGTTAGTGAGTTAGTTAGTTAGTTAGTTAGTGAGTTAGTTAGTTAGTTAGTTAGTTAGTTAACCTTTTAAAGCAGTAGACCAAGCAAATATCACTCCCCCATAAAGTAGCAGGTACATTATTTTTAAACTGTGTCCCTTCCATAAGGAATTAAATTATATTTGCGAGATTACCTGTTGTCTGTGTTTGTCAGCGTCACACAAATCCAAATTCGAATCATTAGACAGATTTTCACAAAACTTAGTGTCAATATCGCGTCACTAGCGTCATGCGTTTTAGTTCCTTAAGCTCAGTTATATTCGTATTCTGAATCCCGAAAAAGACAAGGAAATTTTCTCTTCTCCAAAACGTCCAGACCGGCTCTGGGGCCCACCCAGTCTCCTATTCAAGGGGTATCGAGGTTATTTCCCGGGCGTAAAGCGGTCGGGGCGTGAAGTTTGACCACTCACCTCTGTCGAGAGCCTAGGTTAAGAATGAAGGGAATTTTAATTCTACTCCCCATGTAAACCTTCACGGCGTGTCCAGGGAAATTTGTACCTTGTGTGTTTTGTTTAGTTGGAAGAAAAGCAATTGAAAACTCATATCGTATTTAGAACTTTATGTAAGGCGGGTGTTAACTTGAATAGAAGAAGGCAGATATGTTATAATGTAGTCATCTAACTAACTCATTCTATGCAGCAGAGGCCTTTTCCGAAAGTTCAACAGTTCATGGGGTAATCAAAAGCGTGTTATAGAACCCGATGGTTAATCACTGACTTCAGCTGAAAGCATAATTTTTTTTGGCTATTGAGTCACGTGAATCCAATCCATACCATCCCAGTCTATTTCTCTAAGATCCATTTTAATATTATCCTCCTATCTATGTCGAGGTCTCTTCCATTGACATTTCCCCACCAAAATCCTGTATGCATTTCTCCTTCCCCCCCATTTGTGTTGTGTTGTGGTGAGGGGGCCCCGCAGCTGATGCTACGGACGCACCGCAGCCTTAAGGCTTATTGTGCAACCCCAATGAAGATGAAGATGAGCAGTTTTTTACCAAGTTTTACAAGTAATGGAGCACCAGTGGAATGAAATTGACAGAGGAAAACCGACAACTCGGAGAAAAACCTATCCCAGTGCCACTTTGTCCACCACAAATCTCACATGGACTTGACCTGGGATCGAACCCGGGCCTCCGTGGTGAGAGGCCGGCGACTAACCGCCTGAGCCATGGCACGGCCTCCCCCCCCCATACGTACCACATATCCCTGTCATCTCATTCATCTTCATTTGATCACCCGAATAATATATGGTTAAACTTAACGTCGTATTTACCGTGCATTTTCAAATGAGATGTGTTCAATAATCACCAACTAACGCACATAAAGTTTTTCACAATAGTTTATTCTTAAAATTCCCCTATACGTATTTTGGTGGTTTAAACCACCATCTTCAGGGGGCCGTGGAGATTAATATGCACAATTTTACAATTACTCATGAATTATTACTTTACTAATTAAGTAACTAATTAAGTTTAATATTTCTACAGATGACCACCTTACTACAAAACCAAACTGCCACTAATTTTCAGGCTAACTACAAATTATGTAAACATTTTAGCAACTTTTAATTCATTTTATAGTAATTTATTTTACAACACTGTACCAAGTGGACAATACTAGCCCACTCATATTTCTACATATATAAATATAACCACATATGTAATAACTGTAAGGTCTATGCAAAATAATCTTTACGACCCCCTGAAGATGGTGGTTTAAACCACCGAAACACGTATAGGGGAATTTTAAGAATAAACTATTGTGAAAAAGTTTATGTGCATTAGTTGGTGATTATTGAACATATGTGGTTAGGAATACAAAATGAAGCTCCTCGTTATGTATTTTTTTTTTCCAATCTCCTCTCAGTTCTACATCCAACTATCTAACCACTCCACGCCATTTCCTCTTATTTCTCAACACTGGTCTCAAACTAATAACTACTCGAAGAGAGAAATGTTATTGGAAATGACAATATAACGGCTAAGATTTTTTTTTTTTGGCGCTCCAGACCCATGTGAATAATTTTAGCCTGCGTCCCGGCGCTCGGCATCTCGCGTTTCCGGGGGCAGCCCTTATAAGGTGCGCGCCGCTAGCCCAGCTGGTGTAGTGCCCGAACGAGCACAGAGACAGGGCGTGCTATTAGCGACTGCACTGACAGAGCTAGCGGATGGCTGTGCGACACGTTACAAGGTTGTAGAAGGGAATGCTGGTGTCCGTGTCCGGCAACAAACGTGATAAACCATTAGCGCGGTGACGTTTGTGGGGGCCGGGATGCAAAGAGTCTGAACATCTGCAACACCGCACGTCACACACCCCCTCATCGTGCCGGCAGTTCAGTAATTTCAACAGCTAAAGAGATACCTTGCTTATTTCACATTACAGTAGTAACAACTACTTCGGACGTGCCATGGCTCAGGCGGTTAGTCGCCGGCCTCTCACCACGGAGGCCCGGGTTCGATCCCAGGTCAAGTCCATGTGAGATTTGTGGTGGACAAAGTGGCACTGGGACAGGTTTTTCTCCGAGTTGTCGGTTTTCCCTGTCATTTCATTCCACTGGTGCTCTATTACTTGTAAAACTTGGTAAAAAACTGCTCATCTTTATCACAGGGGTTGCACAATAAGCCTTAAGGCTGCGGTGCGTCCGTAGCATCTGCTGCGGGGCCCCCTCACCTCAAAAAAAAAAAAAAAAAAAAAACAACTACTTCGCAATGCAAAGGTGTTTGTTGGATTGATTGACCGTGCACACGAAGGCAACACGATCCTTCCAAAAGTCAGAAACTGCTCGCCCAAAGACATGGCATCATTCAACAATTAAACCAACAAATTGAACTTTATTTCTTAATTATGTTCATTAACCCTACATGTCGCACTCGGTGGACTAGTGGTTAGCGTGCTCGCCACTCGATCCCGACGAGGTCGATGGATTTTTAAGGGTGATAAAATCCGTAGCACAACTTCCTTCGGAGGTCCCATGTCGTAGATTTACGGCATGTAAAAAACCTTACAGCATGAATAAAAATGTTGCATAAGCCAAATTGCGTCCATTTCTCGCCCAAGTCTCCTGACTGCCTGCCAGATGGCTCTGGCGGACACAGTAGCGCGGCCAGTTGACCAGCCACCAACTGCCACGAATGCGCATGACTTAGTAACCTCGAAAAGAGGAGGCCCATATAGGGCTGTTGAGCCATGGTTATTATATTAGAGCAATCAGGGGTTCAAGGTCACGTTCACTTCAACATTCACCAATCCATTTGGTATCACCAATATACACAACAATGTATGTCAAGTTTCTGTCAACAGTTGATAACACTCACTGTTTTGTTTATACAACCTTATCTTATAAATGTCTGACGTAGGTTGTTTATATCTTTGGGTTAGAAACGTAAAAGATGATAATACAAAGTCATTAAAAGTTATTAAAAATTATTAAAAATTGCTGGCAATTGGTTTGTATACAAATAGTGTTGTCAGTGCCGTGTTTTTGTTGTTAGTGTCTTGTGGTGTGGCTGTTACTGACTGACATATGTAGGGTTAATGGACATACTTAAGAAATAAAAGTGTATTGTTGGTTAAATTGTTGAGTGTTACCAAAATGCACACAACACAACGTAAGAACATGGCGTCATGTTCCTTAAGACATGCATCAGTAACGTCACTGTGAGAAGCTAAAATCTTGCAGATATGTTTAATAACATTATTAATTTCCCCCCCCCCCTATGGCTCGACAGCCCCTAGGGGGCCTAGGCCTCATTTTTCGAGACTTCACGATCACACTCAGACACATCACACTCGGTAGGACTCCTCTGGACGAGTGACCAGCTCGTCGCAGAGACCTCTACCTGACAACACACAACACTCACAACAGACATACATCCATGCCCTCGCGGGATTCGAACCCGCAATCCCAGTAAGCGAGCGGCCGTAGACCCACGCATTAGACGCTCGGCCACTGGGATCGGCAACGTTATTAGTTACATAATGTAATTTTAGCAAGAGACTTCAACGGCGTGTTAAATAGATGAATACGAAACGGTTATCAAAATACGCTGTAAAAATAATATTATATACAGAAAAATTTGGGTTGCCGTAGGAGGTAAACACCTAATGCTAGAGTCACTGTGTATACTCTTACTTAAATTTGGGGCCCAATGGATGCCATGAACGTAAAGCTGATCCCACCCCCCGTTCTAGTGCCAACGCTAAGATGACAGTGAGTTTTATCTCTTTGCAGCAAAGAGAAATTCGCCAAACCATGTTAATCTTCCAAAATATATGACAGCCCAAGAAATGCTCGGATTGTTCCCAAGTTCCACGTTGCTACTGCTTGCTTCTCGAGCAGTCATCGTGCATTAAGTTCCTCAACATAACTCCTACATGCGCAGGCTACCAAATCGTCTTTGCTGAGTTACACAACACGCAATTATGTCAACATTCCTCGACCCTTGTTTCATGTTACCACTGCCATTAATGGAGTTCTTCTCTCTGACAGAGTTTCACGGATCTTACAACAAAATTAACCCAGTCTAATGAGCACGCTCGAAAATGCTGTTGCAAATCATCTGTTTGGTTTGCACCCTGATCCATGAAAATTAATTGGTTCAGATCTATAACCATTCCCAAAAGCGACACTTTCTTTTGTCTCCCAGCAAATGGGGGGGGGGGGGGTGCAATTCACGTTTCTTTGATTCAGACACATTTAAATCTGTTGTCCTGTTTTCAGTCTACTTTATTAAAACAGAAATGTGAACTTAACACATCACCATTCTCTACCTATGTGAGTATATCTGTGTTTACGCCATTTCAAAAGCTGACCAGTTGAAGAATTTTCTCGAAACTTGGTATGAGATTTATGATACTGCAGGCCACCTCAGCTACGCACCTTTTAATTTCCCACAGTCAATAATTAGGAAAAAAATAAGATACTGGAAATTGAAAGAGGAAGCAATAGATCGCACACTTTGGAGAACTCGCTTTGGAAGAAGCTACGGATCTGTCTTAAGACAGACTGCAGAATGAATGGGTCAATAATAATAACATGGCAGATGTCGGGTTGGCCTGTCACTAGAACCACTCATTGAACTGTTCTGAAATTATGTTTGATAATAGATGATGGAAACATTCACTACTTTTGTTCAAGTAAGCTTTTATTTGCCTAAGGTAAAAATAACAAAATGGCGACCGTGAAAGAATATGTTTTACTTTAGGTTTGTGGCCATCAGTAATGAATCACTGGGGATAGACAGGGGCGGCCGGTCTATGTAGGGCACTAGGCGGCCGCCTAGAGCGTGAAATTGGAGTAAAAGATATCAGATTAAAAATGTCAGTCTTCGATTACTATTTAAAAACACCAACTGGATGCACTTTTTATTTTAAAAAAACTATATAGTTTATTTAAAACATTTAAAAAAACCCGACATATGTTTCGACTCCTCACTGAGCCATCTTCAGGGGTTTTGTGTCACTAAAATAAATAATATAAAATTAAAATAAAATAAAAATAAAATAAAGTACGAGTACGTCAGTCTTCGAATTAAAGCGTTGTCTTTGTCGTAGTTAAGGCAGCTGTTCCTGAAATTTTCGGATAGACAAAACGTCTAAAAGCATTAAACAGAAAACAGCTGCATAAAAGTTCCTATTTCGTCAAAAACTTCAGATAAGATCTTCGCTTTTTTTGGGGGGGGGGGGGTGTGTTGTTCCGAGTACGTGGTTAGCCTAGGGCTTCACTTTCTAGCAGCTAGTCTAGGGCATGTGAATAGATCACAAACATACCTGCACATAATCTATGGATTGTGATTTGTATGTTAACAATAACAAATGTGGCATTGCGAAAGGTGAAAAAATTTTAACGTTGAATGTTACAGATTCATGTAGACAAAATATTTACTTAAACAAGGATTTAATAATAATTCAGTTCAATTCAATGGGTATTTATTAACGTGCAGGCTTAGCAGCACAAATACCTATTATAAAGTCAGCACAAAGACACAAATAAAACACAAAAAACAGTACAAATACACAAAAACAAAACACTAAACAGAAAAACAAAAACAATATTGCAGAAGAAAGGAATATAAAAGAAGTATTGGGGAAAAGGCCCTACACCCTGAATAAACATAAATAATCTTTAGTCTTAACTCACCGTGCATTTTTATTATTTTAGATATACACCAACAAAATACACAAATTTAAAAGCACTTTTTATAAGGAAAACCCCCTGATGATGGCTCATAAAGAGCTGAAACGCGTGTAGGGTTAAATTATGATAAGGAGCTAATTTGCACCTTTATTAATTTGTGTATTTTGTTGGTGTATATCTAAAAAAACATAAATAAGTTTATTTAAAAATGTCACAGATTAGCACAGAATCTGTTTTAAAAAAATAATGGGGTTCCTAAAGATATCGATGTCTTTGCACATACTGTTAGCAGCCGGAACACATCGATATAATAATAATAATAAGAAGAAGAAGAAGAAGAAGAATTTATGTCATTGCATAGGCTGAGGGTGTTCGAGAATAGGGTGCTGAGGAGGATATTTGGGCCTAAGAGGGACGAGGTAACAGGGGAGTGGAGAAGACTACATAACGAGGAACTTAATGATCTGTACTGATCACCAAATATTATTTGGGTGATCAAATCGAGAAGAATGAGGTGGGCGGGGCATGTAGCACGTATGAGTGAGGGGAGAGGTGCATACAGGATTTTGGTGGGGAGACCTGAGGGAAGGGGACGACTTGGAAGACCCAGGCGTAGAAGGGAGGATAATATTAAAACGGATCTTCCAAGAAGTGGGATGGGGGGACATGGACTGGATTGATATGGCTTAGGATAGGGACAGGAGGCGGGCTGTTATGAATGCGGTAATGAACCTTCGGGTTCCATAAAACGCGGGTAATTTCTTGACTAGCTGACGACCTGTTAGCTTCTGAAGAAGGACTGTGCTCCATGGAGTTAGTCATTACATGTCTGCAATAGGGCAGCAGGCTTATGGGTTCTGCTCTGAAGTGCTTGTTTAAGTTTGTATCCGACGGCTAGCCTGCCTCTCCTTGCAGCAGCTACTGAAAATAGTACAGCCGTTCGGACAAGAGACCCTGATGTGTGTGCAGGATACCCAAGTTCCCTCTTCTCGCCCAGCAACCAGCGCCGCGCCAACGTGTTGTCCCATTTCAGAACTAACAAAATAGAACCACAAAGCAAACTTGTGCCCTTGCCACTGAGTCCTTAAATGAAGTAACGATGAACATATGCAATGCGAGCTGTTTTGAGTTTATGGAAATAATATCACGAAGCTGATCTGAAGCTTGAGTTTTTATAACTTATGTTTTTATAATTATATACCTAAACCAACAATTATTGCACTATTTATTTATATATGTATTGTACCCTACATATGTTTCGGCTGTGCTTTAGCCATCATCAGGGGTTTCTCTTGAAGCGTCCACTAACTGTATCTCTCACTACATTGTCTTTGATTCCTATTGGTTTCTTAATAACTAGGCACTGTGCTTTGTCTCACTGTCTAGGTCCTATATTGTTCACTATGTACACAGATGCACTTATGTATGTGGGTTTTTGCACGTTTTCGGTTTGACGTTTTTTTGGTCCTTTTTTGGAACATGTAGATGTGGTCTCTTCTGGAACATGTCCGTAGTTTTCGGTGTTTTTCCGGTCCTTTTTCTTTAGTTTGTATGCAGATTGTCCGCCATCTTGTCACTGTTAGTGGACGCTTCAAGAGAAACCCCTGATGATGGCTAAAGCACAGCCGAAACATATGTAGGGTACAATACATATATAAATAAATAGTGCAATAATTGTTGGTTTAGGTATATAATTATCTCAAACATGCACGGTATGTACAACTTTAAAGTTATGTTTTTATATTATATATCTATTTTATATTCACTGACTGTTTGTATTTTGACAATGTATAATTATATAGCTTGTAATATATATGTTCTTCTGACCAAATCCACATCCTATTTGTCTCTGTGACTATGTATCGGATTTATGGATTGTAAATAAATGAAATGAAAATCAACTTAAGGAGGGAGAGATGGGAAATGCATACAAAATTTTGGTTCTCAAAAGTGAAAGCACGGAAGCTACTTAGCCGTGAATGGGAGGATATTATTAAAATGTATGTTAAAAGGAGTAGTGTACGTGAGGAGGTGACTTGCAGTCAACTGCCTTTGGACAGGACCAGTGGCCGGCTGTTACGAACAAGGCAATTAATCTGTCATGAAAGGTGATACATTTCTTGAGTAGCCGAACAACTATCAGTTCTTCAGGAAGAATTTCGCTCCACTAGAGTTAAATATGTGACGTTGTTGCTCATGTTTGTAGCTTCTGAGTCTGTCGAGTATTTTTTTTAGATTGTCACAGGCTACGTGCGTTTAGGACAGCGGACTATGAGCAGTGAACTTTACTCTGCTTTCCGATATTACTCTGTAGTATCTTCACCCTTGTCGATGGGACCGAAACGCTGTCAAGAATAACAAATCAACCTACGCTACGCAACAACCCGCAACTACACAGCGACTGAAGCCCAAAATCTCGCATAAATGTTACTTCCTTTTTACAAAATTCACCCTCCCTGAACTTCTTGAAGTACTGCTAAGCGAAAAAAAAATGTGTTGAGTTTCCATTATTTGGTCTTCTACTTGTTACTTCAGTGACTTCCCCGCAACATGCTTTTGCATGGAAACGTGTAAAAGTATAGACCTACAATTTTCAGACAGTAATAACACTGAATTTTAAATGACATAACCTATGACTACAAGCAAACCCGGGCCCAAGCTTAACGTATGCAGTGATGCAAATCAGGGATGCGATGTTTCGAAACGGACGGGTCCGAATAAATCGATTGGTGTGCGACGGGACCTGTGTCTCGGGTCCACTGTTGTGTGTTGACTTCAACGTATACCTTATCGCTGCTTCGAAGAAGTTTTGGCCTCCAAAATGTCGGTAACGCGACAAGGTGTTGTATCAACGCTAAGATAACCACAAATCTAGCAGTCTATCGTTCATCAGTCACAGTATTATTTCACATTGTTGAGCGTGGATTAGCTCAGTATAACGCACTAACATGATTACGTGAACGAACTAAATGAGATACGTGTGCGAGTTTTGACGGTCTCCCCGAGGTATGGTTGAGGACTCCGTTCTAAGACATGATGCCGCGTCTCTGGTTAATCGGTTTCCAACGTTTCGAATGAACGTAGTTAGTGGCTTAATCTTGAAAGGTCTAGAAATCCGAGAAGAATGAAGCCCTGAACTACTTAAATAAAGGTGTCACCATGGGGATCCGTTATTAATGTATCGGATTTCGATTACTACGCCGGTCTCTAATTGGCGTGCTTTCGCGAAACCCCAATATGTAATATCCGTGGATAATGTGTCGTGTTGCCATGTGACTAATGACACTGTTCAGTTGTGTTTTGTTTTTTTTTTACGATGCAGTATGTTAGACAGAAGTAATGTTTTGAATTCTTTCGTATTACGAAAAAGAAAATTTAAATAGCTTTGATGGAAAGTCGGTAACTAAGGTGGATATCTTAGTGCCGGAAATCTCGTTCAAATTGAATTAGGTTATGTTGATTGCGCATCTTCATACACATTTTCTTTCAAACTGCCATGAATTGAATATGCTCGTTTTTGTCTTCCAGGAATGAAGCCAAACAAGCACTGATACCTACGTGAATGTTTGTGTCAGGCCAATTACAAGAGCTGTGCACATGGGCAATTAAAAGTTAAATTATTTTGCTTCTGACCCACGAATGGGTGGTTGGTGTGTAAAACGTGTGTCGCATTCTCGGTAAGTTATTCTTACTACGTAGTTTTGGTTCCATGCTGTTGACCTGCTGTATCTAGAGCCACACACAAACCAGCCCTAATCCACTGAGTCGGGGGGCTGTTTCCCTTGGTGTAAAGCGACTAGGTTGAGCAGTCCACCCACATCTATTGCTGAGGTTGAGTTGAGAATAGCGGGTTGAACATGAAGGCTTCACTTCCGTATTAGAGGACAAGAAAGTAGGTCTTCACTGGTTATTTAGTTGAGTGGTGTAGCGGGCGTTAATACCAGCAGGGCAGGTCACAGCAGTGGTGACCATGTTTTCAACAAGCCTGTAATTTGTTTTGGTTGAACTTTGACAATGCCAAGGAGGTTGCTTGTTTAGTTTTTACTTTGGAAGATATGATATTGATCAGTTCACTCTCTCTTTTAAGGGAACCCCATGTATCCCAAGTATACATAAGTACGGAGCCACACCAATTACCAATAATTTATCGAGAAGAGTATAATGTTCATTTTGGTGGCGTTGAGAAGCTCCATCCATTTGATGCAGCAAAATGGGGACATATTTTTCAGGTTGGTTGCATTCCTCCTGGTAATTATAATGAGGATGAAGCTGTTTATACAGACATGTATTAAAAATTTATCTTCATGGTTGCTAAGACAGATGTGAGGAAGTCTTTGGATCTTTTACGGTGGGATAGATTTATTCTGACCATGAGTACAGGAAAATAAGAATTGGATGTTTGTGGGCTTGCTGGCGGTGCTGTTAATGCTGATAACGGAACAGCTGGAACAGGCACTTGTTAACCTCTCTAATTGCGTGTGTACCTCATCTGGTCTCAACAGTCTAGTGAAATGTATTCGGATGAAGGAAAAGTATTAATGTTACAGTACATTTGTTAGTATGGATTTATACGTGTTCCTAGGTAGGAAACAGGAAAATTCGGAAGAGCTACATGAATAAATTCAGACTGTTAGTGTGGAAAGAAAAGAAAGTGTATGCACTCTGGTATAAATTATGTCTTCACCATATTTGTACAGAGGAGATTACCTGAGTGCTGTTGAATTATGTATTGTCGAGATTAACATATTTATTTCACAGTACCTGAAGGACGCAAATCTTGTGGATGAAAATACTGTAACAAAGCCCAATGAAGTTGAGCATGAAGATCTACTTCTTGTGCATACTGCACGCTACTTGAAAAGTTTAAAGGTAAATTTGAAATACTGTTTCTGAAACCATGTAGTTACATGACGAATGTGGAACTTACTTCAAACATAAAACTTTTCTTTTTTTTTTTTTTTGCAGTGGAGTTGGAATGTTGCCCTTATTGCAGAAATTCCGTTTCTTATGTTGGTGCCAAATTTTTTAGTTCAAGCAAGTTACTTGCGTCCGATGAGGTAAGTAATCTTCCGTTTATTCTTCCTGCTCCCTTCCACTTCATATAGGTTATCAAGCAACTAAGCCTCTTTTTGTCTTCCAAAACCTCCTCCTCTTCTTCTTCCTCCTCAGCTGTCTCCCATGTACTTCCCTCCTTATGCATGGCATCTTACCTAACCTGTTGTTCCTATCTTGATCTCAGTCTTCTTATCGGAGTTTCGTGTGCATGATCTTGTGAGCTTGATGTTCACACGGTGGTGTTGCTAAAGATATAAATGTTCTGTGATGTGACGCTGTGTCCTTGAGTCAGAGGTTCCCAACATTTTGAATGATCACACTGCCTTATCTTTATTCTTTGAAATGATGGGACCCATTTCATTCAGCAACGCAGTTCACATTCCAGAAGACTTGCACTTCATAATTTTCTTTTTGGTGTAGTCTTCATAATTTATTTTCAACCTGTTCACATCCAGAATCCTGATGATGTGCTCTGTAGCTGCAGGCCACAATCAATGCAAGCACACTTTTACAGTAGACCATGATTGCTTGAAGGTGTTCTGTTGTCGTTATCTCTGAGTAATATTGTGATATTGTGTGGTTTAGAAAATGGAAGTTGCTGCAGGTGACATCTAGAGACGAGTGGAAATACTTTTCTCAGTAACTCACAGATGAGAAGTGTCTGCAATAATTAATATCACTTTTCTTAGGGCAGTAACGAATCTAATTCCATTCAGGAAGAAATTCAGAGCAGATTGAAGTCGGGGAATGCTTGTTATCATTTGGTGCAGGATCTTCTGTCTTCCAGTTTGCTATCCAAAAATACGAAGATTAAGATGTACAGAACTATAATTTTGTTGTTGTTTTGTGTGGGTGTGAAACTTGGTCTGTCACATTGAGGGAGGAACATAGGCTGAGGGTGTTTGAGAATAGGGTGCTGAGGAGGATATTTGGGCCTAAGAGGGATGGGGTAACAGGGGGGTGGAGAAGACTACATAATGAGGAACTTAATGATCTGTACTCATCACCAAATATTATTCAGGTGATCAAATCATGGGCTTGGCTTGTAGCATGTATGGGGGAGGGGAGAGGTGCATACAGGATTTTGGTGGACAGACCTGAAGGAAGGAAACCACTTGGAAGACCCAGGCATAGATGGGAGGATAATGTTAAAATGGATCTTCAAGTAGTGGGATGGGGGGCATGGACTGGATTGATATGGCTCAGGATAGGGACAGGTGGCGGGCTGTTGTGAGTGCGGTAATGAACCTTCGGGTTCCATAAAACGGGGGATTTTCTTGACTAGCTGAGGATGTGCTAGCTTCTAAAGAAGGACTCTGCTGCATGCAGTTTAGTTTAGTTTCTTAGGGCAGGGTACCTTCTGTGGATTAATATGAGGTAGAGAATAACAACTGAATATCCATGTGCAGTTTGGTAATGTTAGTGTCATGCAAGTAGCCATTAACTGCCATTTTAGCAAAATTGCCTTCAATATTCCATCGAACCCTTGTTTTAAATAATGTAATTATTTTTAAGAGCTCAACTGTGTGGTAGAAGTTTATGTACCATGAAGAAACAATGTTTGGGCTTAAATTATTAATTCATACGTTATTTAAAAACTCATGTTTGGGCTTGTATGTTTATTGAAATAAAAAAGATATAATTTTCCATAAGTTATGAAAATAATTTTCTCAAAATTTTGTAGAATGTAGTTACAGACTTTTCCCTGGAAACCAACAGTGTGTTCTTTCCTCTGAAATAAGTAATTACCAAATACTGTATTTTTACCTATACAGACATTGTGTGAATTCCAACACATTACAACAGAGTTTTACCTTATGCTTTGAAATAGATTCCAAACTGGTGGAAGCATATTGGCAGGCAAGTTAGCTCTTGAGCGTGGATGGGCTATCAATCTGGGGGGAGGATTCCATCACTGTAGCAAAGACAGAGGTGGGGGCTTCTGTCCGTACGCAGATATTACTCTCCTTTTACAGTTCCTGTTTCATTACGAACATCGACGTGTGAAGTCTGCCATGATTGTTGACCTAGATGCGCATCAGGTGAGTTTTTTTTTTTATTTAATTATACAGCGTGTTTCATAAGTCCATCCGGGATTTAGAGGCTTGGCCGTGCAGTAGCAAACCCACATATAAGAGATAAAAGCATGCCAACGGATAGAGGAAATGTAAAAGTTTTTTTTCGTGACAGATGCGATGGCGTAGTTACCCGTTTCTCCGCTAGGAGGCAGTGGTGTGCAAACATGGCGTTTTCAGGTGAACAGAAAGCTTTTTTTGTCCTGCAATTTGCTAAACCCCAGTCAATTGTAACAGTGCAACGTGGTTTTCGAACCAAGTATCGTACAGAACCACCAACGGACAAAAAGTAAGAGACTGGTAAAGAAAATTCGAGGAAACTGGATGTTTGTGTGTCGCAAAACGAACAGGTAGGCCGGGACCATCGTCTGGGACTGTGGACCTCCTACGAGAATCGTTTACAGGATTGACGTCTGTCGAGTCACCAAAGTGGGACGTATTGAACATTTGTAAGGTAGGTTCAAAACTTGGATATGTACTCTTTTCACTGACATGCTCTCATCCCCCGTGTGTGATTTGGCTCCTGAGCTACAGACCTCCAAAATCCCAGAGGGATTTCTGAAACATGCTGTACAGGTTTTTCCAGTTCTGCTGGCTTATTATGCCAACATATCAGTAACTGATGACTTGCTTACTTACTGATTCACTGACTCATTTCTTACTATAACACATTTACAGTTCTGTGGCAGAATAAATTGTTCTTTTTATCTTAAACCCCATGCAGTCCATGTTGTGTGCTTCGTGTTTAGCAATGAACAGAAGAGACTTAACATGCACATCTCTCCAGAAAGTGTTGTCTTCTCATGTATGGTTTGTATATTCTTATTTCTAGGGGAACGGTTATGAACGGGATTTCACTGACCATTCCAACGTGTACATCTTTGATATGTATAACTGTGGAATCTATCCAAGAGATAAACGTGCGAAAGCTGCGATCAGGCGTTGTGTTGAACTCTCCACTTCACTGAAGATAATGAATATCTCCATAAGGTGGAAGAGTGAGTATTTCTCTTACTAGGTTCACAAAACTGATGATAGAATATAAAAGTATTAGACACTGTTTGAATGTGCTTGTTGTTCAGAGGTTATTGTGTGAAATTTATCAGATACTGTATGTTGCAGTGTATACAAGTTGCATTCTTTAGTATGGTATACAAAATAATTATATAAAATTCACTCAGAATAAGACTCCACATGTTTAAAAATGGGTTGATGATTTCTGTGCTTGTATTATTATATTTAAACATGCCAAAGTAATACACTAAAATCTGCTCAGACAGTCAGCTGTGTCAGAGGAAATTAATACGTTTATTTGCTGTGAAAGCTTCAAATCATAGTACTTAATTTACGTATGAGATTTCCTTTGCTTGTACAATATTTACAGTTTTGTTCGGCAGCCAGATGGTCTCAAAGTACGACACAGGCATCTTATTAAGACGTTTTCAAGTTTGATCCAATAAGACCTGTATGCAGATTTTTGGGTCAAATCAAATCTTTCACCTCTGCCAAATATTCAACTTTGGGAACATGAAAAATACCGGGGGGCCTGCCATGTTTTGGAATCTGCATTAAGCTTTGCTGCCCTTTGCCAATCATTGTGTTTGTGCCAGCCATCTCAGAAATAGGATTCTTTGCTGCTGTTGATGTTGGCAAAGGTCAGGAAGGTCATCACAGGCCATGTCAGGAGGCATTATGTACATACAGTTTTTTGTTTTGTAATTGACAATATTAGAATAAATGCTTTGGATCTTAGACATGTACGTTACCAACCTTTAAATGCTTAGTTATAAAGGTTCTTCAGGCTTTAAATACAGATATTTTTCAGAAAATAGGCTTCTGAATTTAAATACTGTGTAGGTTCGTAGGTTGACAACAGCTGTGCACAACTTGTCATTGTTGCAGCAGTGGTCTTCTTTATCGTGTCCGGACCATTAAATTAAATTAAAGATTTTTTGCCCAGTATTGGGCTACGTCAAATCCTTTTTTATTTGCAAGCCATAAATCCTCGAGGGTGCATTTCTGGGGGCAGTCCCTGCATGATAGGAGATGTCCCATATCTTGTACCTCTCCGCAGCCACAATACAGGTCGTCGAGTTTGTTTTGCCCCATTTCACCATATTTGTTTTTACAGCCACATCCCTTCATAACTCCGTACAAAGCGCTGTGTGGTGTCGTAACATCAGGGCTGTATGCTGGCCACGATAGTGGCATATTAGATGTTGGTGAACCACTGCCAGTCCAGTGGCCCAGAAAATGTTTGTTTGAAATGTCAGACACTGTGAGGATGAAATGAGCACGTGCTCCATCGTACTGCAGTCACACATCTTCGCGAGTCCTGTGACCAAGCGGTGGTATTAACCACACATCTAGCATACTTTTTCATGTATGCAGTGGTGCCGGTGACTTCTGTCACCATTGTGTTTCTCGCCATACTCATGTTTTGGTTACACTGTAGTAAATTCATTGGTTTATTCCGTACTGTCCCACCTCATTATCGTGCCTTTTCTCATAGCATAAAGGTAAAGGTAAAGGTAAAGTAAAGTTCACCCTAGAAGAAGCCATGAAGGCCCAGAAGCGGAGTAGAGGTATAGCACTACTCTTTCTTTAACCTCGGCTGTATATGGGGGTGGGTGGTCAATGCCACGCCCTGGCCACTTTACCCGCGGGAGGGTGACCCGGTACCCATTGTGCAGGAGGCTGGGTGGGCCCCAGGGTTAATCTGAACAGGTGCAGAAAATCTTGCCACCACTGGGATTCGATCCCCAGACCGTCCAGCCCATAGTGAGTCACTATACCAACTATGCTATCCTGGCCTACTTTCTCATAGCATAGACCAGTAGTATTCAACCTGGGGTATGCATACCCCCGGGGGTACGCAAAGACATCTTAGAGGGTACGTAAAATTAAAAGAAAATAAATATATTATTTCATGATAAACACTGAATAATCAGGGCCAGATTTAGGGTTAGCCACAAGAGACCGGACGTAAGGAAATGCGATTTGGGAGCGCCATTTCTCTCTCTCTCTCTCTCTCTCTCTCTCTCTCCTTTATGCGATTCTTATCTGGGCGGCTAGTTTCATTTTATTCCACACAGTGCATAAATTTTGCTTTGCTAAAATACCTTTGTTCCTTTATTAATTTTTATATGATAGGCAATAATATATTTGTTATTTAATAGCTTGACTCTCTTTTTTCTCATTTAAAACTTATTATTTAATACATTATTTTGGATGTAATTTATTTAACTTATTTTAGATGTAGATTGTAGACTGTGTATAACTTGAGTTATGCACCAACAACTTTGGGGGTAAAAATTTGAAGAGAAATTATATCTGGGGGTACGCGAACAAAAAAGGTTGAATACCACTGGCATAGACTAGAGAAAATTAAGAAATAAATATGGACATTTACCACCTTATCTGTAAATTTTATGTAATCAGGAATTTGGAAGAAGCTTTGCAAGAATTCCATCCTGATATATTGGTGTACAATGCTGGAACAGATGTGTTGGACGGAGACAGGCTGGGCCTATTAGCAATTTCTGCACAGGTGAGCAAGCTATATGAAGTCGACTGAATAAAATGTATATTACTGTGCGAGCTTTGTTATAATGAGTGATGCATCTAGGATGTAATGAATGTGGATGCAGGAGTCAAGTTACATCTCTCCACTACAAACCATATTAAAATACAATATAGTTTTCTCGGGCGCACAGCCGCGTCAATTCATTTGAATACAACGTTTCGGGGACTTGCTCCGTCCCATCCTCAGGCAAAACTGATTTAACATACAACTCGTCTGTCCCGTGTTTTTCTACCTGGCGCGGCAGGGAGAATCAGACCGGTTTGTAGTGCCCACATAGTTAAGTTGGTGGGCGGGCTGTTGACTGTTGTGCTCCCATGCCTCGCTGCGAGGTCCTTATCTGATGTATTGCGGGCTGCCAGGCTCTGCTCAGTATGAAACCGCCATCCCTGTTGAAGTTGTCCGGATGTAATTTTATTTCAATGGCTTCTTTTATTATGCGGTCCATGTATCCTTTTGTCCTGGCTAGTCTGCAGACTAGCCAGGACAAAAATCAGTTTGCCTGAGGATGGGGACGGAGCTAGTCCCCGAAATGTTGTATTCAAACGAATTGACGCGGCTGTGCGCCCGAGAAAACTATTGAATCATGTCGCCGCGAAAGTTTTAAAACTTATATCATATTAAAATAATTTTAATGTATGATGCACTTTATACACATGTTCACACCTCTGTCACTGATTATATCACACAGAGAAATTCCGAATTTAAAATTCCATTTTCAGTATTGCAGTCCAAGAATATTTGTCAGTGTATTGCCGGTAAGGTATGATAAATTACTACAGTGTTTTCATTGAAAAACCTTGAAGGGAAGAGACCAGTTGGAAATATAGGCATAGATGGGAGGATAATATTATAATGGATTTTAAATAAATAAGGTGGGAGATTGTAGACTACATAAGACAGAGACTAGTTAATGCAGTAATGCATCTTGAGGTTCCTTGAAGGGGGGGGGGGGGGGGAATTTATAGACTGTGTGATTATTAGTTTCGAAGAAACACTCTGGTCTGTAGAGTTTATATCTGAAGTGCACAATATAAGAAAGTGTATGCGCGTGACAGACCTTCAAACTTGCAGTCTACAGTGACCTGCACGTTTAATATTCACTAATTAAACCAACGAATGCACTATTATAAATAATTTCGTTCTCACTATACCCTACAATGAGTTAACCATATTATTGATTGAAAAAATGATTTATAATAGTGCATTCGTTGGTTTAAGGAGTGAATATTAATACTAAAATGCACGGTGAACATGAAGTGATATTAAACTGCACGTTTAAGTTAGTAACAGGTATGAAAGCATTACAGATGACATCAGTGCAGTGTTGCTTCAATTAGCAGTTGTTAATTTTACATATGTCGACCTCGGTGGACTAGTGGTTAGCGTGCTCACCACTGCACCCAAGGTTCGCGGGTTCGATCCCGACCGAGGTCGATGGATTTTTAAGGGTGATAAAAATCCGGAGCACACTTCCTTCGGAGGGGAAGTAAAGCCGTCGGTCCCATGTCGTAGATTTACGGCATGTAAAAGAACCTTACGGGCATGAATAGAACTAGTAATGCTTGTAAGCGAAATTCAAGCGGCCATTTCTCACCCAAGTCTCCTGACTGCCTGCCAGATGGCTCTGGCGGTCACATCAGGATTGAGTTGAACAGCGCAGCCAGTCGGCTGGTCTCCGAACTGCCACAAATGCGCAGACCACGTAACCTCGGAAAGAGGAGGCCCAGGCCCATATAGGGCTGTCGAGCCATGGTTATTGTTATTATAATTTTGCATATGTTTTCAGCAGTGACATAGTCCTTTGTTGTTTATAGGGTATAATACGAAGGGATGAACTAGTGTTTATGAAGGCTCGTGAGAGGAGAGTTCCCATTGTGATGTTAACCAGTGGAGGTTACTTGAAGAAAACGGCTCGAATTATTGCTGATTCTATTCAGAACCTTTATGCCGTAGGTCTAATTTCAGAATGATACTCACTATGTAGTACAAGTGTAATATTTTGTAGTTGAAAGTAGTGGAAGGTTTATGTCCATAAAGAGGCAAAATAATACAGTAGAACCTCAATTATCTGAAATAAAGGGGGCGGACCGATTTCAGATAAGCAAAATTTCGGATAATTCATAAATTCGGCTTGACATGATAAGGTGCAATAAAAATAACGTTTAATCAGAAACACGTCTTATGTTAATAAAATTTATGGCACAAGAAAGTGTACGATATTTACAGATACAATACAACACTACAAATTTCTACGCCAAAATCTGATATTTTAGTTTGAACTTTTTTTTCACGGCGTTTTTTGGCTGCAATGTCCCTCCACCGCTTCATCAATAACATGTCGGCCGGTGACGACTCCTCACTTTCTTCAACATCATCTAGCGTACAAAAAAAAAGGTGTTTTGTTTAAGCGAAGTTTGGATAACCGAGGTTATACTGTATTAGATATTTGACATATTTTTTGCCATGTGACATCAGTACAAGATGCATTTTATCTGGTTTGTTTCAGCACTTATGTGCCAACAATATATAAATTGTTGTGATTCAAAAACACAATGGTATGCTGCAATTTAAATTTTTGTACTTAGATATTAAAACACTAATTTCCTTCACATTTGCAGTGTACGAGTAAATTATTTGTTTTAGCACATGTATGTAATTGCTGTTTACAGCACATATACCTTATAGGAATATGTACTCTTGCTCCTAGAGTAGCGACGTGTCATTACAGTGACTTAAAAACTAGTGCTTCCTTGTTAATATATAAATTCACTGAACTGCCCCATATGTGCCAATGTTTATAAACACTTTTTAATGTTACATTTGTATGTATCCTTTGCATAAGGCTAAAATTTCTTGGAAGATAAATCTGTTAGCTAAATGAGATGTCTTGTAAAGAAAGTATCAGACATAAAACCACATATTAAATTTTTACAGCTGTATGAATTAATTTAGATACTGAACATTACATTTCTTACTTTTTAAATAGTTGTTATTATCGCGTTGTGGTGTTAAACTGGTCATAATACTCTGCTGTAGGTACATTTGTAAAAACGACATGTTCTGTGTACTCCCGATTTGTTATTTGTTCTTTAGACAATTGTTTGTTCTGCTCCAAAATTTTTTTGTTGAGCTCCCTGTAAGAAATTGAAACTTAACTTTTATTTATCTGTATATACAATAAGATGTTACTTAATGACAAAAGATGGTGATTTTGCTAGTCTGTTTATATAATGTCCTTCCTCACCTCTCTTTCCTCATTAGCTCTCTTTCCTGAAGCAATGCCTGTTGATCTATTCCATTCATCATCTCTTGCCATTCTGCTTCTAGTTGAGCTTCTGCATGGCGTCTGGCCTGTGTGCAATGTGAGAGACTTATAACTTTGTTTCCACATGTTTTTCTTACAGTTTTCCAGATGTAAATGATTATCAGGTAAAACCAGAAGAACATGATTAAAGAATGTAATCTGTGGTCTTTTGGGTAATTACACGGCGTCGTGTGGTAATTATTTACCGACGTTTCGGGACGTGTCGGTCCCATCTTCATGGGTCAAGATTCCTGGAATCTTGACCCATGAAGATGGGACCGACACGTTGTCCCGAAACGTCGGTAAATAATTACCACACGACGCCGTGTAATTACCCTAAAGACCACAGATTACATCAACATCGCGACGGAAGTCTGAAATCAATGATTAAAGAATTACCAAAGTTAATGCTATATTGTAAAATTATTAGCAAAAATTAGAGATATCACTGAGGGAAGTTCAGAATAAAATCTTCTGGGATGTAATGCCATATAGCATCCTGCTTCGTCCATCTTTAGGGTACCATGACTATCACACAGCATATTGTTATATCCCAGAAGACTGTAGTCTTAATATTCAACAATTTGACAGCCTGAGATCTGAAACTGAAATTTTGTTTGGTGATTAGTGCTGAATGAGAGTAAGCAACTCTACTGGAATATACAGGAATATTTCATCTGAAAACTTGTGTCACTAAATTTGTCCATAGCATTTTGAATGACAGCAGGCAGTGTAGTGCTTGTCTCTGTTCCAGTTTGCCTTCGGTCAGGACCCATGTCTTTTTTTTCAATGTATTGCAGTTAATATTAGGTTTTTACTCACCATATTTAAATAAGGTGCTGGAAATGTCTTCCTTTGGCTCACAGACACACATCACATGTAACAAAAATGTCTTGTATTGCGTGTCAAAGTTTCGTAAGTTAAACAACCTGGCAAGAGGTGACTAGTGACAGTTGTCAGATAAAATAAGCAGTGTACAAGAATTAATTTTCATATTTAAAGAGTCTGACGCAACAATCGTGTTCTGGATTACAAACTCTGTCTTGTCCACTTCATATGAATATTGTAATTATGATTTTTACCTTCTCCAAAATGTCCAGACTGAAATTGGGGCCCACCCAGCTTACTAGTCAGTCGCTACCGGGGGCTCTTTCATTTAACGTAAAGAGGCAAGAGCAAGAAGTTGTAACACTCACATCCCACTAATGCCGAGGTAAGAATGAGTGCAACTGTACTTTCACTCCCCCATATATACAGGGCATACACAAAAGAATGGTGCGGTTTCAAAATGAATAAAAAATTTATTTCTCACTTTACACGGGCACAACATACACCGTCAGCGGCGGCAACTGTCCAAGTTTCTCATTTGGTAATTACAATCCTTCAATGTGTGCACCCTGGGTCACATGACACACATCCACACGGTAATCAAACTCATCCCAGACCCGGTGTAGCATGTCCGCTGTAATGGCCTGCAGTGCATGCGTTATCCGATCATGAATTTCATGGATGGACGTGGCCAATGGTGGTACATAAACGCTGTCTTTAACGAACCCCCAAAGAAAGAAATCACACGGTGTAAGATCTGGCGAACGGAGTGGCCAAGGGAGAAGGTTCTTGTCTCCATTTGCAGCAGCACGTCGCTCCAGCGCTGTGGAAGAACACGATTGAGAAGCACTCGTACATTCCTGTGAAAATAGGGGGGAGCTCCGTCCAGTTGTAGAATGTAATCGTAATAATTGGTATTCAGTTGGGGTAACAACCACAACCGCACCATTCTTTTGTGTATGCCCTGTATATTATATATTATATATATATATATATATATATATATGCCTTCATAGCGTACCTTTATCTTTGTACAATACATGAGCCGGAGCAGTTTTCAACTTCACAATTCTTGTGCTACCTCACCTTATTTTCTGCAATTTGTTGAAGTTGTTCTTGGCGAACATTGTCACGCTCTTCAGGTGTCATGCCTTTATAGAGGTATGGTATTTTGCGACTGGGACCAAAATTGCTGTTTGCTACATCAGGATTCTCTGTGAGAATGTCTCCTGTTACGTGGTTGTGTATGTCTGCCCGTTTATCTTCAAGTTCTTTTGTTTCATCAAGTCTACGTTGCAAAGCTTGCTCTTCTGCCTGTAACATAAAAGCAGGCATGTGTCCCCTAATGAAAGCTTCAAGTGTGCCATCAGTTTTAGCGTGGCTTGTAAATATCACTTTTCAGCTTCAAAATGATATCGTAGCTTTCTGAGCTGGTTTATATTTTGTGCTGCTTACCATAATACTGTGACATATTGTGAAAAATGACAGCTGTATTTTTCACTTAATTATTAATGTAACTTTTACACTCAGTTATATATATTTTATATGGTGATTATTTACTAAATTTTCAAACATACTTCCTGTCGGTGGAAGGACCATTGGAAACACTGCAGGAATACTGTATACTAAGTAACTTATCTACATTTACGTATTTATACCATTTATTCCCATAACCACAATGATGGTTAATTTATTTTTGTTGTTCAAACAGAATATGAGAAAGTAAGAATATTTTAGATACTTGAAACATACCAAAGCCTTGTTAAACCTGAGGTTAGCAATACTGAGCTGGCGTCGGCATTCCTGTTCTATTCTTTCCAGTTCACAAGCACGTTTGTCACGTGCTAACAGTGCCTCATCGTAGGCTTTCTGCGCGGCTTTTCTCTCATTATCAGCAGCTGTACGTTCTATTATCTGCTGTTCTAGCCATGATTTGAACTGCTGATGTTGGGCCTTCTGCCGGTCTTTACTTCCTAAATCTTCACCAAAAAATCTGTAAGTAAAATTTCTTAGGGAAAGCAGTGCATACTTCCTCCAAGGAGGATTATTTGAGCTGTGGACCAAACCCCACATCTCTTAAGAAATCGTTCTAAACATACTGTAAATATGTTTCTTGTAAAATACTAGTGAATGGATGGTTTGGGATTTGTGGTTCTCTACGGGGGGAGGGGGGTGACTGAAGATTATTGTCTTCTGCGATATTGTGCTATATAGCAGTGGTACTCAACCTTTTTGTTCGCGTACCCCCAATATAATTTCTCTTCAACTTTGTACCCCCAAAGCTGTTGGTGCATAATTCAAGTTATACATAGTCTATAATTTACATCTAAAATAAGTTAAATAAATTACATCCAAAATATTGTATTAAATAATAAGTTTTAGATGAAAAAAGGAGAGTCAAGCTATTAAATAACAAATATATTATATGCACTGTGTGGAATAAAATGAAACTAGCCGCCCAGATAAGAATCGCATAAAGGTGAGAGAGAGAGAGAGAGAAATGGCGCTCCCAAATCGCATGTTCTTATGTCCGGGTCTCTTGTGGCTAACTCTAAATCTGGCCCTAATTATTCAGTGTTTATCATGAAATAATATATTATTTTTTTTTAATTTTACGTACCCCCTAAGATGTCTTTGCGTACCCCCGGGGGTACACGTACCCCAGGTTGAATACCACTGCTTTATAGTATGGTAAGTAGATACCAGTGTTTCAGAAGAACTTGCTCTCTCCATGTCAGAGTAAAAGATTTTTAAAATGTTGGTACTAATCTAGCAAATGATAGCTGCATCCTGTCATGAAGACAGTAATGGAAATTTGGAGGTTATAACGA
This sequence comes from Reticulitermes speratus, assembly GCA_021186555.1. Taxonomy (NCBI): domain Eukaryota; kingdom Metazoa; phylum Arthropoda; class Insecta; order Blattodea; family Rhinotermitidae; genus Reticulitermes; species Reticulitermes speratus. The sequence continues at coordinate 2,259,358 of JAJKFL010000001.1, forward strand.
AAAAATGATCGGAGTTTGTCCACAAGTAGGTCCCGTTTTGACAGTCCTCTACAAACTGACTTGACAAGTAGATGAAAAATACTTCTCGTAGTGCTGTCTGAGAATGGATTGTCCTTGGTGCATCAGAAACAGCTGTGTTGCCAAGGATTTTTGTCTTCTGGTATTACACACAAGATTGTTCTTTGGAAACATTGGGCACCACTCGCCCAGTGATGTGTCATCACATCCCAGAAGATCGGAATCATCAGTGATACTGCTGTGAAAACTTCAAAACTCGCACTGTATGTACTGTTTTCTTCCCCTCCACAAATGCATTCTGTGTGGGCAGTTGGAAAACAGTTTTCTGTGATAGTTGGCCTAACGATATAGCTCTTTAATGACTCCATTTATGCCAGTGGGCTGGTCACCCACTGCCACAAATGCACAAGACCAAGTAACCTGGAAAGAGGAGGCCCAAGCCCATATAGGGCTGTTGAGCCATGGTTATTATTATTATTATTATTATTATTATTATTATTATTATATTACTCCATTTATGAATACAGATTAAATTTTATATAATGGCATGGACTGAATATCAGCATAGATTAGTAATACAGTGCTGCATTTGAGTGCCTTAGACATGCACTATTGTTTCATTTTAAAAACCTGTTATGGTTACCTAGAAACCAGATGAGGATTTAATGGGAGGACATAAAGAAAAGTGAACAAAATGAGCTTATATATAATATAAAGTAAGCATATAAGAAAGCTGGAAAACCTACCGTATTCATACGTAAATGTATGTGTGTAAATTATGCACCTAAATGTGCTCAAAACCTCTGTGCCCTCCCTCCACTGATGTCAAGCAGTAAGTGACATCTTGTTTGCACATTATATAATAAAATGGACAGTATATTTTATGTCCTATACCGAGCAACTTGGCTCAAGCAGTGATGCTTCTGATTTGTATGCTGCAGGTGCCTCTGTAAGTGCAGTTCGCCAGCGACTGTCCTTAATGAATTTGTTCACGGCCACTGTTGATGCCGTTGCATTCATGCATTCAGGACATGTAGTAGGATTGTTGGTATTCTGTTGTATATGTGATAGGTAAACTAAGTAACTTATAGACAATGTTTTTCACCAACTAAATGCACTTGTTATAAAAACACTAAAATATTCTAAAACTGTTTGATAAAAAGCCCCGACATGTTACGGCTCGTAATGGCCATCCTCAGGGGGTCACAACTGTCTGTTCTCAAAACACGTACATATGTTAATCCTCTGTAGAGGTATATGGTCAACGTCCTATCTCACCAATCTTACTTTATCACTCCGTAGATCGATATGTTTTTTTAAACACTTCCTATAGATTATGCACTATATTATTGCATCACTTACACACTCATTATTGTTTGTAGTGTACATTTCCACAGCACATGTACACTAAACAATAATGGTGTGTAGTGATGCATATATAGTGCATATCTATAGGAAGTGTTTTAAAAAAACATATCGATCTACGGAGTGATAAAGTAAGATTGGTGAGATAGGACGTTGACCTATACCTCTACAGAGGATTAACATATGTACGTGTTTTGAGAACAGTCAGTTGTGACCCCCTGAGGATGGCTCATTGGTGAGCCGAAACATGTCGGGGCTTTTTATCAAACAGTTTTAGAATATTTTAGTGTTTTTATAACAAGTGCATTTAGTTGGTGAAAAACATTGTCTATAATCGAAAATGCACGATGAAAATAGAATAAAGTAACTAAACTGAGGCCACAGCAAGAAGTCCCATATCTCGCTGAAGGTGGTATGTTTCCCCCGCAGCATAATGCTTGGTATTACCGTCCACAACGTAGCTGTTTGTTCACACAAATGTTGTAATAGCTGCATGATAGCCTGTGACAAGTGCTAGGGAGGAATATGACAGTAGCCTTGAGCAAGGTCATGACACCACCCAAGGGACTTCTTGCTGTGACTGCAGTATACCTGCATTATGGTGCATACTTTTGAGCAGAAGATGGTCCACAGTGTGGGTCATCATCCATCAAACGTGCCGGAAGGCTTTTCTTAAGACCAGCTGGATCATAAAGATCAAATTCACGCCTACTCTCAGGTCTCTGATAAATGTCCCGGAATTTGTTAATATCTTTGCTGACACGTCGTTGTTCCTAGAAATAGCTCAGCATTATTAATGCCTAAGTACCCAATTAATTTAAACAAAAATACATACACACAAGTAAGTGGTACATAGTGTGTTCTGTTACAATAGCCATCACACTGGAACTGTAGTATCTGAGCCATGATAGGGATTTAGCAAAACTAAGTTTATATACAGGGTGGGGGGGAGAAGAGAAGGAAACAGAATTAGAAACAAGGCAGTAGTGGCAAAGGCCCATTCAACTTCATGAAATCAAAATTTTAGATGAAAGCTTCAGTGCAAAATGAAAAATACAGTACTTCATAATTTGAGGTAGAAGTACCATATGTAGCGTTACCTTTATGAACGTTACATTTGTGTACAGTTGCATCTTATGATTAATTGTGTAAAAAAGTGAAGCAAGATTTTGTTATTAGTGTGTGGGATAGGAATACGGGTTGAATATGATTCCTAACTTGTTCCGTATGTTGCTTAGTAGGTTCCATATGCTGCATCAACATATTATTCTGAAATAAGTTATGAGAAATGACTTTTCTGCAACATATTTACATTGTGTGCAGGCATGATTGTAACTCACAGATCTGCCACATCTATTTTCATGGAGCCCAAAATACCCAAATTTGACTGAGTCCCTTCAGAAACAAAGAAGTTATGTCAAAACCTTTTAATAATCATTTTGTGCAATTTAAATTCTTTTGCCACATTAAAATATCTTAAATTATATAAATAAATTTTATGAGTGAACAAATAATATACAGGTATGCATACAAATGAATGGTGTAGCGTACACGTGAAATCGTCACGTACAGTATTTAATGATAACATATATATTTCTTTGAGAAATAAGTTAATGGTAAATCAGTCTTACAGAACTCAGTTGTAATGGTAAATCAGTCTTACAGAACTCAGTTGTATATAAGAATTTGGCTACATGTTTTGGCTTATAGGTAAACCAAAACATATAGACAAATTCTGCAATAAAAGTGACTTGTGTTAGACTAATTCACCATTCATTTGCATCTTATAGTACACACGCAATGGCAGCTGTCAAACCAAGACGAGACATTACTTCTTCAATTTTTTGTTCAAGGAGAAGGGCTATTTGAGCATCACGAATACGTTGTTCATCAAAAGCTTCATCTTTCCTACGCTGTTCTTGTTTCCAAGCCTTTTGTTCTGCAATTTGTCGCTCCAAAGCCGCACAGTCTACCTGCGATATGTAAAATAAAGAGATTTTATGATCAGCAGATAGTAAATTTAGCATACAGGTAATTTAAACTTCTTTGTCCCTGCTTCCAAGCATTTATTAGCCAAGGTGTGTCTTTCTTCTTCTGAGAAATTAATCCATACACAGATTTGTAATAATTCAATATTCATATGTCTGCCACCATGAAATGATTTAAAGAACCCTTTTAGTTTCTCTCATGGATGGAATTGATGACATTATTTATTAAACTGTGGAGGGAATCCAAATTCTTCGGTGACTGAGAAGTGTAAATTACACACACAAATAACACAGCTGTGCAGCTTAAAGCAGAACCTGCTTATAGGAGAATTACTGCATAACAACTGATGATACGATGTGCTCTGTACTACTCAGTCCTGTGTTAATGCAGGACTGCATACCACAGAGCGGAAAGCATCACTTGCTACATGGCAAATGATGACGGTCTGTACTTCGCAGCACTTAATTTCACATTAAAAAAAAGTCTCTGTATACAGGGTGTATTGGAATCCAGTAGCATGTTAACATTTTGCGGCCCAGAAGCTGTTTAAGATTTTGAGCTGCCCCAACATGACTATATATCGCATCCTCGTCTTCATACAACACTAAACCTAAACACACCGAATGTGCTGACATACACATAAATTATTGTAAATCCAAACACCTTTCTTTTGTATTTTATTTTACATAATTTACAACTACATACTTGGCAAAACATGGATGTGTAAGTAATACAGGGTTCTTAGGTTATTTGGCCCACATCAATGATCAGGTCAGAGACCATTTTACGTGGTGACAGTGCAGGACTCACTCCTATTCCAGTTTTCTGTGAGTTTAATTCCATACATTGGAATCTCCAGCAAATAAGTTCCAATGAGGTAAGTTTTATCGATAATTTCATCTTTATTAAATGCTAAACATATATTCATAAGTGGCAAATGGATATGACCATAACAAGTGCTAATTATGACACTTTTTTTAAAACATTTTCCCTCTTGAGTAAAGTCTTGTGGGAGAAACTTACTGGGTTGCAGAGAGTGGTATGCCTGACTACCTTCTACGCTTTGTATAGGTCTTGTAATAAAGCTAAGGAGCCAAGATAACTTTAACTTTACTTACACCAATGAGTCTGTGCCTAGCATTAAAAATCCGTAATTTTCTTTCTTCTTCAACTCTGCGACGCCTTTCTATAGCAGCTGCTTGTTTGCGATCTTCAGGTAGCATGAACATTTTTAACGGTGAAGGATCTCAAATTCTTTTACTTATGAAATGCCTGTATGCACGTACACACACACATATTCACAAACAATGTGGTTGCTAAGGAGTTGCTAGGGTGAAGCATGTCTGTACATAGGAATGTAATATTTAGGTAGGCCTATATATGTTAGTCCGAATGTAAACATGTATTATTTAAAATATTGTTACATGTTATCAGTTTTATTTTATAGTTTTGAGTGTTGCAGTTTAGCTGGCCACACATTTAGAAATTTGGACATAGTTTGCTGGCAGATGGCAGAAAAATCAGTCTCATCTCATGGTTCATCGAATCACGCATCAACTCATCACAGGACATTTTGATTTTCATTCGTCATTTTAATAATTCTTAATAGTTGCTGATAAACTCAATGTCAAGCCGATCCTGGCCGAAACAAACTGCTGCTCACTCTGCTCCAACCACAAGCATTAAAGCTCAACTAAATAGCAAAGGTTTCATTCAACTTCCTTGCACTTATGTGGATGCAATTTCTGGTAGATGGCAGAACAGTGCATTTTATCAGTCCATGGTTCCTTAACTTCTGGGAATCTGCTCCATAATCAGCAGTGGATATTTTTGTTCCTATTCAGCATTATACTAACTGTTAAAATCTTTTTATTCATTCTGGAGTAATTATAACCTAAAATTAATCTATTATCACAGTTATAGCTTCTACGCGTTGAGAAATTAATTTCTGATGATGTTTGGCAGCCATCGTATCGGTACTGGAGTAATTATGCTGGTAGATGGCATAAGCACATGGTTAGATATTCTAATTCCTGTTAATCATTGTACTAATTCTTGGTAATATCCGATTTATTCATTTTCGAATAATTACAAAGTGAAATTAGTTAAACATCGGTATCGGTTTAAACAAAATTGGAAGCTTTTTCTTGTGACAGTCTTTGAAATCATATTCCCTGCCATCTGACGGTGGTTGTGTGCGACTGGGAAACCTGAGAATGACAAAAGTGTTGATTTTTCCGCTGGGAATCAGTTGTTTTCATGTGGTAATGCTGAGGTTGCTGAGTAGAAATGTGTTAAGTGTGTGCTTTAGAAGGATGAATTCTAAGAAAACATACGGCAACAGGAAATTTTATGCTCTACCAGATGAATATCCCTTGAGAGGAACGAAAGTTCGTGCAACCCAGAGTGCCAAAAAGAATGAAGATGCCGCAAAGCTGATAAAGTATATTGATGACAACGTTGTTGGAAAGAACACAACGTTTTCCGGTCCTTACGGCAGACGTAAAGGTAAGCAAGGAGTATATTAAATTCTATCAACCTCTTGTGTCACTATCTTGTAAATTCTCTTTGTGATTTCTTTAGTTTGTGATGTGAGGCAGAGCAGAATGTGAAGGTTAGGTCTGCCCGTAGATCTGCACATGTGTTTCGCTACGTCAGTAGTTAAAACAGGAAATGTAACTGCACGCGGCAGATGGATGTTTACCGTGATGTTGGATCAGCTTTTCTTATAACCGTTCATGAATTTGGCCGCGTGTAGGTACGAATAATAACGAAATATATTGGGAAATGTCCATCTTCAGAACGTAACATTTTAAAGCAGCTCTTAGGGATTTCCTACAAATACATTCTTTTTGTACTTTAGCGGAATACTTTGATTACAAAAATAATTAATTGTCTTTTATATTCTATTTATATACATTGTTGTTTGAGTTGTGATGTGCTCATTTGGTTAATTGGGATGAGTATTTTATACATATTTTGTGTTCTCTGATGTGATACACTCAATTGTTCTCTTGGGAACATTGTTTTGTATGTGTTACGGTTGTGTATTGTATTTTTGTGACTTGTATTGCATGTATTGTGTTCTTGTGATTGGTATTGCTTGTATTGTGTTTTGCTGTTATGTTTTGACTTGTTCTATATCCAAAGGCTGGGTTGCCTAATTTGGATTTCTGAATGTGAAATGAATGAATGAATGAATGAATGAACAGTTACGCATCTAATGGGATTCCTCGTTTTATATTGGAACTGAAGTTTCGTTAGCCAGCCATTGGCCTCTGTCCTGAGCCAGATGAATCTGCTTCCGATCGTCACGCCCTGTTCCTTTTAAGATTAATTTCATTATTTTTCAATCTTTGCCGCCTAGGTTTCCGAAGTGCTCTCTTCTTGTGGCTTGCTGGTTGTATGTTTGTATTCCACCCCATCTTCGCTCCACTCCAGAATTACCCCAGTTGTTATTCATTTCATCCATAATTGTTACAAGCTTGTATTCGCTAATTCCCACATATAGTGTCACTTGTTATCTAAAAGAAAATGCTGTAATGAAAATGGCACCGTTAAATACACGTTTCTCCGTCTGTGTTCAAATACGCTTTGTATTACGCTGATCAGGTTATGCTAGCCAACAGATTGTCGCTGAAAGTCGAGTCATAAGTACCAGCGATACAATAACTTCCTGTACGGAGTACAGTTGTGCTAGAGAAGCTGATAGGTCTTCTGCCAGTCAAATAATTCCCCGCACTTTATGGAACCCGAAGATATTACAACGCCCAGAAAGTAATGCAACACATTTTTCTTCCTCATTCACAATTGATCTCATTAAAACTTCAAATATGTCACATCATTACATGAATCTTTGGCTACTTAAATCTATTTTTCAACATAGTCTCCTAAATCTTTGGCCTTACGCCACCGAGATGCGACAGCCTGTGTGCCTTCGCGGTAACACTCTGCAGGTGTCTGTCGTAACCACCTCTTTACTTCGGTAATGACCTCCTCGTCGTCCTCAAACCTCTTTCCGCGGATTGCAGTTTTCAAGGGAAACTCTGAAGAAGCTGAAGAAACGTTTCCGGAGGGTTCGTTCCCATAAAGATGTGACAAAAGTGCTTCTTCACCACGACAATGCGAGGCACAACACAAGTCTGCGTACCAGAGAGGCCATCACAAAGCTTCAGTGGACTGTCCTGTCTCATCCACCTTACAGCCCGGATCTGGCTCCTTCTGACTGCCATCTTTTCGGTCCCTTGAAAGATGCAATCCGCGGAAAGAGGTTTGAGGACGACGAGGAGGTCATTACCGAAGTAAAGAGGTGGTTGTGACAGAGACCTGCAGAGTGTTACCGCGAAGGCACACAGGCTCTCGCATCTCAGTGGCGTAAGGCCAAAGATTTAGAAGGAGACTATGTTGAAAAATAGATTTAGGTAGCCAAAGATTCATGTAATGATGTGACATATTTGAAGTTTTGATAAAATCAATTGTGAATGGGAAACAAAATGTGTTGCATTACTTTCTGGGCGCCCCTCGTACATTACCGTGAGGTCTGCGCTCTTCTAGGATATTACGCGGCGTCGTGTGGTAATTGTTTACCGACGTTTCGGGACAACGTGTCGGTCCCATCTTCACGGGTCAAGAGTCCGAGAAGAGCGCAGATCTCAACATTACCGTCTTCACAACAGCCCGCTACTTGGCCGTATCCTGAGCCAGATTAATCCAGTCCACGCGCTCTCATGCTTTTACTTCGACATTCATTCTGCAGTCTGTCTTACGACAGGTCCGTAGCCTCTTCATTCTGTAGTCTGTCTTACGACAGGTCCGTAGCCTCTTCCAAAGCGAGTTCTCCACAGGGTGCGATCTAGTGCTTCCTCTTTCAATTTCCAGTATCTTCTCTTTTCCTTAAGATCATCCAGTAGCTGCTTACGTCTTCTCCCTCGTCTTCCCGTCATTTCTATCCTTCCCTCTAACTTTCCTTCAATCACCTGTTTCAGAAGGCAGTTCCTACGCAAGATGTGACCAATCCAGTTAGCCTTTCTTCTTTTTATTGTATGTACGATATTCCTCTCCTCCTTCACTCTGTGTAATACTTCTTCATTTCTCACACGATCGGTCCAACTGATCTTCTCCAGTCTTCTCCAGCACCATATCTTTTCTTCGACACCCATTTTAATATTATGCTCCCAGCGCTCCAAGGTCTTCAAAGTGTGATGTCTTACTTGCTAGGTTTCCCTCACAAAACCTAGCAAGTTATGTGTTTCAAGAGGTGTGGGGTTTTCATTTCATGACGCTGCAAACATGCCTGTAAAAGCGAACGGTCCGAGAGTGGTTCAGCCCCTACGCCGTGTTTTATGAAGCGTCATATAATGAAAACCCTGTACATTGTATTTGAAAAGTCATTTCATTTTAGCAACACACGTTTTATGACGACAGAGGATAAATAAAATAATTCGTAATTCATTTACTTGGCCTTTGAAATGTAATTGTAGTGACAAGGGACTTATGGTGATAAAAGCAAAATAAATTGTAATTTGGGCATGTTAGGGTTCTAGTTTTCATTTTCGTGGCAGGAGCTTTGTAGTAACAAACGACACCAGTTTTTGACCCAAGTAAATTGCTGTGGCGGTAACGTGGGGTGCCGCCTTCAACTGATGACCGAAAATGGGTTACCTGACTGGTGCTTGTGTTGTCTTTGTCACTCCCCCCAAGTCAAATGCCGGGATTGTAACTCGATTAGGCCTGGACAAGTACCTTCTAAATCCTCTCCATTTCATACAGCACCACACAATTCGACAATGTATAGTGTTAACCAAAGCGTCGTAGCAGCAGGCCGAACACCTTACAGTAGCTGAGACTGTGCAGCATGGTAAAGGTAAAGGTCACCCTAGAACAGGCCATGAAGTCCTAGATGGGGAGTAGAAGTATAGCTCTATTCTTTCCTTAACCTCGGCGCTAGATGGGGGTGGGTGGTCAACGCCACGCCCCGACCGCTTTACTCCCGGGAATGACCCGGTACCCATTGTACACGAGGCTGGGTAGGCCCCAGGGCAAAATGAATAGGAAAGGCTGTGGAAGGAAGCGGTCATTGTATAATTTGTTGTATTTTGCTGGTATTCACCTAGAAGGGCTGAGGAAGGCCACGAGACATGTCATAGTCGGTCTTGGGGCCGACATTTGAACCCGGGATCTCCTGAATACGAAGCAGGAGTGATGCTTACTGGACCGAGATGATCTGTTATTTAGAATTAGTGACATTGCAGTTGTAACAGAACAAGAACATTTTAACTGCTTCTATTGAAGGCTTGTATCGGCGATAAATCAAGACCATTAACTCACTGAAGACGAAAATGAATTTGTATTTAAATATTCAGTTCGTACCGCGCAGTAGACACACTCCATCTCGGTTATAAAAACCAATCAGTTAATGTTGTACAGTGAAATAATCGCTGTTTGTTCTGAGATCCACACAAAACACATAAATACAGTCCGTACCGCGCAGTAAACACACTACGTCTCAGTTATACAAACCAGTCAGTTAATGTTGTACAGTGAAATAATCGCTGTTTGTTCTGAGATCCACACAAAACACATAAATACAGTCCGTACCGCGCAGTAAACACACTACGTCTCAGTTATACAAACCAGTCAGTTAATGTTGTACAGTGAAATAATCGCTGTTTGTTCTAAGATCCACACAAAACACATAAATACAGTCCGTACCGCGCAGTAAATACACTCCGTCTCAGTTATACAAACCAGTCAGTTAATGTTGTACAGTAAAATAATCGCTGTTTGTTCTGAGATCCACACAAAACACATAAATACACTGTGTGGGCAGGACGTGAATTGTTGAATGTTAAACGTGGTGGTACATATAGTAACCACTGGGCTTTATATTTAAAGATACAGCTCGTACCGCGCAGTAAACACACTACGTCTCAGTTATACAAACCAGTTAGTTAATGCTGTACAGTGAAATAATCGCTGTTTGTTCTGAGATGCACACAAAACACAAATACAGTGTGGGCAGAACGTAGAATTGTTGAATGTTAAACCTGGCGGTACATATGGTAACCACTTTGAAGGGTTAATACAGCCAGAAACGTATTCCGAGAACTGGTATACTCGACACTCCTACTTCGTTCGGCTCTTGTTTTGCTATAATCAGCCTCTACTCAGAATGTCATTACGTTTGTACTTCAATATGTGGCGCAGATATTTGTTACCGTCAGAAGGCTTCGGCGTCTTTGGCCAGGAAGACTGGAGTCTGTAATAAGATGTCGCTAATTACAAGAAGGATGTCAAACGATACACGCTCTGTGATGACGTAGATACGACAGCACTGCCTGTAGTTACTATAGCTTAATTGAAACGCTGTATAAAGGGCACCGGAATGTCTGCACCGAGCAGCCTTGCACAAAACAGGCTTGCATATCCTCCTACGCAGCTGCATGACTGACCTTGATGATGTGTGTCTGTGTGTGTGCTGTGTTACCATATCAGAACGGCCTGACAGGCTTTGTATGCAAATACTGTGCACAGACACGCAAACTTACGCAGTAGTTACGTCGGAACGTCACTACAAGTAGAATTATGCTTGAGTCACGTTTGAGTATACATATGGCCCTCAATATTTATATACAGAGAGACCAGTTGAAATTCAAACTCCAATACACTGGAAACTGATAGGCCGCAGCGTGTGTTATCGCCCAGCAGTATTCTTCCGCCAGCTTAATCTCATTCCTGAAAGGAAAATTTCGTCGCGTTTTCAAAATGCTATCATTTAATTTTCTTTAAGTGTTATTAAAGTTGCGTGTCTGAAATTGCCTAAGTCGGGGGTGTGTCTAGTGTCACGGATTTTTTTCTGCTCGTTATTCTCTTCTTAGAGCTGAAAATTCAGCTGACCAAACTCCAAGCAACTTCAACCAGCCTGCTCCGTGGAGCAGAGTTTTTCTTGAGAAGCTAATATCTTTATAACTGGTCAGAAAACTCCCCGCTTTGTATGGAAGCCGAAGGTTCGTTATCTTACCAAAGTCCAATCCATGCCGTCCCATTCTGTTTCTTTAAGATAAATTTTAATATTATCCTGCCATCTACGCGTAACTTTTCCAAATGGCCTCCTCACTTCAGGTTTCCCCACCAAAATCTTGTATGCAATTCTTCGTTACTTCCAGACCGGCTCTGGGGCCCACCCAGCCTCCTTTTCAGTGGGTACCGCGTTTTTGTACCGCAGGTAAGGCGGCTGGATAGCGACCATGCTAAGGGCTGGACGGTCTGGGGATCATGGCCTGTGGTAGGGTGAAGCTGTAGCATGAAGTTGACCACTGACCTCTATTTACGACGTAGTGCTGAGGTTAAGAATGAATGGAGATGTACCTTTTTATCCCGTTATGTGCCTTCATGGCGTGGACAGGGACAACTTTACCACCTTTTCTTTCTTTTTAATGGTATTTGTTGAGGAGCGTGTTCCATCACGTCCTCCGTGTTGGCTCAGATATCTTCCTAAGTTCCTGTTCTTCCTTCAGCCCTTTAAAGTCCAGTGGTTACTATACGTACCACCAGGTTTAACATTCAACAATTCCACGTTCTGCCCACACAGTGCATTTATGTGTTTTGTGTGGATCTCAGAACAAACAGCGATTATTTCACTGTACAGCATTAACTGACTGGTTTGTGTAACTGAGACGGAGTGTGTTTACTGCGCGGTACGGACTGTATTTATGTGTTTTGTGTGGATCTCAGAACAAACAGCGATTATTTCACTGTACAACATTAACTGACTGGTTTGTATAACTGAGACGGAGTGTGTTTACTGCGCGGTACGGACTGTATTTATGTGTTTTGTGTGGATCTCAGAACAAACAGCGATTATTTCACTGTACAACATTAACTGACTGGTTTGTGTAACTGAGACGGAGTGTGTTTACTGCGCGGTACGGACTGTATTTATGTGTTTTGTGTGGATCTCAGAACAAACAGCGATTATTTCACTGTACAACATTAACTGACTGGTTTGTGTAACTGAGACGGAGTGTGTTTACTGCGCGGTACGGACTGTATTTATGTGTTTTGTGTGGATCTCAGAACAAACAGCGATTATTTCACTGTACAGCATTAACTGACTGGTTTGTATAACTGAGACGGAGTGTGTTTACTGCGCGGTACGGACTGTATTTATGTGTTTTGTGTGGATCTCAGAACAAACAGCGATTATTTCACTGTACAACATTAACTGACTGGTTTGTATAACTGAGACGGAGTGTGTTTACTGCGCGGTACGGACTGTATTTATGTGTTTTGTGTGGATCTCAGAACAAACAGCGATTATTTCACTGTACAACATTAACTGACTGGTTTGTATAACTGAGACGGAGTGTGTTTACTGCGCGGTACGGACTGTATTTATGTGTTTTGTGTGGATCTGAGAACAAACAGCGATTATTTCACTGTACAGCATTAACTGGCTGGTTTGTATAACTGAGACGGAGTGTGTTTACTGCGCGGTACGGACTGTATTTATGTGTTTTGTGTGGATCTGAGAACAAACAGCGATTATTTCACAGTACAGCATTAACTGACTGGTTTGTATAACTGAGACGGAGTGTGTTTACTGCGCAGTACGAGCTGGATGTTTAAATATAAAGCCCAGTGGTTACTATATGTACCACGACGTTTAACATTCAACAATTCTACGTTCTGCCCACACAGTGTATTTATGTGTTTTGTGTGGATCTCAGAACAAACAGCGATTATTTCATTATACAGCATTAACTGACTGGTTTGTATAACTGAGACGGAGTGTGTTTACTGCGCAGTACGAGCTGGATGTTTAAATATAAAGCCCAGTGGTTACTATATGTACCACGACGTTTAACATTCAACAATTCTACGTTCTGCCCACACAGTGTATTTATGTGTTTTGTGTGGATCTCAGAACAAACAGCGATTATTTCATTATACAGCATTAACTGACTGGTTTGTATAACTGAGACGGAGTGTGTTTACTGCGCAGTACGAGCTGGATGTTTAAATATAAAGCCCAGTGGTTACTATATGTACCACGACGTTTAACATTCAAAAATTCTACGTTCTGCCCACACAGTGCATTTATGTGTTTTGTGTGGATCTCAGAACAAACAGCGATTATTTCACTGTACAACATTAACTGACTGGTTTGTATAACTGAGATGGAGTGTGTTTACTGCGCGGTACGGACTGTATTTATGTGTTTTGTGTGGATCTCAGAACAAACAGCGATTATTTCACTGTACAACATTAACTGACTGGTTTGTATAACTGAGATGGAGTGTGTTTACTGCGCGGTACGGACTGTATTTATGTGTTTTGTGTGGATCTCAGAACAAACAGCGATTATTTCACTGTACAACATTAACTGACTGGTTTGTATAACTGAGACGGAGTGTGTTTACTGCGCGGTACGGACTGTATTTATGTGTTTTGTGTGGATCTCAGAACAAACAGCGATTATTTCACTGTACAACATTAACTGACTGGTTTGTATAACTGAGACGGAGTGTGTTTACTGCGCGGTACGGACTGAAGCTTTAAATGAAACAGTTTAACGCTTAGTATTTAAAGCGTAATGTACAGGCCAAGTTTCACACATACAAGACAACAGGCAAAATTATAATTTTGTCTATTTTGATCTTAATGTTTGTAGGTGGCAAACAGGCGGATAGAAGATTCCAGTCCGAATTTTTCGTATGCATTTCCTGAATTTAACCTTCTCTTGAAATCTTCATGCATGCAATGTTGATTTATCAGTATCGTTCCTAAAATGTTTGCACTCTGTCACGTTTTTCATACGGTTTATTAGCCATCTGGATGCTGTGATTCATTCTGTTCGCGAGACATTAACGTTATGCCGAGATATAAATGCAGTACACAAGATAGTCACGTGCGTTTCTGCGCGCTTCTAGAGCACAACCCGCGCTGCATGTTTGTCGGAGAGAAATGTGGTTGGAGCAAAAGTTGCAGTGAAAAGCGAAGCACGCATTTTCTGCCCGGTACCCCTCTGTTTACGTACCGTACCGGTTTTAGTGACCATCAAACGGCAGTAAGGGAAAGAACCGGTCTTGTTACGCTGTGTATACATTTGCTGTGTGTTCTCTTATTTGGCTGAGGCCTGCTTCACATTGGGGAGTAGTTAGTCGGAGACACACTAGATGGAACTGTGTGGTGAATTTTGTGTTGTGGTCACTAATGGGGAATGTCCACCCACACGCCGGCCGCTTTACCCCTGGGGAAAGAGCTTCTGTGTACCCTTGAATAGGAATTTGTGTGGGCCCTTTCTTTGACAAGGATCGAATCCTCGATTGTCGCAGTTCGTGGCCTAGACATTCTACCGGCTGCGGGTTTCTGTGAGGCAGAAATCTAAGTTTTATGTACTAATCGGATGAATTTCAGTCGTCATTGTTTAAGTTGTGGTTTGGGTTGTCAGTAATAAAACCATTCACCATTCTCAGTAGGGTTTATGTCCTAACTGGCATAGTCCTGCCCTATTTGTGTATCTGCAAATTTCATTAAAGCTCGTGCCTTACGACTGTGGCTTTATGACTTTTGGTGTAAATTATTGGCGTAACTTATGCATTGTGCAATGTTTTGTAACATCGTAAGTTTTTACAGTGGGGAGTTGTTAGCACCTCGCCCAACCCCCCAAGCTGGAGGACCACCCCTTGTCGGGTGTCCGCGACTGCGTATTCAATATATTCGCAGCTACCCCCATATCTGGGTGGGCCGGGATAGCTCAGTCGGTATAGCGACTCGCTACGGCCTGGACGGTCCGGGGATCGAATCCCGGTGGGGGCGAGATTTTTCGCAGCCGTCCAGACCAGCCCTGGGGCCCACCCAGCCTCTTATACAATGGGAACCGGGTCTATTTCCCGGGGGTAAAGCGGCCGGGGCGTGGAGTTGATCACCCACCCCATCTAGTGCCAGGGTTAAAGAAAGAGTAGAGCTATACCTCTACTCCCCCTCTGGGCCTTCATGGCCTGTTCTAGGGACAACTTTACCTTTACCTTTACCATTACCCCCATATCTGGAGGCGGTTCCTCTGTACTCCTCACCAAACGTTATTCGGGTGATCAAATCAAGAAGATGAGATGGGTGGGGCATGTAGCAGTTATGGTGGACAGGAGAGGTGCATACAGGGTTTTGGTGGGGAGATCTGAGGGAGAGAGACCACTTGGAGGACCTAGGCGTAGATGGGAGGATAATATTAAAATGGCTCTTCAAGAAGTGGGATGGGGAGACATGGATTGGATTGATCTGGCTCAGGATAGAGACATGTGGCGGGCTGTTGTGAGTGCGGTAATGAACCTTCGGGTTCCATAAAACGCGGGGAATTTCTTGACTAGCTGAGGAACTGTTAGCTTCTCAGGAAGGACTGTGCTGCATTGATTTAGTTAATTATGCATTGAAGATTGAGGCAATATGTTTATCCGAAACGCTGGATAAACGCCTATCAGATTTCGCATTACCACGTGTGTGCTCTTTGTGGCCGTATGCAGTGCTGGCAACTTCTATTTTTGTGGCCGTATGCAGTGGTATGCAGTGCTGGCAACTTCATTTCTTTACGGACTGGTAAATAGGCCAAAACTAGGCTGAAATTGCCAACCCTGATCGGCAGCTCTGTCTCTTCTTTTGTCACGAGGAGGAAGTGTTGGCCATACGCCGTTCCACATCGTACTTTGTAGGCTGTTTCAGTTTCTGTTCAGCTGAGATCAGCGCCCTTTTGGCATTTTACGTAGCGTAGAATGGTAGTTCGTGTATCTGCGATAAAGGTCAGTGAATTGCTGGAAATACAAACCATGACAGGTTTCTGTAATCGTTTCGCAAGTCGGCGAGCGTCCCGGTAAATATTTAATTAAGTGTTAATTGAGGCGTGTGGAAACTTTTGTGCAGATTGCTGTGCGCCGATGTATCTGCGTGTCGTAACAACAGCTGACGAAAATAAACAGATAAGACGTATAACGATACAATCTGGCGTGCAAGTGTGTAATTGAGGCAAAGTTGCGGAAGGCAAGGAGTCAAAGAATTGTAGTGTTCTGTGATGTTTATCTTACTGACGTGAGATTGCGAGTTTGGACAGTGAGCGTCGTCTCCGCTACGGCCTGCACTGTACCCAGCCTCCTGTTCAGTGGGTACTGAGGTTCTTTCCAGAGGATAAATCGGCCGGAACGTGAGATTGCGAGTTTGGATAGTGAGCGTCGTCTCCGCTACGGGCTGCATTGTACCCAGCCTCCTGTTCAGTGGGTACTGAGGTCCTTTCCAGAGGATAAATCGGCCGGAACGTGAGATTGCGAGTTTGGACAGTGAGCGTCGTCTCCGCTACGGCCTGCACTGTACCCAGCCTCCTGTTCAGTGGGTACTGAGGTCCTTTCCTGAGGATAAATCGGCCGGAACGTGAGATTGCGAGTTTGGACAGTGAGCGTCGTCTCCGCTACGGCCTGCACTGTACCCAGCCTCCTGTTCAGTGGGTACTGAGGTCCTTTCCAGAGGATAAATCGGCCGGAACGTGAGATTGCGAGTTTGGATAGTGAGCGTCGTCTCCGCTACGGGCTGCATGTACCCAGCCTCCTGTTCAGTGGGTACTGAGGTCCTTTCCAGAGGATAAATCGGCCGGAACGTGAGATTGCGAGTTTGGACAGTGAGCGTCGTCTCCGCTACGCCTGCACTGTACCCAGCCTCTGTTCATGGGTACTGAGGTCCTTCCTGAGGATAATCGGCCGGAACGTGAGATTGCGAGTTTGGACAGTGAGGTCGTCTCCGCTACGGCCTGCACTGTTACCCAGCCTCCTGTTCAGTGGGTACTGAGGTCCTTTCCAGAGGATAAATCGGCCGGAACGTGAGATTGCGAGTTTGGACAGTGAGCGTCGTCTCCGCTACGGCCTGCACTGTACCCAGCCTCCTGTTCAGTGGGTACTGAGGTCCTTTCCTGAGGATAAATCGGCCGGAACGTGAGATTGCGAGTTTGGACAGTGAGCGTCGTCTCCGCTACGGCCTGCACTGTACCCAGCCTCCTGTTCAGTGGGTACTGAGGTTCTTTCCTGAGGATAAATCGGCCGGAACGTGAGATTGCGAGTTTGGACAGAGAGCGTCGTCTCCGCTACGGCCTGCACTGTACCCAGCCTCCTGTTCAGTGGGTACTGAGGTCCTTTCCTGAGGATAAATCGGCCGGAACGTGAGATTGCGAGTTTGGACAGTGAGCGTCGTCTCCGCTACGGCCTGCAATGTACCCAGCCTCCTGTTCAGTGGGTACTGAGGTTCTTTCCCGAGGATAAGTCGGCCGGAACGTGAGCTTGACCATTCACCTCCATCTGGTGTCGAAGTTAAGAATGAGTGGCGCTATACCTCTACTCCCCTGTATGCTTTCATGACGTTCACAGGGACAGCTTCAACTACCTTACCCATATACGAGTTTCAAGTGTAAGGTATCTGTATGTATGCTACAATTGTGCATTCATAATTCCTGTCCTACTTCCAATCCTTTCCCTTTTTATTTCTCTTTTCTTGTGTTCCCTACTATACGCCGTCTTCTTCGCAGACCGAGGCACAGTGTAGCAACTGCAGCGTCGTCACATGTTCGTCGCCTGACACTCTGGCTTCCCTCTCCAACTGCTGACCAGTCACGCAAGCGATTTGCAACGCCATTAATTCCAGATCTGCCTGCTGTCCTTATGTGTGAGCTGATGGGCAGACCGCCAGTTAGTGGCTTACTTGACGACACTGTCAGTATTTCGAACGGTTGGTGTTGTCATTTGGGAGGGATCAAGAAGGTGGCGGTCGTGTCGAAAATCCAGGTATTTTCCGGGCATTTTGATGGAGGCAGTGAGAAGACCCACGAAACATAACCAATGTTTGGTCGAAATTCGAGTAAAACAACTCCCATATACAAGGTCAACACCGGCTGTGGGGCCTACCCAGCCTTCTGTACAATGTACCGGGTCTCCTTCCCCGGGGTAAAGCGGCCGGGGCGTGGCGTTGACCACCCACCCTCTCATCTAGTGCCAGGGTTAAAGAAAGAGTAGAGCTATACCTCTACTCCCCCTCTGGGCCTTCATGGCCTGTTCTAGGGCGAACTTTACCTTTACCTGTCCATATTTCTTGACCGATTTGGATGAAATTCGGTACGTAAAGTCTCCGCGTAATGCCGTTGACAGTTTGTGAGTTTCATGAAAGTCGTAATGAAAGCCGCACTTTTAACGTAGGCGAGTGAATTAAATTTTTTTTTTTTTCGTCCGATGTGGATAAAATTCGTTACGTAAGATACAAAAATGTATTGAGTGTATGTTTAATGAAAATCGGCGCCGGGAAAGCCAGACTTTACTTGTTGGCGCTTAGATACTTGTGTCACAGCTTTCCACAGTTGCTGTACGATTTGGAAGAAAATTGACACAACAGGTCCGATCAAGATTCTGTTGAGCTTTTGTGAGTTTCGTGAAAATCGACGCGGGGAAGGCCTTGCTTTTCTTATGAGTGTAAATTATATTACGCGTGTACCGTGGAACCGTATGATAGTTTAAACTTGAAGAACGACATGGTAATGTCAGTGTGCTGCGTGACGGAGTGCGTCATTACAGTCTTGTTATCGTATTTGAAACCGCTTGTCTGTGACAGTATTTGACTGACACGTTCCTGTAAGCACAGTGTCTGCTTCATTTAATTCATAAACTTAATACGTTTTAACAAAATATCTGTTAACACATTGAAACGCCGATCCTCAGTGGCCGCACGGTCGAAGGCGTCGGTCTACGGCCGCTCGCTTGCTGGGATTGTGGGTTTGAATGCCGCATAGGGCATGGATGTGTCTGTTGTGTGTTGTCAGGTAGAGGTCTGTGCGACGGGCTGGTCACTCGTCCAGAGGAGCCTACCGAGTATGGTGTGTCTGAGTGTGATCGTGAAGCCTCGAAAAATGAGGCGGCCTAGGCCCCCAAGGGGCTGTCGAGCCATTGAAAAAAAAAACGCATTGAAACTTGAAATTAATTGAAATAGTAATTAAAAATCCACCTCCTGCCTCATGGCATGGAGTTGTGCCTCGTAAGTTTAATGTTGTCCTTTGGGCGTGCTGTTGGCAGTCCGGATCCCAATTGGCTTATATAGTTCGTTAAAATCGTTACAAAGCCGATATAATTACACGATACTTGAACAGCGTGACTCAAACCAGTGACCAAAGTATCCGAAAAGCCTAAGGCTCTGTTCTTTAGAATGCACGATTAGCAGAGTCTGTTAAAAACTTTCTAAACCGTTTTTCAAATCATTTGACAGGTTAATTAATACGACATTAAATTGTGAGTGTTTACGTAATTGTGTGTAATGTAGGTTAGACACAGCTGTGCGCCTGTAGGCGTCTTAATGTCAAGTCTGTAATAAAGAAAGAGTTAACTGGTAACGGCTGGTATACTCGTACGTACGTTGCGTCATAGCGAGTTGCAACTGCAAGACCTGCTGATCGCGCGCCTGCAGAGGGCTCACACAAACAACGGAAATGTCCCCAGATGATTTTGAAAAGGGACTAACGACCGGGTGTGAGTAGCTTGGCGCGTTCGGAATGAAAAGTTACAAGAATGAGCCTGTTACGTTCGCCAGGTTAAGATATACAGAACTATAAAGTTGCCTGTTGTTTTGTATGGGTGTGAAACTTGGTCTGTCACACTGAGGGAGGAACATAGGCTGTGGGTGTTCGAGAATAGGGTACTGAGGGGGATATTTGGGCCTAAGAGGGACGAGGTAACGGGGGAGTGGAGAAGACTACATAACGAGGAACTTAATGATCTGTACTGATCACCAAATATTATTTGCGTGATCACATCAAGAAGAATGAGGTAGGCGGGGCATGTAGCATGTGTGGGTGAGAGGAGAGGTGTGTACAGGATTTTGGTGGGGAGACCTGAGGGAAGGAGACCACTTGGAAGACCCAAGCGTAGATGGGAGGATAATATTAAAATGGATCTTCAAGAAGTGGGATGGGGGGCGTGGACTGGATTGATATGGCTCAGGATAGGGACAGGTGGCGGGCTGTTGTGAATGCGGTAATGAACCTTCGGGTTCCATAAAACGCGGGGAATTTCTTGACTAGCTGAGGACTTGCTAGCTTCTCAAGAAGGACTCTGCTACATGGAGTTAGTTAGTTAGTTAGTTAGTTATGTCTGTCCGTCTCTCCTTCAGCATGTAGCAAGAGCCCCTGAACGAATAGTCATTAAATTGGTTCTGGCAGTTTACCCTGTTATATCGACATGTTACAGTTAAAATCGGACCACAAACAGGGAGGCGACCATTTGAGTCTTTTGTGATGTTACGCCGTGTGTTGGACAAAACAAAGTATCCAGCTGAAGGTGGAACCCAGCTCACTGTTGGATTGGCTGATAGCGACCTATGACGCCGCCAACTCTGCAGTACTCCCGCGTTAACGGAAGACTGCTGTCATAGAGCGGACGACATCATTTGCTGCAGAACCCGATGTCGGCCCCCGGCTCTATCGTACTCCCGCTACGTAGTGTCAGCGTTTCGAAAGTTTGCAGTGCCTTCAGCTGGATGCTAGTCGTCGGCCTGTGCTGCAAAGATCCTGGCCAGTACGCCGACGCCACGCCACGCCCCAGCTTGTCGGTAAAAAGTACAGTTCACCCTAGAAGAGGCCATGAAAGCCCAGAGAGGGAGTAGAGGTATAGCTCTACTCTTCCCTTAACCTCGGCGCTAGATGGGGGTGGGTGGTCAACGCCACGCCCCGGTCGCTTTACCCCCGGGAAAGAGACCCGGTACCCATTGTAGAACTCGACTCAAATATCTTTTCCGCGACGCAGAGACCAAAATCAGTCAGTCCCCACTACTCCCTTTCTGTCGCTTTAGCATCACCGTTGTTGCTACATCAGTCATTTTCCTTTCAGTCACCGTCCTGTGAAGGTTATTTAGTAGCGTATAGGAGTGGCAGGTATTTGTCTTGACGTTATAACAACGTGGCAGCGTTGCGTTGATTGCCCAGGTCTGGGTACAGTGCGCTGTTGCCAAGTCGAAATAAACTGTTCCGAATATATGCTCCGTTAGTAATACGTTTAAACGATGTTACCTCTGTGAAAATTGAGAGAGAGTGACTATGTGGCAAACATGGTGCCAGAGCCCTCTACCTTTGCACTTAGCTCCGCCCCTTCCTCTCTCTACATTTTTCCTCTCGCAGGACGCGGAAAAATTATATGTGTCGCATTATACAGGAGGCTGGGTGGTCCCCAGGGCCGGTCAGGACGGGTGCGGAAAATTTCGCCTCCACCGGGATTGATCCCCGGACCGTCCGACGACTACGCTATCCCGGCCCACAGGTTATGTGATCATTTTTAAGTGATGTAAGTTGTGCACAGAAGCTTGCTGCATTTGTAAAGGGGAAAGTATCGGTAAACGACCAGTGAGTGTAGCTAAGGTGATTGCAGTTCGAGCAGCTTTTGTTCGCAGTACAAGAAAAGAAACGAGATTGACAACCACACGATTGAGCTTGCCACAGTCGACAGTGCACAGAATTCTGGGAACTGGATCGAGGTTTAAAGCTGCAAATGCCGACTGTTGTAACATGTAACATGTAACGTAACATGTAACAGCCAGATACGAAGTTCGTCGCACGTTTGGCTGTGACGTCCTTTCAGGACTCGAGAAGATGACGAGAATCTTGCAGCCAGCTCAGACTCTTGACCCGTGAGGATGGGACCGATACGTTGTCCCGAAACGTCGGTAAATAATTACCAATCTACGCCTCGTAATACCCCAGAAGACCGCAGATTTCAGCCAGAATTGTGTTTAATGACGAAGCCACTTGCACTCTGTTGAAGCATATGAACTGTCATAACGTTGGAATTTGGGGCAGCAGCAGTGATTGAGAGTGCGGGAGGAAGATCCAGATTCGGTGTCTTTTGTCCTTGTGCAAACAAAAGTGTTAAGAACCTCTCAGTTCATGAGCAGTATCACATTAGACTCGTTTACTTATCATCTACAGGATCATTATTTTATGTGACAACTCTTCACTCCTTCACCCAGACCGTTTCACGTGACGGCAGGTAGCGCGCTTACCGTTGTTCCAGTTTGCCGTGAGCCGTGGTCTACGCGTTTGAGTTCAATGTATTGCAGTTACCATCAAGTTTTTACTCACCATATTTAAAGAAAAGGATCGAAATGTTTTTCTTTGGCTCTGACAAAGACGATATTCATACGACGTGGTAATTTTACAGGTTAAGTGTTCCGACGGGAAGTGACTAGCGACAGTTGTCAGATAAAATAATGCCCCTGTATATTGTGATATTTACAACGACAGCGATCGTATATCGGGCGAAGAACGAGTACTTCTGCCTGTAATTTATAACGGACTGTACTTTCACCTTATCTTTCACCAAGTTAAGTGTTCCGACGGGAAGTGACTAGCGACAGTTGTCAGATAAAATAATGCGCCTGTATATTGTGATATTTACAACGACAGCGATCATATACCGGGCGAAGGACGAGTACTTCTGCCTGTAATTTATAACGGACTGTACTTTCACCTTATCTCAATTTATGGCATCCTGTACGTTCATTCGACTGCGGTACATACAGCGGTATGCATACCGCACTTACGGTCAAGTCACTCAAATGGCATTTTCCATTCAGTCTGTCGAAGGTTAAAAAATAATTATGCCCTGAAGAAATGTCCAGTCGTGATGCATCACCGTTACCTGACGTTACAATAAACAAGTGACTGAACTGGTAATACCGTAATGTAAACTGTGGCATTTCATTCACTAATTGCAGGCCGGCCCGCAGTCTGTTTACCAACATGCTTCACGGGAATGCGTCTGGTTAAAGAAACGTTCACTAGCCAAGGCTGACGGCATGTTTTGGTAACCTGCAGTTGAATGGAGGAAAGTCCAGTGTTATGAAATGGCCGGCCAGAAACGTGTACCAGTTTTGGGGGCGCAGAGTAGTGGAGGGTACCGGGCAATAGGGTACACCACAGTTTTGGGGCGCAGAGTAGTGGAGGGTACCGGGCAATAGGGTACACCACGGTTTTGGGGCGCAGAGTAGTGGAGGGTACCGGGCAATAGGGTACACCACAGTTTTGGGGCGCAGAGTAGTGGAGGGTACCGGGCAATAGGATACACCACAGTTTTGGGGCGCAGAGTAGTGGAGGGTACCGGGCAATAGGGTACACCACGGTTTTGGGGGCGCAGAGTAGTGGAGGGTAACGGGCAATAGGGTACACCACGGTTTTGGGGGCGCAGAGTAGAGGGTACAGGGCTATAGGGTACACCACGGTTTTGGGGGCGCAGAGTAGTGGAGGGTACCGGAGAATAGGGTACACCACAGTTTTGGGGCGCAGAGCAGTGGAGGGTACGGGCAGTAGGGTACACTACGGTTTTGGGGGCGCAGAGTAGTGGAGGGTACCGGGCAATAGGGTACACCACAGTTTTGGTGGCGCAGAGCAGTGGAAGGTACCGAGCAGTAGGGTACACCACGTTTTTGGGGGCGCAGAGTAGTGGAGGGTACCGGGCAATACGGTACACCACAGTTTTGGGGCGCAGAGTAGTGGAGGGTACCGGGCAATAGGGTACACCACGGTTTTGGGGGCGCAGAGTAGTGGAGGGTACCGAGCAATAGGGTACACCACAGTTTTGGGGCGCAGAGTAGTGGAGGGTACCGGGCAATAGGATACACCACAGTTTTGGGGCGCAGAGTAGTGGAGGGTACCGGGCAATAGGGTACACCACAGTTTTGGGGGCGCAGAGCAGTGGGGGGTACCGGGCAATAGGGTACACCACAGTTTTGGGGGCGCAGAGCAGTGGAGGGTACCGGGCAATAGGTACACCACGTTTTGGGGGCGCAGAGTAGTGGAGGGTACCGGAGAATAGGGTACACCACAGTTTTGGGGCGCAGAGCAGTGGAGGGTACCGGGCAGTAGGGTACACTACGGTTTTGGGGGCGCAGAGTAGTGGAGGGTACCGGGCAATAGGGTACACCACAGTTTTGGTGGCGCAGAGCAGTGGAAGGTACCGAGCAGTAGGGTACACCACATTTTTGGGGGCGCAGAGTAGTGGAGGGTACCGGGCAATACGGTACACCACAGTTTTGGGGCGCAGAGTAGTGGAGGGTACCGGGCAATAGGATACACCACAGTTTTGGGGCGCAGAGTAGTGGAGGGTACCGGGCAATAGGTTACACCACGGTTTTGGGGGCGCAGAGTAGTGGAGGGTACCGGGCAATAGGGTACACCACGGTTTTGGGGGCGCAGAGTAGTGGAGGGTACAGGGCTATAGGGTACACCACAGTTTTGGGGCGCAGAGCAGTGGGGGTACCGGGCAATAGGGTACACCACAGTTTTGGGGGCGCAGAGTAGTGGAGGGTACCGGGCAATAGGGTACACCACAATTTTGGAGCGCAGAGCAGTGGAGGGTACCGGGCATTAGGGTACACCACGGTTTTGGGGGCGCAGAGTAGTGGAGGGTACCGGGCAATAGGGTACACCACAGTTTTGGTGGCGCAGAGCAGTGGAAGGTACCGAGCAGTAGGGTACACCACGGTTTTGGGGGCGCAGAGTAGTGGAGGGTACCGGGCAATAGGGTACACCACAGTTTTGGTGGCCAGAGCATTGGAGGGTACCGAGCAGTAGGGTACACCACGGTTTTGGGGGCGCAGAGTAGTGGAGGGTACCGAGCAGTAGGGTACACCACAGTTTTGGTGGCGCAGAGCAGTGGAGGGTACCAGGCAATAGGGTATACCACGGTTTTGGGGGCGCAGAGTAGTGGAGGGTACCGGGCAATAGGGTACACCACAGTTTTGGTGGCGCAGAGCAGTGGAAGGTACCGAGCAGTAGGGTACACCACGGTTTTGGGGGCGCAGAGTAGTGGAGGGTACCGGGCAGTAGGGTACACCACAGTTTTGGTGGCCCAGAGCATTGGAGGGTACCGAACAGTAGGGTACACCACGGTTTTGGGGGCGCAGAGTAGTGGAGGGTACCGAGCAGTAGGGTACACCACAGTTTTGGTGGCGCAGAGCAGTGGAGGGTACCGGGCAATAGGGTATACCACGGTTTTGGGGGCGCAGAGTAGTGGAGGGTACCGGGCAATAGGGTACACCACGGTTTTGGGGGCGCAGAACAATTCTGCCGCAATACCACGATTTTGTACCCACTATAGTTCAGTTCTTTGACGCGGCAGGAAGTCACTTTGCTTTAAACACCAAACTGCAACGTTAAGAACCAAATATCTTGTATAATCCGTGTTTCATGTCGTCATCGCTACGTATCTTGCAAAAGATTGTTGTAGATGATACGTGTGAAAGAGTGTAAAACTTTGTATTCTTTTAGTTCTGACTTGTATATTTAGATACTGAGAACAAACAAAATGGTATTCCACTGCGCCCCACTTTTCTACAAATAAATTCGCAGCATTACGTTCCTGTTATACCTTAGTACAGGCCTGCCTAACGTTTAGTCACTTTATTACCGAACTACACGCAACAACGACACAAGGTCAATAAAAGCCAGTATTCGCGTTTAAACTCTGAATTCTTTCCACACACCATTTATGCATTTCGTACCATTCACACAATAAACAGCGTCTGTATAACTAAACGCCATTAACCACATAGCCTTGGCAGTGTGGATACAGTGTGTGTTTTTTTTACGTAGCAACTGACTCGTTAAATATTAATTACTTCATTGTCAGGATTTAAAAGCTAGCATAGGTCGCCGGTTTTTAGTATTATACCCGTTCATCGTGCACGAGGGAACTTTGACTTCAGAAGGCAGTTCAACTCTTTAAAACCGAAAATTAACTTGAATTACATTTAAACATTCAGCTCGTACCGCGCAGTAAACGCACTCCGTCTCAGTTATACAAACCAGTCAGTTAATGTTGTACAGTGACATAATCGCTGTTTGTTCTGAGATCCACACAAAACACATAAATACAGTCCGTACCGCGCAGTAAACACACTCCGTCTCAGTTATACAAACCAGTCAGTTAATGTTGTACAGTGAAATAATCGCTGTTTGTTCTGAGATCCACACAAAACACATAAATACAGTCCGTACCGCGCAGTAAACGCACTCCGTCTCAGTTATACAAACCAGTCAGTTAATGCTGTATAGTGAAATAATCGCTGTTTGTTCTGAGATCCACACAAAACACATAAATACAGTCCGTACCGCGCAGTAAACACACTATCTCAGTTATACAAACCAGTCAGTTAATGTTGTACAGTGAAATAATCGCTGTTTGTTCTGAGATCCACACAAAACACATAAATACAGTCCGTACCGCGCAGTAAACACACTCCGTCTCAGTTATACAAACCAGTCAGTTAATGCTGTATAGTGAAATAATCGCTGTTTGTTCTGAGATCCACACAAAACACATAAATACAGTCCGTACCGCGCAGTAAACGCACTCCGTCTCAGTTATACAAACCAGTCAGTTAATGCTGTACAGTGAAATAATCGCTGTTTGTTCTGAGATCCACACAAAACACATAAATACAGTCCGTACCGCGCAGTAAACACACTCCGTCTCAGTTACACAAACCAGTCAGTTAATGCTGTATAGTGAAATAATCGCTGTTTGTTCTGAGATCCACACAAAACACATAAATACAGTCCGTACCGCGCAGTAAACACACTCCGTCTCAGTTACACAAACCAGTCAGTTAATGCTGTATAGTGAAATAATCGCTGTTTGTTCTGAGATCCACACAAAACACATAAATACAGTCCGTACCGCGCAGTAAACACACTCCGTCTCAGTTATACAAACCAGTCAGTTAATGTTGTACAGTGAAATAATCGCTGTTTGTTCTGAGATCCACACAAAACACATAAATACAGTCCGTACCGCGCAGTAAACACACTCCGTCTCAGTTATACAAACCAGTCAGTTAATGCTGTACAGTGAAATAATCGCTGTTTGTTCTGAGATCCACACAAAACACATAAATACACTGTGTGGGCAGAACGTAGAATTGTTGAATGTTAAACTGGTGGTACGTATAGTAACCACTGGGCTTTATATTTAAAGATTCAGCTCGTACCGCGCAGTAAACACACTCCGTCTCAGTTATAAAAACCAATCAGTTAATGTTGTAGGCATGTGGTACCCTTATTTTATCTGACAACTATTGTTTGTCACTTCCCGTTCTTACTCCTCCGCACATGTGGGCGGTCAGCTGGGTGGACTACATGAATACTACAAAGACACGACAGGAAGTGGCGACCGATGATTGTCTGATAAAATAATGACTCTTTATTTTAAAGATAGGCCGGCCTGAATGGTTTGTCGGCACATCATATAGTTGACTGTAACCAAGCCGTGTAAGTTCCTGCAGCAGAATACATAAAACAATGCCCCTTGTGAGTCTGTAACCCGGCAGGCTCCGTTGTTTCCACGCAGTGGTGCCATGTCAGCTTTATCAAATGAAACGGAGGTGATAACTGAATTGTACTGCAACTGAGGAAAAGTACCGTGGCTTGAAGTAAACAGATTGTGACGTCATTGCTCTATAAGTTACGTTTAACCGATTATGGAGTCTGAGACTTAAAAACACGACATATTGCATAGTGTCGCATTTAGACAGTTGGTGTCGTATCACGGGGCATATGTCAGCCACTAATTCGACACCCGTACGTGGGCCAGTGTCCTTTTAGACCAGTGGTTACCAAAGTGGGCGGTACCGCCCCCTGGGGGCCGGTGGGATTACCGAGGTGGGCGCTAATAGGTACGAGGGGTGGAAGGGAGCGCTGTTATTATCACGGGGGGGGGGGCGCTAGTAGACAAGTAGTGTATTTATTTTTATAATAAAATTGAAATAAAGTAATTTTTGTGTTAAAAATAAAAAATGAACTAAATTTCTTAGTATTTTAATTTATAAATCTTATTCAAGCACATATTTTTTTAATAAACTATTGGTGGATGAATTATTGTTAATCATAAAAATATAATAAATTTTAATTTATTAATTAACACATAAAACATTAAGTTTAACTCTTATAATTTCATTTAAACGATTTTTTAAATATAAAATAAAAGTGGAAACAAAAGCGCATTTATGTTTTTTAAAAAAGGTAGGGGGGCGCTGTGGGTGTGTTATGGAACCAAGGGGGGCGGTGGACCGAAAAACTTTGGGAACCGCTGTTTTAGACCTTGGGCTTTCAACGTTTTTGTGACGATCTGTCTTATCCAGCCGCATACAAACAACCAATTTCCTGTACACAGACCAGGATCTGCCACAAAGATCGCTTACAATTGAACCGTCTTTTAATACGTTTTATATTTATAGCATGTACTTACGTTGTTAGTTTTGTTTGTGTAATTCTTACTCTCACAAGTGTCCCTGATGATGATCCCAGGAGGGGATCGAAACATGTTTGACTAGCTTACAGAGATTGTAATGTATAATATCTAAAAAATTAATAAGTGTGTATTTGTTGGTGGATGTTGTGTGTTTGATCAGTGACAATGTCACGGTGTGAATGTGTGTTTGATCAGTGACATGTCACGGTGTGAATGTGTGTTTGATCAGTGACAATGTCACGGTTGAATGTGTGTTTGATCAGTGACAATGTCACGGTATGAATGTGTGTTTGATCAGTGACATGTCACGGTTGAATGTGTGTTTGATCAGTGACATGTCACGGTATGAATGTGTGTTTGATCAGTGACAATGTCACGGTATGAATGTGTGTTTGATCAGTGACAGTGTCACGGTATGAATGTGTGTTTGATCAGTGAGTCATAATGTCATGCGGTGTGAATGTGTGTTTGATCAGTGTCAATTGTCAACAGTGTGGTAGAATGTGTGTTTGATCAGTGACATGTCACGGTTGAATGTGTGTTTGATCAGTGACAATGTCACGGTGAATGTGTGTTTGATCAGTGACAATGTCACGGTATGAAGTGTGTTTGTACTGTGACAGTATAATGTGGTTTGACTATGACAATTGTACACGGTATGAATGTGGTTTGATCAGTCGTGTGTATGAATTGTTACGAATCAGTGACAATGTCACGGTATGAATGTGTGTTTGATCAGTGACAGTGTCACGGTATGAATGTGTGTTTGATCAGTGACAATGTCACGGTATGAATGTGTGTTTGATCAGTGACAGTGTCACGATATGAATGTGTGTTTGATCAGTGACAGTGTCACGGTATGAATGTGTGTTTGATCAGTGACAGTGTCACGGTATGAATGTGTGTTTGATCAGTGACAGTGTCACGGTATGAATGTGTGTTTGATCAGTGACAGTGTCACGGTATGAATGTGTGTTTGATCAGTGACAGTGTCACGGTATGAATGTGTGTTGATCAGTGACAGTGTCACGGTATGAATGTGTGTTTGATCAGTGACAGTGTCACGGTATGAATGTGTGTTTGATCAGTGACAATGTCACGGTGTGAATACTGTAACAAACGTAGTGTTTTAGTGTTAAAACCTGTTGGTACATAAACTGTAGGCTTTAGAGGCTAAATGCTGTTTCTAAATTGCAATAAAACAAACCGATTCGGAAAAAATACAGTAGAACCTCGGTTATCCGAACTTCGCTTAACCGAAACTCTGGTTAACCGAAACGCGTTTTTAACCGATTCCCAGAACTGCCTGCCGCGAGACACCTCTGAGCCTCTCCCCTTGAGTTTGCTGTCAAAAGTTGACGTGTGCGGACTGTGCATGTAAATATCGTACAGTTTGTTGTGCCGTAAATTTATTAACATAAGACGTGTTTATGAATAAATATATTTTTATTGCAGCTTATCACATCAAGCCGAATTTCCGAATTATCCGAAATTTTGCTTATCCGAAATCGGCCTCGCGCCCTTTATTTCGGATAATCGAGGTTCTACTGTAAAACGTATCTCATGTGAATAGTACATTATAGGCGTAAGTGGCGATAGAAAGTACACACTGTAGCAGTGGTATAAACACTGTCAAGTAGACGAGTCAAATGAACACTCTGTAATGTTCTACAAGCTAATTCAGTGCAGACAGGTTCTAGACAGCTTTGTAATTTCTCAACATATTACCAAGTATGTCATACACTCTACTTGTTTCTAACCCGTTCTGATGACTAGCGGTACCTACAACTGCACACGGTATAGTCTCGATATTTTTTTGGGCACATTTTAAATTTGCATTTGATTCGCCCTCGTATTTATGACCGTAAATTTAACACAGTTCAGTCAGTTCATCCTGTAATGCACAGGCGAAGGATTATTTCTTTGCTGCCTGTACTTGCTGTGATTTTTATTTGCATCTGGCAATGTGGCTTACGTGCCAAGCAGATTCTTTTCGCGTGCCACATGGCTCGCCAGCCACAGGTTTGTCATCCCTGGTCTAGGTCGACTAGTTCTGCGTATGGCGTACCTCACCTTCTGTTTATTGTCGGATGGTTACGTAGGCACGTTTTAATATCTGAGTATGGTGCAAAGGTAAAGCTGACCCTGTGCTTAATGTGCACCACGCCATGAAGGCGTATGTGTCAGTGGAGGTATAGTGTCACGCGTTCTAAACCTGGTCACTGGGTGGATATGATCAGCTCGAAGATCGGCTGCTTTGTGGTGAACAAAGTAGAACTGGAGCAGTTTTTTTGTCCCAGTACTTCGGTTTTCCCGTGTTAGTATCTTTCCACCCATGCTCCAAAATTATATTATTTAAATGGCACTATTATCAGAAGGACAAGCGGGATACCTGGGAGCTATCAAAACAAAGCAATGTTCTTCCGGATATCGGGTAGCAGGCTTTTAAAACCGTATTGCAGGACTTTGTAAATTCGCTGCCCTAACGACACCCGCGGCACGCAGCGCGGTCGCATTTTATGCGAATTTGAAACAGTGCGATATACAAAGATGTTAATGAAGTCTGATTTTGTGGGCAAAATTTGAAACAGTGCGATATACAAAGATGTTAATGAAGTCTGATTTTGTGGGCAAAATTTGAAACAGTGCGATATACAAAGATGTTAATGAAGTCTGATTTTGTGGGCAAAATTTGAAACAGTGCGATATACAAAGATGTTAATGAAGTCTGACTTTGTGGGCAAAATTTGAAACAGTGCGATATACAAAGATGTTAATGAAGTCTGACTTTGTGGGCAAAATTTGAAACAGTGCGATATACAAAGATGTTAATGAAGTCTGACTTTGTGGGCAAAATTTGAAACAGTGCGATATACAAAGATGTTAATGAAGTCTGACTTTGTGGGCAAAATTAATAAAAATAGTGTTTAAGTTAATGTTTATTGTTAATTTATTTATATTGTGCTTGAAATGGATGTTTATAAGTAAAAGGGCCGTAGGATATAAGTTTATTTATACCAACTACTACACATAAATTCTATATACTCCTACATGTTTCGGCTGATATTCTCTGACATCATCAGGGAGTCATCTTCTATAGACTTACGCAGCACTCAGCGTGTCACTGAATGGCAAAATATATACATATATTACAGCCGTAGTTATAATATAAAATAAAACCCGGTGTGTAAAGGTAAAGGTCACCCTAGAACAGGCCATGAAGGCCCAGAGGGGGAGTAGAGGTATAGCTATACTCTTTCTTAACCTCGGCGCTAGGGGGGGGGTAAAATCCCGCGTGTTGTTACATAAAATATTTAGATATAAAACATGTATGTAAATGTCTGCCTCCAAACATGTCTCATAACAACTTGCAGTTTTGTGGGGTGGAGACCCCTAGTGTGCAGTAGTTGGTATAAATAAACTTATACAGTAGAACCTCGGTTATCCGAACTTCGCTTAACCGAAACTCGGGTTAACCGAAACGCCTGTCAGGCGCTGCAATTCCCAGAACTGCCCGCCGCGAGACACCTCTGAGCCTCTCGCAGTCAGTTTGTTGTGTAAAGTTGACGTGTGTGCTGCTTACAGTGCAGTTGTAACGTTTGGTGTGACGGTGATTGCAAACAGTGTGGGCTGGACGGAACGTGTTGTGATGACAACTGAACAGAAATTGGAGGTTGTGAGACGAATTGAACGTGGCGAGATGTTGCGAGATGTGTTGTGATGACAACTGAACAGAAATTGGAGGTTGTGAGACGAATTGAACGTGGCGAGATTTGCGAAATGTGTTGTGATGACAACTGAACAGAAATTGGAGGTTGTGAGACGAATTGAACGTGGCGAGATGTTGCGAGATGTGTTGTGATGACAACTGAACAGAAATTGGAGGTTGTGAGACGAATTGAACGTGGCGAGATGTTGCGAATGTGTTGTGATGACAACTGAACAGAAATTGGAGGTTGTGAGACGAATTGAACGTGGCGAGATGTTGCGACATGTGTTGTGATGACAACTGAACAGAAATTGGAGGTTGTGAGACGAATTGAACGTGGCGAGATGTTGCGAAACGTGTTGTAATGACAACTGAACGGAAATTGAAGGTTGTGAGACGAATTGAAAGTGGCGAGATCTTGCGAAACGTGTTGTAATGACAACTGAACAGAAATTGGAGGTTGTGAGACGAATTGAACGTGGCGAGATGTTGCGAGATGTGTTGTGATGACAACTGAACAGAAATTGGAGGTTGTGAGACGAATTGAACGTGGCGAGATGTTGCGAGATGTGTTGTGATGACAACTGAACAGAAATTGGAGGTTGTGAGACGAATTGAACGTGGCGAGATGTTGCGAGATGTGTTGTGATGACAACTGAACAGAAATTGGAGGTTGTGAGACGAATTGAACGTGGCGAGATGTTGCGACATGTGTTGTGATGACAACTGAACAGAAATTGGAGGTTGTGAGACGAATTGAACGTGGCGAGATGTTGCGAAAGTGTTGTAATGACAACTGAACGGAAATTGAAGGTTGTGAGACGAATTGAACGTGGCGAGATGTTGCGAGATGTGTTGTGATGACAACTGAACAGAAATTGGAGGTTGTGAGACGAATTGAACGTGGCGAGATGTTGCGAAATGTGTTGTGATGACAACTGAACAGAAATTGGAGGTTGTGAGACGAATTGAACGTGGCGAGATGTTGCGAATGTGTTGTGATGACAACTGAACAGAAATTGGAGGTTGTGAGACGAATTGAAGTGGCGAGATCTTGCGAAACGTGTTGTAATGACAACTGAACAGAAATTGGAGGTTGTGAGACGAATTGAACGTGGCGAGATGTTGCGAGATGTGTTGTATGACAACTGAACAGAAATTGGAGGTTGTGAGACGAATTGAACGTGGCGAGATGTTGCGAGATGTGTTGTGATGACAACTGAACAGAAATTGGAGGTTGTGAGACGAATTGAACGTGGCGAGATGTTGCGACATGTGTTGTGATGACAACTGAACAGAAATTGGAGGTTGTGAGACGAATTGAACGTGGCGAGATGTTGCGAAACGTGTTGTAATGACAACTGAACGGAAATTGGAAGGTTGTGAGACGAATTGAAAGTGGCGAGATCTTGCGAAACGTGTTGTAATGACAACTGAACGAAATTGGAGGCTGTGAGACGAATTGAACGTGGCGAGATGTTGCGAAACGTGTTGTAATGACAACTGAACAGAAATGGAGGTTGTGAGACGAATTGAAAGTGGCGAGATGTTGCGAAATGTGTGTAATGACAATCTGAACAGAAATTGGAGGTTGTGGACGAATTGAACGTGGCGAGATCTTGCGAAATGTGTTGTAATGACAATCTGAACAGAAATTGGAGGTTGTGAGACGAATTGACGTGGCGAGATCTTGCGAAATGTGTTGTAATGACAACTGAACAGAAATGGAGGTTGTGAGACGAATTGAAAATGGCGAGATCTTGCGAAAACGTCGCGGCGGATTTCGGTGTTGGCAATGCCAACGGTTTCAGATTGGGTAACATCGAAATCGAAACTCGAAGAACATTCGTCTAAATGCCGAATGAGGGACATTGCAGCCAAAAAACGTTGAAACCAAAATATCAGATTTTGTTCGTATAAATTGTAGTGTTGTATGTATTGTAATATCGTACACTTTGTTGTGCCATAAATTTGTATTAACATAAGGACGTGTTTCTGAATAAATGTTATTTTTATTGCCCTTATCACGCCAAGCTGAATTTCCGAATTATCCGAAATATTGCTTATCCGAAATCGGGTCCGCCCCCTTTATTTCTGATAATGGAGGTTCTACTGACCATGCAAAACACCTACACGGAGTATGTATAATGTTGAGGGCCGTAGATGTGTGCGCTCCGAGGATGCATGCCCCCTAATTTACATTTATTCCTATGGAAAAATTAGTCTTGAATTATGCCAGGTGTTCAGGATCGCATTGCTCCATTAAATGCGACTGAACTGTACAGCTTGAACTGTACGATGTTGCGTCACTCGTGTTAGCGTTCATTTGTGTAGTAAGTTTGTCGAACCGCCTTAACACTGCAGCGATGACGATTACACTGCCGTCTCTTTTCATCAGTGTTCTTCGGCATCTGTTCCTACAATTCTCCCTACTCCCTCCCTCTGTTTCGCCTTTCATGGCCTTTTGTTGCTATTACAATATAAGACTAGGCATTGCGCCAAATGTTTCCTTTGGCTCGCCTCTTTGTTTTGCAAACATTTGTTTCTGCACATTCACATTACGGAATGTCTTGGTCAAGCTGTTAGCACCCTGGCTTCGTGGTCGTCCTCAGTCCCTCTGTGGGCCAGGATAGCTCGGTCGGTATAGCGACGCGCTATGAGCTGTACGGTCTGGGGATCGAATCCCGGTGGGGGCGAGATTTTCAGCACATGTCCAGACCGGCTCTGGGGCCCACCCAGTCTTCTATAAAATGGGTACCGGGTCATTCCTGGGGGTAAAGCGGCCGGGGCGTGGCGTTGACCATTCACCCCTATCTAGCGCCGAGGTTAAAGAAAGAGTAGAGGTATACCTCTACTCCCTCTCTCTGGGCCTTCATGGCCTGTTCCAGGGTGACCTTTACCTTTTACCTCAGTCCGTCTAGGCAAGTGGCTCTTAACCTGGGGAGGTGCGAGTTGTGCAAAATATTTTACTAATTTTCCTGTCAAATTAAAACAAACATTTAATTCTCTTTTATTTCATAGTTGTGCTGTATTTTAATTTTCAAAAACTGACTCGCTTTAGCGATCCGCTGTTTGGCTTCGGGAACCAAAGGAGTGTGAGGTGCGGTAAAGGTTACGAACCACTGATCTGGAGAAATGCTGGAATTGCGCCCCAAATCTGGAGAAATGCTGGAACTGCGCCCCAAATCGTAGCCACGACCACCGCTGCTATATCTTCTGCATCGTTCCTCCATCGTCGTATCATTAGACGCCATTGGTCTTGCTGATAGCATCGTGAAATGAAGCAGAAACTGATACACTGCCAAACTTAATATTGAAATCTGTGGTCTTCTGGGTAATTACACGGCGTCGTGTGGTAATTATTTACCGACGTTTCGGGACAACGTATCGGTCCCATCTTCACGGGTCAAGATTCCGAGTTCATCAACATCGCGGCGGATGCCTGAAATCAAACTTAATATTGTTTGATTTCAGGCTTCCGCCGCGATGTTGATGAGATCTGAGCTCTTCTTGGATATTATGCAGCGTCGTGTGGTAATTATTTACCGACGTTTCGGGACAACGTATCGGTCCCATCTTCACGGTTCAAGAGCACGTGACCCGTGAAGATGGGACCGATACGTTGTTTCGAAACGTCGGTAAATAATTACCACACGACGCCGCGTAATGCCCCAGAAGAGCGCAGATTTCATTAATATTGTTTGTACATCTTCTGTGTAAGTGACGAACATAAAACACGCTTATAACCAACAAATTGCACTTATGTAATATAATATAGCGTATAATCTTAACGTAAATCTGGGTTGTTACCCGGCGTCATTTTCTGTTGTATGACCAACGTTTCGGGATCACTTGTTTGTCCCATCTTCAGGGTCTTCAGGAAAAATGATCCTTTTTCCTTAAGACCCTGAAGATGGGACAAATAAGTGTTCCCGAAACGTTGGTCATGCACCAAAAATTGACGCCAGGTAACAGCCCAGATTATTTTAAGCAACATTACGACGGCGGCGGAAGCCTTCAATTACATATACTACATAGATGTTACATATACTACATAGATGTTACATATACTACATAGATGTTACATATACTACATAGATGTTACATATACTACATAGATGTTTTAAAGGCCTTCTGCCACTATATATGTTACCATCTACATATGACAAAGCCGTAAAACAAACGCTGTGTACGTCTTTTAGGGATTCATACTCCCTGAAGATGGCTAAAGACAACAGCCGAAACATGTAGCATTGTTTTCAGTTTTCAATATGTGCATTTTGTTGGTTATAAGCTTGTTTTATGTAGATACGTTTCAATGTAGGTTACTATGGGGTTATATAGATACATTTCCATTTAGGGTACTATGGGGTTATGTAGAAACATTTCCATTTAGGGTACTATGGGGTTAGATACATTTCCATTTAGGATACTGTTGGGTTATATAGATACGTTTCCAATTAGGGTACTATGGGGTTATATAGATACATTTCCATTTAGGGTACTATGGGGTTATATAGATACATTTCCATTTAGGGTACTATGGGGTTGTATAGATACATTTCCATTTATGGTACTATGGGGTTATATAGATACATTTCCATTTATGGTACTATGGGGTTATATAGACACATTTCCATTTAGGGTACTATGGGGTTACATAGACATTTCCATGTATGGTACTATGGGGTTATATAGATACATTTCCATTTAGGGTGCTGTGGGGTTATATAGATACATTTCCATTTAGGGTACTGTGGGGTTTTATAGATACATTTCCGTTTAGGGTACTATGGGGTTATATAGATACATTTCCATTTATGGTACTATGGGGTTATATAGATACATTTCCATTTATGGTACTATGGGGTTATATAGATACATTTCCATTTAGGGTACTATGGGGTTATATAGATACATTTCCATTTAGGGTACTATGGGGTTATTATTTTTTTATACAGCTATCTTTTGTCACTTCCCGTCACTGCTCTGCTTCGAGTGTGGATGGTCGGCTGAGAGGGCTACGTTGTTACGAGACAGGAGCAGACAGATAGTGACAAACGATATTTGTCACATAAAATAATGACCCTATATACTGGAGCTGTGACAAGACGTCCCACGGATTGACTTCCTCCAGCGCACCCCCTTATTTTGCCGTCCAGTTTTCTAGCCATTCTGTTCACACAGTGCTGCAGTGATAACCTCGTGATTACTTACGTTAGCGGGGCGCATTTTGGCTGGCGTTGCGGGCCTGTCGTGATTCGAGGGTAATGCAGTTGTACGAAGAAAAGCGGAAGCCTGGAGCGACCTCGTCGCCAGCATTGTTTGGGACCGTTACGGTGGCCTCAGTACAGTGATGGTTACAATATTTTGCATTGAGCGGTTGGCATTACCTGCTGTGCAGATATACTGACAGGGGACGAACACATTTGTGTCTGTAGTAAGGCTTCTGCAGTTTAGACTTGAATACTGCAAGGCACAACGCCAGCACCAGCAGCATCTTTGTAACGTTATCTTGTGCTGATAACAATATCGCCGTGTATTTATAACGCGACTTCTGTCTTCCAGTTTGCTATCCAAAAATACAAACACTAAGATATACAGAACTATAAGTTTGCCTGTTGTTTTGTATGGGTGTGAAACTTGGTCTGTCACACTGAGGGAGGAACATAGGCTGAGGGTGTTCGAGAATAGGGTGCTGAGGAGGATATTTGGGCCTAAGAGGGACGGGGTAACAGGGGAGTGGAGAAGACTACATAACGAGGAACTTAATGATCTGTACTGATCACCAAATATTATTCGGGTGATCAAATCAAGAAGAATGAGGTGGGCGGGGCATGTAGCACGTATGGGTGAGGGGAGAGGTGCATACAGGATTTTGGTGGGGAGACCTGAGGGAAGGAGACCACTTGGAAGACCCAGGCGTAGATGGGAGGATAATATTAAAATGAATCTTCAAGAAGTGGGATGGGGGGGCATGGACTGGATTGATCTGGCTCAGGATAGGGACAGGTGGCGGGCTGTTGTGAGTGCGGTAATGAACCTTCGGGTTTCATAAAATGTGGGGAATTTCTTGACTAGCTGAGGAACTGTTAGCTACTTAAGAAGGACTCTGCTGCAAGGAGTTAGTTAGTTATAACGCGAGACGAGCACGGTAGAGCGGGCGACATCTTTTCAGATGCTATACACCAACGATATCGTCCACCCAACGGCGTGCAGTCGCACGTTAAAGATACACCCTGTATTATTTCAGAATATGACTTCAGACTAAGGGGCAATGAAACTTGAATGAAATATTCGGTGTTTCTGAAATGCTGCTGCTTGCAGTGCAGAAGCAGTGTCTGTCCTGTAAGGTAGAAACTGGGTTCTTAGATATTATTTCCATGAATTCATACAAGTGTTTGCTGCACTTACGTCTGAGTATAGTGCTACGTAACACCCGGTACTGCAGCATGTTTTAAAGTCTACATCAGTGTTTCCCAAACTTTGTTGTTCGCCGACCCTTTTGGGTTCGAAAAATAACCACGGATCCTCACGTCCTTGCCCACGGAAATGTAGTGTCCGGATGATGGGTGTCCAAAATTAATGTGGTATTTGTGGTGGACAAAGTGGCACTGCGACAGGTTTTTCCCCGAGTACTTCGGTTTTCCCCTGTCAATTTCATTCCACCGATGCTCCATTACTTGTAAAAATAAAAAAAAATCTGATCATCTTTCTCTTCATCTTCATCACAGGTTGCACAAGAAGCCTTAAGGCCGCGGTGAGTCCGTAGCATCTGCTGCGGGGCCCTTCACCACAAAAAAATGCTAGGAATACATATTGGTAGCATACGTAACAATGCATTGCATGATTTAACCTTAATTAAACTGACTGTCGCTTGCTTCGTGGCTACAGGAAGTTTCTTAGTTAGATATTCTAACGGTCTTACGAAATAAACATATCGCCAATTAAAGAAGTTCTGCGATTATTTTAACACATTATTCCTTTAATTAAGAAATAAGTAAACTTCAAAGTAGTCATTACAGAAATGTATCCGCGGATTCCTTGGGATCCGCAGACCACACTTTGGGAACCACTGGTCTACACATCGCCACACACAAACGTAAAACACAGTGTGCGGTGTTGCTGTTCTTCTGGGATGTTACGCTGTGTCATTGGGTAAGTAGTAGGATTGTAGTGCCTACACCTCACAGGTCAGGCAGTCCAAGAAAAATAGCCACGCGAGCACGTGGCTGTATTATACACGTATACATACACGTGTACACCAAGTGTGTCCGCGTGGCTGTATTATACGCGTATACATACACGTGAACACCAAGTGTGTCCGCGTGGCTGTATTATACGCGTATACATACACGTGTACACCAAGTGTGTCCGGGTGGCTGTATTATACGCGTATACATACACGTGTACACCAAGTGTGTCCGGGTGGCTGTATTATACGCGTATACATACACGTGTACACCAAGTGTGTCCGGGTGGCTGTATTATACGCGTATACATACACGTGTACACCAAGTGTGTCCGGGTGGCTGTATTATACGCGTATACATACACGTGTACACCAAGTGTGTCCGGGTGGCTGTATTGTACACGTATACATACACGTGTACACAAAGTGTGTCCGGGTGGCTGTATTATACGCGTATACATACACGTGTACACCAAGTGTGTCCGGGTGGCTGTATTATACGCGTATACATACACGTGTACACCAAGTGTGTCCGGGTGACTGTATTATACGCGTATACATACACGTGTACACCAAGTGTGTCCGGGTGGCTGTATTATACGCGTATACATACACGTGTACACCAAGTGTGTCCGGGTGGCTGTATTATACGCGTATACATACACGTGTACACCAAGTGTGTCCGGGTGGCTGTATTATACGCGTATACATACACGTGTACACCAAGTGTGTCCGGGTGGCTGTATTATACGCGTATAAATACACGTGTACACCAAGTGTGTCCGCGTGGCTGTATTATACACGTATACATACACGTGTACACCAAGTGTGTCCGCGTGGCTGTATTATACACGTGTACACCAAGTGTGTCCGCGTGGCTGTATTATACACGTATACATACACGTGTACACAAAGTGTGTCCGCGTGGCTATTCTGGGTTTGTTTAACTTGCAAGGTGAAGACACCACGATTCTTGGAAAGATGGGAAGCACTTGCAGAATGACATAGCATCAAATCCCAGAAGACTTGGCCATGTTCAACAACTTAACCACTCAGTATTTATTTACCATTCTTGTTGTGTCATTGGAGAATTTCGACAGTAACGGAGCAAAGACGCATTTCCTACGAAGATAACGGAGTTGTGTTTATATGCTGTCGAGGTGCCGACGAGACCGGGGGGGGGGGGGGGGGAGCCGGTACAAATTACCGGGGCCCGAATACGTTCCATATGTTTTTGTCTTTCTCGGTAGTACCAGTATTTTGATTTCAGGCTTCCGCCGCGACGCTAATAAGATCTGCGCTCTTCTGGGATACACGATGCCGCGTAACATCCCAGAAGAGCGCAGACCTCAGTACCACTATCTGTCGACTGTACAAGTTAACCCTGTCAGACCAAGCCCAAGTCACCCTGCAACTGAGAGGCAGTGCTTCCCAATTTAGTGTAAAAAATTTTAGCCGGTCCGCCCTTGATGGTAAAGGTAAAGCAATCCCATTACAGGCCTTGACAAGCCCTTAGGGTCCAGGAGGTTGAGGCTCCCAGAATTCTTGACAATCGGCACATCAAGGTGGTAAGGTTGTCAGCCCTACGCACCGGCCGCCTTTACCTCCCAGGAAAGATTCCTGGTACTCATTTCTGTTAGAGGCTAAGTCGACCCCAGGGCCATAGTGCGACCGAAAGGATTATGTCAATGAAAAATTCCAATGACACCATCGGGAATTGAACCCGCGACGTTCCGGTTTGTAGCGCAGTGCCTCAACCAACTGCGCCACCGCGTGCCCCCGCCCTTGATGGGGGCCCGAAAAAATTTTTTTCCACCGGGGCCCGAACCCGCTATCGGTGGCCTTGGGCACAAATTGATACTGCGTTCACACTCTGCTGCGTGTGCGATGTGAAAGGAATGCGAACGGAACACAAGGTGGGTTGGGTTAGGTTATGTTGCGTAAGACATACGTTTCGCTTGCAATAGCTGCTGAGTGTTTGAAGAGTGTTTAAAAATACGAATCATTCGTTTGTGGAAAGTACAGGTCGGTCCGAAAGTCAGTACGTGCCTGTCAGAACCGATACGTACGATAATTGCTTTTCTTCCCATCGTTAGCGAGTAAGATTTTCTTATCGAGGAGGTCCCGAGTTCAGATCTCAGCTTAAGGACAGGCTGTCGTGACAGAATGTTCGTGTTCTTCCTCAGGTGTAGCATGTGAGGTCAGATCAGCCTGAAATCCAACATTACACTTATGATTTCCGAAACACAAGGTGATGATGTCCTGTTATTATATCACGTTATAAAGGTAAAGGTAAAGGTGTCCTTGCGCACGCCATGACGGCCTACGGTGGGTGGAGTTATAGCCCCCTTACTCTTCACGCTCGGCACTCGATGGAGGCGAGTGGTCAGGTAAACGCCCCGGCCGCTTTAGTCCCGGAGAAAGATCCTCTTTTACCCATTGAGTAGTGTAGGCCGGGTGGACCCCAGAGCAGGTTTGGCGCTTTGAATAACAGAAATTCTGGTGTCCCTGCCTGGAATCGAACCAGGATGCCTCAGTTGTGTAGGCCCAAGTCTAGTCACTATGACATCTGAGCTATCCCGGCGTGTCCCATGACATAAATAGATAAAGCAATCCCATTACAGGCCTGGACAGGCCCTTAGGGTCCCAGGAGGTTGAGGCTCCCAGATTTTGTAGACAATCGGCACATGAAAGTGGTAAGGTTGTCAGCCCTACGCTCCGGCCGCCTTTACCCCTCAGGAAAGATTCCTGGTACTCATTTCTGTTAGAGGCTGAGTCGACCCCAGGGCCATAGTGCGATCGAAACGATTATGTCAATGAAAAATTCCAGTGACACCATCGGGAATCGAACCCGCGACGTTCCGGTTTGTAGGGCAGTGCGTCAACCAACTGCGCCACCGCGTGCCCCATCCCATGACATACAGCTATTTAATCGTAGTGCCTAATACAATAATGTACATATCTGTACGTACAGGCTGTGACAAGGCTTCGCTGTCTAAATGCGCCTCACACATCTCAAAGTTTTGAATTTTTACTGTTTGAAGAGCTGCATATCGCAGCGGGGGATTCTGCAGTATATACTTTGGTTTCTGCGCTGTGACTATAAGGCTTGAGAGTGCAGGAATATTCCACGACTGTATTTTGATGTTCCTAGAACACGCCAAAATTCGAATGACTTCAGAAACACACCGACCAGCGCCACGACACTGCGCGGTTGTGCAACAAACCAGTTCATTATTTATTGACTCGCGACGGTCCCGTAATATGACGTGTTAACGTAATGTTCACGAGGTATTCCACGGCGTCTCTAGCTATGATCTCCACAGATAACCTTTCAGTCGATCAGTTCAGTGTAATAAGCGAGAGCCCTCGGTAAGGCGCAGATTTAGATCACAGTACGTGCTGGGATGTGCCCTACGCCGAGCGACACAACGCAGCGGTCTCGGCGAGACGGTCTGCCGCCTCAGCAATGCTTGCGTTGTGTTTTTGCTTGCCGGTGGCCAGGCTTCAGTCTTCACCTCGTCTCTCGTGTCAGCCTTTTATCTAATGTTTTATTTGTTCACGCTGTAGCTAGACAACTGCGGCAGCTAATTACCGCAAAACAAATAATGACGCACTGTTTCTTCAGTCCAAATACTTCCTTGGACCCTCCACTGTGTATCTGTTTGCCCT
This sequence comes from Reticulitermes speratus, assembly GCA_021186555.1. Taxonomy (NCBI): domain Eukaryota; kingdom Metazoa; phylum Arthropoda; class Insecta; order Blattodea; family Rhinotermitidae; genus Reticulitermes; species Reticulitermes speratus. The sequence goes on from JAJKFL010000001.1 coordinate 2,302,607, forward strand.
GTAACGTGACCGACGGAACTCCGCACATGTTTATAAAGTTTTCAGTTTTTAACGGCGGGTATTGCTAAAATGACGGTCTTCTGGCTTGTTACACAGTGCTGAACCGTCTACCTGAACCAAATTGTCACCCTGAAGATGGCGGCAGCAAGTTTCTCCGAAACGTCAGAAAAAAATTCGACGTGTTGCAGGGTTTTAAAACCCAGGAAGATTATCATTTTTTTTTTATTTTTCCAAAATGCAAACCCTATTTTACATGTGTATATTAGGGTTAAAGTTTAACCAAGTACATATAATAACAATATTGTTACTTAAAATTTTCTATTGATATGGTGTATAAAATTAATGAGATGTTTTTGACAACAGTTTCTACTAAATATATTGTATAGTGGCTTATGGTAACTAATATTACATTTGTTTAAGTGCATTTCAAGGCAAAATCTCCTGTTTCCGAATATGGGGCAATCAAACAGTAGATGTTCTACTGTTTGTTCACCTCCACAAGTGCATTCATATCTATTCTCTACTTTGATATGACATCTTTTGAAATATGAACGAAATTTGCCATGGCCGGATGTAAATCACATTTTAATATATATTTCTTTAAGTTAGGGCACATCGAACGATCCGACCCAGTCGCGTGTAGCGTTCCTACTTCTTGCAAGATTCGAGGTTCTCACAGCGGTGTTACTGAAGATTAAAGTCTTCTGGGATTTGACGTGGTGTGGTTGGGCGTCGCATCTCAGCGAGGCCTGCGTTAAAGTGTAGACTCATTTCTTCGACTTCGTGATTTTCCGCAGTCCCTTAAGGCATGTGTTTCGAAAGTACCCCAGACTTACATTCCACATTCTCCCCCATGTAACCGGAGCAGCTGATAGTATTCGTTACGTAAAAAAGAAGTACAATAGGCCCTCGATTTAACGGACTAATTGGGGGGAAAGGGTGTCCGCTATTGCCGAAAGTCCGTTAATTTTAAAGAAGTATATTAATAACGAGGGGGCACGCGGTGTCGCAGTTGGTTGAGGCACTACGCTACAAACCGGAACGTCGCGGGTTCGATTCCCGACGGTGTCACTGGAATTTTTCATTGACATAATCCTTTCCCTGGGGTCGACTCAGCCTCTAACAGAAATGAGTACCAGGAGTATTTCCTGGGGGTAAAGGCGGCCAGTGCGTAGGGCTGACAACCTTACCACCTTCATGTGCTGATTGTCTAAAAACCTGTGAGCCTCAACCTCCTGGAGTCCTAAGGGCCTGTCCAGGCCTGTAATGGGATTGCTTTACATATATTAACAACGAACTTACAATGTACAGATGTATTAAAGTGTTATTATAATGTATAAGTATCAATAAAATGTCGACCTCGGTGGACTAGTGGTTAGCGTGCTCGCCACTGGACCCAAGGTTCGCGGGTTCGATCCCGACCGAGGTCGATGGATTTTTTTAAGGGTGATAAAAAATCCGGAGCACCACTTCCTTCGGAAGGGAAGTAAAGCCGTCGGTCCCATGTCGTAGATTTACGGCATGTAAAAGAACCTTACGGGCATGAATAAAAATGTTGCGTAAGCCAAATTGCCTCCAGTTCTCACCCAAGTCTCCTGACTGCCTGCCAGATGGCTCTGGCTGTCACATCAGGATCGATAGAACAAGTAGCGCGGCCAGTTGACCAGTCACCAACTGCCACGAATGCGCACGACTTAGTAACCTCGAAAAGAGGAGGCAAGAGGAGGCCCGGGCCCATATAGGGCTGTTGAGCCATGGTTATTATTATCAATAAAATATTATTATAATATACATTCAGTAATTTATACACGCCACTAAAACAACTGTTACAAATATAAAAATAAATTTACGGCACGTCAGATTTTTTGTCCGTTAAATCGAGGGCCCACTGTAATGCCATATTCACAAGCAGTTTTCCAAGTCCCGGCGCAGTTCATCTGACAGCACAAGGTTGTATGCTTTGCTGCCACGAACATTGTATATAATTGGCTATTAAGTATGCCAATCTCTCCCCTTGTAAATGGGGAAGCTGTGCTGTGAGTCATTTAATTTGGAACTTGGCCGGTCGCTACAGCGCAGTAGTCAGTCCGATGTGTCTTAATAATCTATCCAGTTGACTGGATGTCGCAGAGATTAGCGTCTACAGGATGTGTGTTTATACATTCTGGCACTTGTCCATGCACATGGAGAGGCAATAAAGTGACGTGTGTGTGTGTGTGTGTGCGTGCAGTATGTTTCCTATCTTTCGGGACTCCTGGGATATGATGCCGTGTCAGTGGGTGCTGAAGGAACACAGTACCTTCATCGTCAAGGGTCTAGAGCAGTGGTTCCCAAAGTTTTTCGGTCCACCGCCCCCCTTGGTTCCATAGACACACCCACAGCGCCCCCCTACCTTTTTTAAAAAAACATAAATGCGCTTTTGTTTCCACTTTTATTTTATATTTAAAAAATCGTTTAAATAAGATTATAACAGTTAAACTTAATGTTTTATGTGTTAATTAATATATTAAAATTTATTGTATTTTTATGATTAACAATAATTCATCTAGCAATAGTTTATTAAAAAAATAATATGTGCTTGAATAAGATTCATAAATTAAAATACTAAGAAATTTAGTTTATTTTTTATTTTTAACACAAAAATTACTTTATTTCAATTTTATTATAAAAATAAATGCACTACTTGTCTACTAGCGCCCCCCTTGTGATAATAACAGCGCTCCCTTCCACCTCTCGTACATATTACCGCCCACCTCAGTAATCCCACCGCCCCCCAGGGGGCGGTACCGCCCACTTTGGTAACCACTAGTCTAGAGGTCCCCTATTTATGTTTACTGTTCATAACAACTTCATAAAGGATAATCACAAGTACCCGTTCGTCGCCCGGGACATGGTCACTTTTCGTGTCAGTGTCACAAATACGGTTGCTAAAACTTTGTAGGACTAACACTTAAACTAATGAGGTGGGCGGGGCATGTAGCACGTATGGGGGAGGGGAGAGGTGCATACAGGATTTTGGTGGGGAGATCTGAGGGAAGGAAACCACTTGGAAGACCCAGGCGTAGATGGGAGGATAATATTAAAATGGATCTTCAAGAAGTGGGATGGGGGGCATGAACTGGATTGATATGGCTCAGGATAGGGACAGGTGGCGGGCTGTTGTGAATGCGGTAATGAACCTTCGGGTACCATAAAACGCTGCGAATTTCTTGACTGGCTGAGGAACTGTTAGCTTCTCAAGAAGGACTGTGCAACATGGAGTTAGTTTTTTTTAACATGGTGAAGGGCCCCGCAGCAGATGCTACGGACGCACCACAGCCATAAGGCTTTTTGTGCAACCCTATGATGAAGATGAAGATGAGCAGTATTTTTACCAAGTTTTACAAGTAATGGAGCACCGGTGGAATGAAATTGACAGGGGAAAACCGACAACTCGGAGAAAAACCTGTCCCAGTGCCACTTTGTCCACCACAAACCCCACATGGACTGACCCGGGATCGAGCCCGGGCTTCCGCAGTGGAAGGCCGGCGACTAAACCGCCTGAGCCATGGCACGGCCACAGTTAGTTAGTTAACACTTAAACTAAGAAATAAAATTTTATTAACGTGCTCAAAATACATGCTGAATAAGGATTCGAATGTAATCCAAACGTCTAGTGCAATACTTGCACATCGCGTTGACAGCCATGGTTGACGCACATATCGGCAAGAGCACAGAGTTGTCTCCTGTGCTTTACGGCTGTCGTTCCACAGCTGCAATTATGCCGTCTTCATTGGCTGGTGTCATACAGTGCGCGGGCGACTTGCATTCGCAAACGCCGTTGTGTATACACTTTCTGTCTCACAGAGACGCCACTGCAGCCGTAAAACATGTCAGCCTTCCGGCGTCAGCCAGAATAACGCAGCGCGTATTGGCGTGCGTCAGTACCAGCTCGACTGTTACACGCACCGAGGTATAAACAGCATGTCGCAGTATTCGTCGTGTGTGTATGCCGTTGTAATTAGATCGACAATGAGCCATGCAGTGCACATAACAGCACTTCTTATCTCGAAAAGTAAACGTCGAAAGATATATGTTGTATAACACTTTCGAGTTACTTTTCAGGAGAGCTTGTGTGGGAAGTTATTTTCATCCTGCATACAGGTAGGACCCGTTTTACGACAGGGTTAGGTTCCAGCAAAACAGGGTCGTAAAACGAGACCAAAATAGGACCCGTTTTACGACAGGGTTAGGTTCCAGAAAAGCAGGGTCGTAAAATGAAAAGTCGTAAAACGAGACCAAAATATAATGTATTTTAATGAGATAGGTTCCAAAATTCCTAAAAGTTTTTCCAAGTATGTACTAATATTTGAGGTAATATTTTTAAACAGTCGTTAATGTGAAAAGTCGTAAAATGGACCGTCGTAAAACGGGTCCTACCTGTAGTAGACATGGACTTCGGACTGACATGATAGTTTTGCCGCATTATAGGTAATAAACAGGACATACATACAAACAGTCATATTCCGGTTTGACACGTGGACCTGTTCGTGTATAAACAGAAATGTCCATTTATCACACATCTCTTTAACCAACCAATGCACACTTTATAATTCTTTATTATACAATACAATTTACCATAAAACTGACCGACGTTTCGGGACAACGTATCGGTCCCATCCTCACGGGGAGTGGACTCTTGACCCGTGAGGATGGGACCGATACGTTGTCCCGAAACGTCGGTAAACAGTTACCACACGACGCCGCGTAATACCCCAGAAGACCGCAGATTTTATCAACATGGCGGCGGAAGACTGAAATCAAGGATACCGTAAAACTGGTCCGACATGTTTCGAATCCCTATTTTAGGATCATCATCAGGGACTTGGATTGTGAATTACGCAAATTACAAATCAACAATAATGGTACAAGTACAAAAGTTAAAATGTAGGATTTCTCGGTTTTCTGGGTTCACTGTGCATCAGAAGTCGTATGTCTACGTGTAGAAGTTGTATGTCTACGTGTAGAAGGCTAGGATATCACTGTGCATCAGAAGTCGTATGTCTACGTGTAGAAGGCTAGGATATCACTGTGCATCAGAAGTCGTATGTCTACGTGTAGAAGGCTAGGATATCACTGTGCATCAGAAGTCGTATGTCTACGTGTAGAAGGCTAAGATATCACTGTGCATCAGTCGTATGTCTACGTGTAGAAGGCTAGGATATCACTGTGCATCACAAGTCGTATGTCTACGTGTAGAAGGCTAGGATATCACTGTGCATCAGTCGTATGTCTACGTGTAGAAGGCTAGGATAGTTACACACCTTTTCAAATATTTATACCAGAAACTTTGATTTTGTATGTTTGTAATTTTTTTCCCAATGGCTCGACAGCCCCTTGGGGGCCTAGGCCGCCTCATTGTCGAGGCTTCACGATCACACTTTTTAGACACACCACAGTCGGTAGGACTCATCTGGACGAGGGACCAGCCCGTCGCAGAGTCCTCTACTGACAACACACAACACTCATAAGAGACATACTCCATGTCCCCGGCGGGATTCGAACCCGCGTCCCAACAAGCGAGCGGCCGCAGACCCACGCGTTAGACTGCGCGGCCTATGGGATCGGCTGGTGTTCCTAATAGGGAAGGAAAAATATTAAGGAACCGCAAACTATGTAATATGGGTTACCGTAGGGTATCCTGACGAAACGGCTGTTCAGGAAATAGCAAGGCGTCATTAAATACTTACTTAGAGTTTGAGCATACTTACAGCGTTGTCAAATTGAATATTGACTCCGATTTTCAGTTAGAAATATTTGGTGTGTGTGGTTTTTCCAAGAAGTTGACGCAAGTTGATGCCTTTCTCCATATAATCTGCCACCAAATTTGGGCGTACATGGTAATTATAAATATACGCAACAGCTTCGAATATTGTTTGCTTGGATTTTGTTCAGACTACGCCTACGTGTGCAGTCAGTACTCAGCTTTGTTCAGACTACGCCTACGTGTGCAGTCAGTACTCAGCTTTGTTCAGACCACGCCTACGTGTGCAGTCAGTACTCAGCTTTGTTCAGACTACGCCAACGTGTGCAGTTAATACTCAGCTTTGTTCAGACTACGCCTACGTGTGCAGTTAATACTCAGCTTTGTTCAGACTACGCCTACGTGTGCAGTCAGTACTCAGCTTTGTTCAGACTACGCCTACGTGTGCAGTCAGTACTCAGCTTTGTTCAGACTACGCCTACGTGTGCAGTCAGTACTCAGCTTTGTTCAGACTACGCCTACGTGTGCAGTCAGTACTCAGCTTTGTTCAGACTACGCCTACGTGTGCAGTCAGTACTCAGCTTTGTTCAGACTACGCCTACGTGTGCAGTCAGTACTCAGCTTTGTTCAGACTACGCCTACGTGTGCAGTCAGTACTCAGCTTTGTTCAGACTACGCCTACGTGTGCAGTCAGTACTCAGCTTTGTTCAGACTACGCCTACGTGTGCAGTCAGTACTCAGCTTTGTTCAGACTACGCCTACGTGTGCAGTCAGTACTCAGCTTTGTTCAGACTACGCCTACGTGTGCAGTCAGTACTCAGCTTTGTTCAGACTACGCCTACGTGTGCAGTTAATACTCAGCTTTGTTCAGACTATGCCTACGTGTGCAGTCAGTACTCAGCTTTGTTCAGACTACGCCTACGTGTGCAGTCAGTACTCAGCTTTGTTCAGACTACGCCTACGTGTGCAGTCAGTACTCAGCTTTGTTCAGACTACGCCTACGTGTGCAGTCAGTACTCAGCTTTGTTCAGACTACGCCTACGTGTGCAGTCAGTACTCAGCTTTGTTCAGACTACGCCTACGTGTGCAGTAATTACTCAGCTTTGTTCAGACTACGCCTACGTGTGCAGTCAGTACTCAGCTTTGTTCAGACTACGCCTACGTGTGCAGTTAATACTCAGCTTTGTTCAGACTACGCCTACGTGTGCAGTTAATACTCAGCTTTGTTCAGACTACGCCTACGTGTGCAGTCAGTACTCAGCTTTGTTCAGACTACGCCTACGTGTGCAGTCAGTACTCAGCTTTGTTCAGACTACGCCTACGTGTGCAGTCAGTACTCAGCTTTGTTCAGACTACACCTACGTGTGCAGTTAATACTCAGCTTTGTTCAGACTACGCCTACGTGTGCAGTTAATACTCAGCTTTGTTCAGACTACGCCTACGTGTGCAGTCAGTACTCAGCTTTGTTCAGACTACGCCTACGTGTGCAGTCAGTACTCAGCTTTGTTCAGACTACGCCTACGTGTGCAGTCAGTACTCAGCTTTGTTCAGACTACGCCTACGTGTGCAGTCAGTACTCAGCTTTGTTCAGACTACGCCTACGTGTGCAGTCAGTACTCAGCTTTGTTCAGACTACGCCTACGTGTGCAGTCAGTACTCAGCTTTGTTCAGACTACGCCTACGTGTGCAGTCAGTACTCAGCTTTGTTCAGACTACGCCTACGTGTGCAGTTAATACTCAGCTTTGTTCAGACTATGCCTACGTGTGCAGTCAGTACTCAGCTTTGTTCAGACTACGCCTACGTGTGCAGTCAGTACTCAGCTTTGTTCAGACTACGCCTACGTGTGCAGTCAGTACTCAGCTTTGTTCAGACTACGCCTACGTGTGCAGTCAGTACTCAGCTTTGTTCAGACTACGCCTACGTGTGCAGTTAATACTCAGCTTTGTTCAGACTACGCCTACGTGTGCAGTTAATACTCAGCTTTGTTCAGACTACGCCTACGTGTGCAGTCAGTACTCAGCTTTGTTCAGACTACGCCTACGTGTGCAGTTAATACTCAGCTTTGTTCAGACTACGCCTACGTGTGCAGTCAGTACTCAGCTTTGTTCAGACTACGCCTACGTGTGCAGTCAGTACTCAGCTTTGTTCAGACTACGCCTACGTGTGCAGTCAGTACTCAGCTTTGTTCAGACTACGCCTACGTGTGCAGTCAGTACTCAGCTTTGTTCAGACTACGCCCACGTGTGCAGTCAGTACTCAGCTTTGTTCAGACTACGCCCACGTGTGCAGTCAGTACTCAGCTTTGTTCAGACTACGCCCACGTGTGCAGTCAGTACTCAGCTTTTTCTTCCCACATATTTGTATGTTTGTTTCCATGACAAATATGTCCGTGGTGTCTCGGTTATGTGGCCATCAAGGACACGTGACTTAATCGCATGGCCATCATTATCACCTGACTTAACCAGCTGCATGGCCACCAAGCTCACCAGACTTAAGCAGTTACATTGCCACCAAGCTCACCAGACTTAAGCAGTTACATTGCCACCAAGCTCACCAGACTTAAGCAGTTACATTGCCACCAAGCTCACCAGACTTAAGCAGTTACATTGCCACCAAGCTCACCAGACTTAAGCAGTTACATTGCCACCAAGCTCACCAGACTTAAGCAGTTACATTGCCACCAAGCTCACCAGACTTAAGCAGTTACATTGCCACCAAGCTCACCAGACTTAAGCAGTTACATTGCCACCAAGCTCACCAGACTTAAGCAGTTACATTGCCACCAAGCTCACCAGACAAGCAGTTACATTGCCACCAAGCTCACCAGACTTAAGCAGTTACATTGCCACCAAGCTCACCAGACTTAAGCAGTTACATTGCCACCAAGCTCACCAGACTTAAGCAGTTACATTGCCACCAAGCTCACCAGACTTAAGCAGTTACATTGCCACCAAGCTCACCAGACTTAAGCAGTTACATTACCACCAAGCTCACCAGACTTAAGCAGTTACATTGCCACCAAGCTCACCAGACTTAAGCAGTTACATTGCCACCAAGCTCACCAGACTTAAGCAGTTACGTGACTACGCAAGTCAGTTGCCTTATCCAATAACATTGCTACCAAGGCCATGTGCGTGGCTTGCAAGGTCAGCTGATCTCTCCTTGGACGTTTCGTTGTGGGCTTCGTTTAGGCCTCCAAAACGGTTCTACATCATTAGGTCACTAAGAATCAGATACAACTAACACACCAGGTAGTCCGCAGCAAGAATGTTACGTAGCACATACCTCAACAACAGACACAATTTTGGAACAGTCGAAAACAATTGCAAACGCCAAAAGAATGGGATATGAGCGTAAAAGGAAAAGTACAGATCTACATACACAAACGTAGTGGCGCCCTGATGGAGCAGCGGTCGGGCGGAGAGCGTAACAGCCTCTTCGAAATAGCTTGGAAACACCAAAACAAAATGGAAAGGTCAGTAGACCGCAGCAGCAGCCGTACAGGGACACCGCAGACGAGGCCAATGCTACCAGAACGACGGCACGGCACAGCGCCCGGCCACTGCAAAGCAGGGAACAGACATCTGACGATCGACTGATGGCGAACTGACGGTTGTATTTTTTTTATTTAGTCATCAATGCAACGAAATACCAATAAATGTAAAACATACTAATGAGAGTATTTTGTATTCAATGGCGCAACAGCCCCTAGTGGTCCAGTGTTCCCTCATCAAGGCTTCACGATCACACTCAGACACACCACACTCGGTAGGACTCCTCTGGACGAGTGATCAGCCCGTCGCAGAGACCTCTACCTGACAACACAACACTCACAACAGACAGACATCCATGCCCCCGACGGGATTCGAACCCACAATCCCAGTAAGCGAGCGGCCGTAGACCGACGCCTTAGACGGCGCGGCCACTGGGATCGGCCTAATGAATTACAGCAACAAACTCATGGAATGAATAAAATACATTCATGAGCTATTATAAAACCCCTACATGTTTCGGCACAGAAATGACGTCATAAGGGGGCCGTTCGATACAAAACAATGTAGGCCCAACACGGCAATCTAGTTACTATGTCGCCTTTACAGAAGTGAGTAAGATATGAAACTATAAGATTCTAAAATACGTGAAGTTAGTAACCACAACATTACAGTGTTGTTGTATTAAACGTAACAAAAGTATTAAAACAAGCCGTTCCAGGTGTTGCAGCTGTTTGCAACTGTACAGATCATGCATACAAACATATGTGTCGATCGTATGTAGAGATATTGTCATGGTGGTGCTTGTGCAGTGTATCGTGTCTAGTGGTGAGGTTGCTACGTGTTTCGGCCCCTCGGGGCTATATTCAAGGAGAGCGGTTAAAATTAGTAGGCCTTGATTTCAGGCTTCCGCCGCGACGTTAATGAGATCTGCGCTCTTCTGGGATGTCAACAATAGTAGATTTGGAGATTATTGAAATTATGAAATAGTTTTATCCTTAAGTCAGCTGGTCTATTAGTGTTTAAAAACTCTTATGTGTCTGTATATGTCAGGGGTGGCCAAACTTGCTTAACGTAAGAGCCACGTACGATAAACTTCAGATGTTTGAGAGCCGCAAGACATGAACAAATATTACACGCACATTTTTATTGTTACACGCACATTTTGTTACAAACATTCTTGAATATACAGGGTATACACAAAAGAATGGTGCGGTTTCCCTTTATTCACCATTGAAACCGCACCATTCTTTTCTGTATACCCTGTATTTACTCACCATGAACATTAAACTTACGTTTTAATCCAGCGGACTCTCAGTTTATACCGGGAAATAATTATATAAAGCTTGAAAAATTTGTATTTACCTTTTATATGAATTGTAATGCAAAAAGGAGCTAAGGCAACATATTTCCGCGAGCCGCACATTATATGTCAAAGAGCCGCATGTGGCTCGCGAGCCGCGGTTTGGCCACCCCTGATATATGTGTTTGATACTCGTATTGATCACCGTCGACGCTGTATAACGTTAACAATTGACAGCGTCGTAAACTGAGGCACTGCAAAACTGACATTATACAGTATTAAGTATTTTTTTGTAAATGTGCGTAAATATTTGATTTGTGTAAATGAAAATTTGTGTTTAAAGTTTTAGTTCATGTTTGCATTGTGCTTTACAGGGGTTGCCACAAAAATTAAAATTTAGTCACAGTGCTTGTACGAGTAGTGAGAGTCAGAAGAACGCTGGGTTTTGGAAGAGATCAGGTAACGACGTCGATCAGAATTCGCAGTTAAGTTATGGTTTATTTAACGACGCTGTCAGCATGTTAGACCAGCGGTCGCCAACCATTCGGACCTCACGGACCACCAAACTCACAATTTTGAATCCCGCGGACCACTAACATGAATTTTTTTTAAAAGGTACAAACATCTATAAAATAATGATCATAAAAGTTACATTTTATTAATATGAAATGCACTTGTTTAATTATAACAAAATTATTAGTGTAATATTTGTTGCTGCTTGTTTGAAATAATTATAATAAACATAAAAATTGCAAATAATGTCCAAATTTCTCCACGGACCACCAAAATTTTCTCGCGGACCATCAGTGGTCCGCTGACCACCGGTTGGCGACCGCTGTGTTAGACTACATAGCGCCCGATGGTAGAATGATTGCTGACTAGTGAATTACTAAGGATGTGGAAAGAATTGATCGTGGACTAATTTGAGGTACTGTCCGGGAATTGTCCTGCAGGACTCGGAAAGACCAGGAAAAACTGCCAAGCTAGCCGGTCTCCTAATTTTAGTGCTGGATCTGTGGAGTACAAATCGGGACCGCGACTTGGCGTGTGAGGTGGTAAAGTGCACAAAAGCTCTGTGACAAGCCTGTGATGGTACGTGTCCTGCCCCCCTGGTCCAGGATATGGGCTATTACAGTGCGATTGTTGCAATGGGGAATTTGCGGTCGCTGTTTGGGAGGGTTATTCTGGAGGGAACGTGTTGCTGTCTGCATGTGGATAATTCATACTTTGATAAACAGTTTGTTCTGGTTTCATACAAGTTAGGACCTGCCCGCACGATTTAACACTTACGGTTCCTTCGCTGTGTTTCTGTCCCGCCTAAATCTTCTCTGTATCGTGTCAACAGATTTAGGATTGATCCTAATCGATTATTAGGTTCAGCTCGTCAGTTTTGTCTTCGGCCTCAACTGTTGCGTCACAGATATCACTGTCTCATTTATTTTTAGATGATCATCTTTTTCTTCTGCATCAGTTCGTACCTCGCAGAGAACAGTCTCCATTATGAAGATATGACGTAAATATACGTAGGAATTCATGTAGTGACACATTTCTGTCCGATAATAACCAAAATCCGTGTGTACAGATAGATTTAATAGAAGTCCCAAATACGAAATGTCACGGTAATTCGTCCGGTGGGGATTCGCGCTCTTTCACGCGGACTGACGGACAGACGTGACGAGGCTGATAGTCGCTTTTGGAAACTGATTTTCGAACACGCCTGAAAACGTATCCATTTTGGAGGCTGTGTTAGTTTTTGTGAAGGCGATTCCGAAAGGGTTACGAAATTTCTCTGGTTCATTGTACAGCGCTGCCGTCAGCTCAGACTTATGTAGCTGAGAATGGTACAGGGTGATTGATGAATGCTGAATTGGAAGGGCCGTGGCCTATGCGGAGTACAGGCTGCGTCATTCGTCTGGTAAAGGTAAAGCAATCCCATTACAGGCACTTAGGGTTCCAGGAGGTTGAGGCTCCCAGATTTCTAGACACTCGGCACATGAAGGTGGTAAGGTTGTCAGCCCTACGCACCGGCCACGTTTACCCCCAGGAAATATTCCTGGTATTCATTTCTGTTAGAGGCTGAGTCGACCCAGGGCCATAGTGCGACCGAAAGGATTATGTCAGTGAAAAATTCCAATGACACCATCGGGAATCGAACCCGTGACTTTCCGACTTGTAGCGCAGTGCCTCGGGACTGTAAATAGATACCGAACAAATGAAACTATACAAACCGGTGATTAGCATTTTTGTCGGTGTCGGCAACGTGTGGAATTTGGTTTGTTATCGGCGTTTCGGACGAACATGCTGCTTCCATCTTCCAAGATATAAACCGGAGGCAGCAAGTTTGTCCGAAATGTTGGTACCTCTCTGGCAAACTACACGGCGTCATTACGTACAAAACCGTGTTTTGATTACGTAACTTTATGGAATATTTGTTAAGGAATATTTAGGACGATGTGAACGTGACATGTGAATCACCTGTAGTATAAACATTCTGCTGCGCGTTTCATGCACGTAGCCTTACAACTGTGTTAAGGGCCAGTGTTTGAACGTGCTGCGTAAATAATAAATGCTTTGTTTGTAACGCTGTCAGCCTACGTAGAACACGAGTAGGTGGGCAGTTGTTGTGACCTTTGAACTTTACGGTGCTTGTGGGAACTAAATGTGAACTGAACATAAAATTGGTAGATAACAGTTGGTACATTTATCGTCACAAAAACGTTTTAATTAACCTCGTTTGTGGTTTAATATGCTACAGGAAGCGTGAAGTCGCGCTGTGAGGTTCATCTCAGACATTTTGTTTGTACGTCCTGTATCGTATTGGTAGAGTGCCGTCTAAGGCGTGGGTCTGCGGCCGTTCGCTTGCTGGGATTGCGGGTTCGAATCCTGCCGGGAGCATAGATGTCTGTCTGTTGTGAGTGTTGTGTGTTGTCAGGTAGAGGTGTCTGCGACGAGCTGATCACTCGTCCAGAGGAGTCCTACCGAGTGTGTTGTGTCTAAAAGTGTGTGATCGTGAAGCCTCGATAAAGAGGAGGTCCTGGCCTTCTAGGGGCTGTTGGGTTCGAATACCACCGGGGGCATGGATGTCTGTCTCTTGTGAGTGTTGTGTGTTGTCAGGTAGAGGTCTCTGCGACGAGCTGATCACTCGTCCAGAGGAGTCCCACCGAGTGTGTTGTGTCTGAGTGTGATCGTGAAGCCTTGACAATGAGGAGGCCTAGGCCCCCAAGGGGCTGTCGAGCCATTAAAAAAATACTCGTACCTTATGCCTGATGCATGAAGAGCATCCTGTTGTGAAAAATTAACCAGGTTACATGCTTTTAAAAATGTCTCTGAACTCAGCCAAACGGGCCCCAACTTATAGACGTGTTTACATCCTGGCCGAGTGCACATTAAAGGCGTTCTTTCCTTTCTTCCGTCAGTACACATATGCGAACTGGAAAAACCGGTGAACGGATTTCTGCAAAATTTCATATTGGACGATTTTACGAAACTGTGTGAAGTCGTTTAATTTTTATTGCAATCGGACGATAAACTGGCTCTTCACATAAACTACCTCTATAAACGTTTCTGCGCGCATTTCGAATTGAATAATAGCTGTTTGTTCTGAGATCCACACAAAACACATAAATACAGTCCGTACCGCGCAGTAAACACACTCCGTCTCAGTTATACAAACCAGTCAGTTAATGCTGTACAGTGAAATAATCGCTGTTTGTTCTGAGATCCACACAAAACACATAAATACAGTCCGTACCGCGCAGTAAACACACTCCGTCTCAGTTATACAAACCAGTCAGTTAATGTTGTACAGTGAAATAATCGCTGTTTGTTCTGAGATCCACACATAAATACAGTCCGTACCGCGCAGTAAACACACTCCGTCTCAGTTATACAAACCAGTCAGTTAATGTTGTACAGTGAAATAATCGGTGTTTGTTCTGAGATCCACACAAAACACATAAATACAGTCCGTACCGCGCAGTAAACACACTCCGTCTCAGTTATACAAACCAGTCAGTTAATGTTGTACAGTGAAATAATCGCTGTTTGTTCTGAGATCCACACAAAACACATAAATACAGTCCGTACCGCGCAGTAAACACACTCCGTCTCAGTTATACAAACCAGTCAGTTAATGTTGTACAGTGAAATAATCGCTGTTTGTTCTGAGATCCACACAAAACACATAAATACAGTCCGTACCGCGCAGTAAACACACTCCGTCTCAGTTATACAAACCAGTCAGTTAATGCTGTACAGTGAAATAATCGCTGTTTGTTCTGAGATCCACACAAAACACTTAAATACAGTCCGTACCGCGCAGTAAACACACTCCGTCTCAGTTATACAAACCAGTCAGTTAATGTTGTACAGTGAAATAATCGCTGTTTGTTCTGAGATCCACACAAAACACATAAATACAGTCCGTACCGCGCAGTAAACACACTCCGTCTCAGTTATACAAACCAATCAGTTAATGTTGTACAGTGAAATAATCGCTGTTTGTTCTGAGATCCACACAAAACACATAAATACAGTCCGTACCGCGCAGTAAACACACTCCGTCTCAGTTATACAAAGCAGTCAGTTAATGTTGTACAGTGAAATAATCGCTGTTTGTTCTGAGATCCACACAAAACACATAAATACAGACCGTACCGCGCAGTAAACACACTCCGTCTCAGTTATACAAACCAATCAGTTAATGTTGTACAGTGAAATAATCGCTGTTTGTTCTGAGATCCACACAAAACACATAAATACAGTCCGTACCGCGCAGTAAACACACTCCGTCTCAGTTATACAAAGCAGTCAGTTAATGTTGTACAGTGAAATAATCGCTGTTTGTTCTGAGATCCACACAAAACACATAAATACAGTCCGTACCGCGCAGTAAACACACTCCGTCTCAGTTATACAAACCAGTCAGTTAATGTTGTACAGTGAAATAATCGCTGTTTGTTCTGAGATCCACACAAAACACATAAATACACTGTGTGGGCAGAACGTAGAATTGTTGAATGTTAAACTGGTGGTACATATGGTAACAAGTGGGCTTTAAGAGGTTAATATTTTTACTAAAATGAATAAAGCAGTATAAAATTATATACTTAGGCCAATTTATTTTTCACATAATTTCTGCCGTAAATATTTATTGTTAAAAGTCGTGACTTTATTACTTCCCGGACGATGGACAAAGTCCAGACGACAGTTGGTTCTCATTGTTAAATACCGTCGTCAGAACCTTTTAGAATTTACCTTACAGATATTGTATTCTATATTCTATTACTGTAGACAGCCTGATGTGGCTATGCTCTATAGCCGAAACTTGTTGCTATTTTTGTGCTGTAAATAAACAGTTGTGTTTAGACTGCAAGTACTATACCTTTGATTGGTTGTATTGAGAACGCAACAGGGATGAATTGCCTTAAAGTCATTCGTTGTCAGTTGGCAGCGATTGCTTATTGCACGTATATCTGCAGTACCCTCGGTGAACAACCCGAGTACGCGCCGTGCTGTGGTGACAGGGATCCACTTTAATATTATGAAATTCTGGTTGGAAAACCGGAAAGGAAGTTGCTACTTGGAAGATTTAGGCGAAAATGGGAAGATAATATTAAAATTGATATAAGTAAATGGTGTTGGAAGATGAGAATTGGATTGATTTGATCGGGAGAGGGTAGTGTCCTTATCCTGCGGATAGATAAGCGACTAGTAGCTTCTTAAGGACTTTAACCGAGCAAGTCAGCTGTAGCAGTAATCCTTTTGGCTTGTTATTCTGGAGGTTCCCAGTTCCAATCTCTGTCTTGACGGACGTGTCTTTGTGCCTCTATTCATTTCCTACAGGTTCATGTCGGCGTCATATCTCAAAGTGTGTCCCGACCACTTCAACATACCTTGTAATTCGTTATTCGCCATTCCTATCTGTCATCCGTTAAATAAATCAGAAACAAAGGCAGCTCATGCAGTTGGTAAGTCCCTGGGCACTGTCAAGTGCTGTCTGTAAATGCGTGGAACAACAAACCGTGAACTTAACACGACGAGGAGGAGATTTCTGAGTTGACTTTGGACTTCGGACCTGCAGAATGGCTCTGCTTACATAGATTTGGTACTAAAATCGATATAACCAACAAGTACTTTAAAGAAAGTAATGCCTTCCTTGACCTATTTCTCTTACATAACATTGTACTGGGAAGGGTGTGTCATATACAGCCCGCGTAACGCTTGTGGCCCGTGAAGAAATTCATTCTGTACCACGATGTTGTTCGGGCGTTGCTAAGAATGTTATTGAGAACAGAATAGCACAGCGTGTGCTGTAGTGAGAGCAGCACTGCGTGTTTACTGAATGCAAGGCTGTGTGTGGAGCTGGGTACATCAGTCAGGTTTTTACGATAACATGTCCGAATTAATTACTGAGACCGACCGTAAGGTTTTGCGAATTGGTTTACAACAATTTAAAGCCCAGTGGTTACTATATGTACCACCACGTTTAACATTCAACAATTCTACGTTCTGCCCACGCAGTGTATTTATGTGTTTTGTGTGGATCTCAGAACAAACGGCGATTATTTCACTGTACAGCATTAACTGACTGGTTTGTATAACTGAGACGGAGTGTGTTTACTGCGCGGTACGAACTGTAGCCTTTTAAAGCCCAGTGGTTACTATATGTACCGCTAGTTTAACATTCAACAATTCTACGTTCTGCCCACGCAGTGTATTTATGTGTTTTGTGTGGATCTCAGAACAAACAGCGATTATTTCACTGTACAACATTAACTGACTGGTTTGTATAACTGAGACGGAGTGTGTTTACTGCGCGGTACGGACTGTATTTATGTGTTTTGTGTGGATCTCAGAACAAACAGCTATTATTTCACTGTACAGCATTAACTGACTGGTTTGTATAACTGAGAGGGAGTGTGTTTACTGCGCGGTACGAACTGTATTTATGTGTTTTGTGTGGATCTCAGAACAAACAGCTATTATTTCACTGTACAACATTAACTGACTGGTTTGTATAACTGAGACGGAGTGTGTTTACTGCGCGGTACGAACTGTATTTATGTGTTTTGTGTGGATCTCAGAACAAACAGCGATTATTTCACTGTACAACATTAACTGACTGGTTTGTATAACTGAGACGGAGTGTGTTTACTGCGTGGTACGGACTGAATTTATGTGTTTTGTGTGGATCTCAGAACAAACAGCGATTATTTCACTGTACAACATTAACTGACTGGTTTGTATAACTGAGACGGAGTGTGTTTACTGCGCGGTACGAACTGTATTTATGTGTTTTGTGTGGATCTCAGAACAAACAACTATTATTTCACTGTACAACATTAACTGACTGGTTTGTATAACTGAGAGGGAGTGTGTTTACTGCGCGGTACGAACTGTATTTATGTGTTTTGTGTGGATCTCAGAACAAACAGCGATTATTTCACTGTACAACATTAACTGACTGGTTTGTATAACTGAGACGGAGTGTGTTTACTGCGTGGTACGGACTGAATTTATGTGTTTTGTGTGGATCTCAGAACAAACAGCGATTATTTCACTGTACAACATTAACTGACTGGTTTGTATAACTGAGACGGAGTGTGTTTACTGCGTGGTACTGACTGTATTTATGTGTTTTGTGTGGATCTCAGAACAAACAGCGATTATTTCACTGTACAACATTAACTGACTGGTTTGTATAACTGAGACGGAGTGTGTTTACTGCGCGGTACGGACTGTATTTATGTGTTTTGTGTGGATCTCAGAACAAACAGCGATTATTTCACTGTACAACATTAACTGACTGGTTTGTATAACTGAGACGGAGGTGTGTTTACTGCGCGGTACGAACTGAGTCTTTATGTATAATTCAGGCTAATTTTCGTCCGTAAATATAGTGCCTCTCATTGCACACCACTCCCCCCGTTTCTTTTCTTCTTTTCTTCTTTTTCTTTTCCTTTCTTCTTCAGTGTTTTTTAGCCTTCCAAGACGTAACGCAATTCTGTTCTGATACATGCGTAGGACAGTCATTGATGGCGGTAGCTGTGTGTAACGCCGGTAAGCTACAAAACACCATCTGTGTGCACCAAAGGATTGTATTAAAACCATCCCACACATGTTTGCATGCTACTTGCGAAATGTTATCGTCCTTTGCTCTGCCATCATGAAGGAAGTTTCTCGTAAACAACACGTGGAATTGTTTCTGGCTTTACATTTGTATTATACATTCGTTTACAATGGGATGTTCTGTAAATTCTTGTGATTAAGAGAGACAGTTGGTTTAGTATATGAGACAAATGTTAAGAGTATGGACTGTACGTACTGTGAACTGGAATATTCATGGTATCTGTCAGGCCATGGAGAAGATTGATCCAGATACATACACTATTTATACGACGATACTTTTACATGAATGCCGTACAGTGCCAGGAGAATAGAAGGACCGTAACTTCGATTGGTGTTGTGGCGTGGGCCATAGGTCTATTATAAAGTACGTGGTTTAGAAAGCAGATGTCACTGTAGTCACCCTGAAGTACACAATGCGCCCTGTCTTTGAATGAATGTAAATATTGAATTTAATCTGAAGCCAACTTCTGAACTTAAACCCAAATTGTCTCAGTGCAGCAGGGCTCTTGTGAGAAGCTGACAGTCCCTCAGCTGAATAAGAAACTTCACTTCTTTTGTGCACCTCTAAGGTCCATTCCCATGTTAACAACAGATCGCAACAGGACCTTGTCGTGACCAACATCTTGGAATTGTGTTTGTTTAATATTGTCCTGTTATCAGCACCTAGGTCTATCAAGTTGGCTGCTCACGTCAATTTTTCTGACTAAAATTCTTTATGAATGCTACACACTTCGTACATCTCGTCGTATTTGATTGAATCACAGTAATATTTAGTGAAAGTTACAAATTATGAAGCTCCTAATTATGGAATTTTTGCCATTCTCCTGTTACTTCCTGCCTCTTAGGGCCCAAGTACCCTGTTCTTAGACGCCACTTATTCCCGGTACCACCCTGTTCCCAGACGCCATATATTCCCGGTAGTACCCTGTTCCCAGACGCCATATATTACCCCCATAACCCTGTTCCCAGACGCCATATATTCCCCCCAGCACCCTGTTCCCAGACACCATATATTCCCGGTAGCACCCTGTTCCCAGACGCCATATATTACCCCCATAACCCTGTTCCCAGACGCCATATATTCCCCCCAGCACCCTGTTCCCAGACGCCATATATTCCCCCCAGCACCCTGTTCCCAGACGCCATATATTCCCGGTAGCACCCTGTTCCCAGACGCCATATATTCCCAGTAGCACCCTGTTGCCAGATGCCATGTATTCCCGGTAGCACCCTGTTGCCAGACGCCATATATTCCCGGTAGCACCCTGTTTCCAGACGCCATATATTCAAACCAAAATTAAACTTTCGATAGAAATACGACGTCATAGTTTCATGTGTTTACATGTATGTCTGACAAATGAGGTCTCTGCTAGAACATAGACACGCGACGGGCATTGATCGACTGGGTTAACGTCCCTAGGTGACATTAATTCAGACGTTAACGTCCCTAGGTGACATCAATTCAGACTTTAACGTCCCTAGGTGACATCAATTCAGACTTTAACGTCCCTAGGTGACATCAATTCAGACTTTAACGTCCCTAGGTGACATCAATTCAGACGTTAACGTCCCTAGGTGACATCAATTCAGACTTTAACGTCCCTAGGTGACATCAATTCAGACTTTAACGTCCCTAGGTGACATCAATTCAGACTTTAACGTCCCTAGGTGACATCAATTCAGACGTTAACGTCCCTAGGTGACATCAATTCAGACTTTAACGTCCCTAGGTGACATCAATTCAGACTTTAACGTCCCTAGGTGACATCAATTCAGACTTTAACGTCCCTAGGTGACATCAATTCAGACGTTAACGTCCCTAGGTGACATCAATTCAGACTTTAACGTCCCTAGGTGACATCAATTCAGACTTTAACGTCCCTAGGTGACATCAATTCAGACTTTAACGTCCCTAGGTGACATCAATTCAGACGTTAACGTCCCTAGGTGACATCAATTCAGACTTTAACGTCCCTAGGTGACATCAATTCAGACGTTAACGTCCCTAGGTGACATCAATTCAGACGTTAACGTCCCTAGGTGACATCAATTCAGACGTTAACGTCCCTAGGTGACATCAATTCAGACGTTAACGTCCCTAGGTGTCATCAATTCAGACGTTAACGTCCCTAGGTGTCATCAATTCAGACGTTAACGTCCCTATGTGACATCAATTCAGACGTTAACGTCCCTAGGTGACATCAATTCAGACGT
Organism: Reticulitermes speratus; assembly: GCA_021186555.1. Lineage (NCBI taxonomy): Eukaryota > Metazoa > Arthropoda > Insecta > Blattodea > Rhinotermitidae > Reticulitermes > Reticulitermes speratus. The sequence goes on from JAJKFL010000001.1 coordinate 2,323,489, forward strand.
TAACGTCCCTAGGTGACATCAATTCAGACGTTAACGTCCCTATGTGACATCAATTCAGACGTTAACGTCCCTAGGTGACATCAATTCAGACGTTAACGTCCCTAGGTGACATCAATTCAGACTTTAACGTCCCTAGGTGACATCAATTCAGACTTTAACGTCCCTAGGTGACATCAATTCAGACTTTAACGTCCCTAGGTGACATCAATTCAGACGTTAACGTCCCTAGGTGACATCAATTCAGACTTTAACGTCCCTAGGTGACATCAATTCAGACTTTAACGTCCCTAGGTGACATCAATTCAGACTTTAACGTCCCTAGGTGACATCAATTCAGACGTTAACGTCCCTAGGTGACATCAATTCAGACTTTAACGTCCCTAGGTGACATCAATTCAGACTTTAACGTCCCTAGGTGACATCAATTCAGACTTTAACGTCCCTAGGTGACATCAATTCAGACGTTAACGTCCCTAGGTGACATCAATTCAGACTTTAACGTCCCTAGGTGACATCAATTCAGACTTTAACGTCCCTAGGTGACATCAATTCAGACTTTAACGTCCCTAGGTGACATCAATTCAGACGTTAACGTCCCTAGGTGACATCAATTCAGACTTTAACGTCCCTAGGTGACATCAATTCAGACTTTAACGTCCCTAGGTGACATCAATTCAGACGTTAACGTCCCTAGGTGACATCAATTCAGACGTTAACGTCCCTAGGTGACATCAATTCAGACGTTAACGTCCCTAGGTGACATCAATTCAGACGTTAACGTCCCTAGGTGACATCAATTCAGACGTTAACGTCCCTAGGTGACATCAATTCAGACGTTAACGTCCCTAGGTGACATCAATTCAGACGTTAACGTCCCTAGGTGTCATCAATTCAGACGTTAACGTCCCTAGGTGTCATCAATTCAGACGTTAACGTCCCTATGTGACATCAATTCAGACGTTAACGTCCCTATGTGACATCAATTCAGACGTTAACGTCCCTAGGTGACATCAATTCAGACGTTAACGTCCCTATGTGACATCAATTCAGACGTTAACGTCCCTAGGTGACATCAATTCAGACGTTAAAGATTCTTCTGCCATTGCTATTTCATGTATTTCAAAGTACTCAAGAAGGTGATTTTATAAAAGTAATATAAATCCGCCCATTGCAGTTATTGCTAACGCAGCTCATCTCAACGTCGTACAGTTTATGACAGCATAATGTTAAGGTAATGCAGACGTATATGCGGTGTGTAGGCAATGTGCAGGTAGGAATGACGTTATGAAGCGGTAGCAGTAGGATGATTGTTGTAGCGCCGTATGTTCCGGTAGTGTACACAGGACACTGTATAGTAAATCTCTACATGTTTCGATTAGTGCAGATCATCATCAGGGAGACGTTTACGGGTCAACAGGAGGCATTGCCGAAGTGTACATAACTTTATGCTCTACTGTATGTTAGACAGCCGTTCTTTGACTCGGCCGATCGTAGTGGCCGTGCGGTCTAAGACGTGGGTCTGCGGCCGCTCGCTTACTGGGATTGTGGGTTCGAATCCCGCCTAGGGCATGGATGTCTGTCTGTTGTGAGTGTTGTGTGTTGTCAGGTAGAGGTCTCTGCGACGGGCTGATCACTCGTCCAGAGGAATCCTACCGAGTGTGGCGTGTCTAGAAAGTGTGTGATCGTGAAGCCTCGATAATGAGGCGGCCTAGGCCCCCAAGGGGCCGTCGAGCCATTGAAAAAAAATCTATGACACTGTGTCAAAGAGGAATCCTGTAGATGGAGAAAACAGGCACTTCCGAAACATCGGTAACTGTTAATTAATTTTATTTCAATCCAACAAATGCAGAAACTTATTTTTAATGATTTATTGTCCCTACATATGTTTCGGCTTACCTTGTGCCATCCTCAGGGGGGTCGACGAGACAAATGTAGGGACAAGAAATAATTGAAAATAAGTATGTACATTTTTTGGATTGAAATAAAATTAATTAATTATCAAAATGCACGGTATATATAATATAAAGATCGGTAACTGTGTACCAATGTGCACGGTGTTATGTCTTCATCATCAGAGCTGTGAGAAGCACAAGTCTCATGCAGTGTACTCTTGTATGTGCACATTATGTGAACACATTTATGTGAACACATTCGCCTGTTAGCTGTCACATCTGAAGAGGCGTTGAAGGATGTGTAAAGAGCAGAGCTGGCTTTGGTCCCAGCTGCAAGTGTGTGCAAGTGGCTGAGACGAGAGACAAGTCATAAGTGCGCAGCCTTGAAATCATTTGTAGAGTTCGCATAAATACACTGCAGGCTGTTGGCTGTTGGCTGTTGGTGCAAACGTGTAAATAATGGAAGTAACTCGCATAATACAGGGTATACACAAAAGAGTTGTGCGGTTTAAATGGTGAATAAAGGGAAACCGCACCATTCTTTTGTGTATACTCTGTATAAGGTTCTGCTAAACTTTACGTTGTGCTGACAGTGCATCTAATTACAGTTGAAATTTATTTCATTGTACCAACTTATGCACAATTTCTTACAATAGTATCAATTTACCCCTATACGTATTTACTATTGTATTCACCGTGCATCTTGTATAAATTAAAATTAAAACCAACTTATGCACAATCACTATTAAAAAAACTTTTAATAGTAGATTAATTAATCCGACATGTTTCGGTCAGGTACCTGACCATCTTCAGGGGTACACTACATTAAATTGCGTAGTCCATATGTTAAACACACATAAGATATGAGCCTATAAGACCTTATAGGTCTTATAGGAATGAGAATGAGTTTTTGAATGTTGTAATAGGTGGTACATATGTTTACCACCGTGCTTTTAAACTGTTAGTTTCGGATGAGCCCCGTTTAGCTAGTGGGCTCTACAAGTCGTATAATTCTTGGCAGGTACTGGGTTTGAGTTCAGATCGAATGTGGGGCCCACTTGGCCTCTTTCCATTACGTTCAGAGGGGGCTCCTTACCGGTAAAGCGGCTGAAACGTAAAGCTGACCTCTCACCTACATATAGTGCCGAGATTAAGAATATGTGGAGTTTTTTACCGCACTCTCCGTTCGTCTTCACGGCGTGGTGTTTAATGCGGTACAGCGACAACTTTATCTTTTGGTGTATTAGAAAAAGTGTTTGTTAGAGTAAATATGTAACTCGTGACTTTACGTTATAGTGACCGTGCATTCTATAGCAATTGAAAGTAATTTATTTATTTATTTATCATACCAACTCGTCAATCTATACAATCGATGTATAGTCTATGCTTTTAACACTGTGACCCCCTGAGGATGGCATTCTGAATGCCGAAATACGTATAGGGGTGAAGTAATAATATTGTAAATACAGGCATACACAAAATAATGGTGCGGTTTTAGTTCACTATTAAAACCGCACCATTCTTTTGTGTATATCCTGTATTGTGCATGAGTTGGTATGATAAGTAAATGACTTCTAAATGTAACTCGTAAGTTCAGTTACGTGCTGTAGGAAGTGAAAACTCGACATTGCTTTGCACACATCAGGTCAGGCATATTGAAACTGCTCGCTGCCTGATGGCAGTTTACATATCGAGCTGCTCACACAGTAAAGTGTTGCCAGCAACGCCCGCCGAGCGCAGTGACATCTGCTGCTACTATACGTTTCTTAACCCCGTGGTGCTCTCTTTTTTTTTTTGTCCGTGGCCCAAAATCGTAAAATCGCATTTGCCTCGCGTCCCAGTCGGTACCCACTGCCTACCCGGCAACCCAGCAGATCGCCGCACATTTCCACCATAACACAGTTTACACTAACACAGTGTGTTAAGGTGACTTAAGGCATTAAGTTCGCTTGATTATTTTGGGAGTGCAACGACCCATCTAGTCCGGCCATGGGGCCAACCCAGACTTCTGTACAGTGGGTACTGGGTTTCTTTCCCGGGGGTAAAGCGGCCGGGGCGTGGCGTTGATCACCCATCCCCATCTGGTAAAAATGTAAAGCAATCCCATTACAGGTCTGGACAGGCCCTTAGGGTTCCAGGAGGTTAAGGCTCCCAGATTTCTAGACAGTCAGCACTTGAAGGTGGTAAGGTTGTCAGCCTTACGCACCGGCCGCCTTGACCCCGCAGGAAATATTCCTGGTACTCATTTCTGTTAGAGGCTGAGTCGAACCCAGGGCCATAGTGCGACCGGAAGGATTATGTCAATGAAAAATTCCAATTACATCATCAGGAATCGAACCCGCGACCTTCCGGCTTATACAGCAGTGCCTCAACCAACTGCGCCACAGCGTGCCCCACCCCCATCTAGCGCCGAGACTAAAGATAGAGTAGAGCTATACCTGTACTTGTTATCTGGGCCTTCATGGCTTTTTCTAGGGTGACCTTTACCTTTACCAGTTAGCTCATGCTGCAGTTACAACTGCTGCTGAAATGCAGAACTGCGCGAGCAAGCAAGTGTGCATTATGACGTCTGCGCTCTTCTGGGATATTACGCAGCGTTGAGTGGTAATTATGTACCGACGTTTCGGGACAGCCTGTTGGTGCCATCTTCAAGGACCAAGAAGTTGAAGATGGGACCGATAGGTTATCCCGAAACGTCGGTACATAACTACGACTCAACGCTGCGTAATATCCCATAAGTGCGCAAGTGTCATAATGCATGGGCGGAAGCCTGGAATCACACAAGGATGCATTACGTTACAATTCGCAGTACTATGGCGTAGTTGCGGTAGGTCAGGAAACGTGCTCAGATTTGTAATGCGCGTGCGCAGTCATTGCCTTATCTGCTAATGCTGCATGGTGCTGATATCAGCGTGTGACTTCGTGTTTGTTTGTGTATGTGAAATAGAGAGAAGATAGCGCGCAGGACAGTCATGTAGCGGGGATTTTTTTTGGGCCCCTTTGCAAAGCCTTCCGATGGACCGTGTCGTAAGCGTCACGCACTTGGCGTCCTTTTGTATAAAGATATTTGGTTTTTAAATAAAGCTGCATTTATTTAAATCTTTTTTCTTGTTTGAGTTACCGCGAATGCGCTCGAATTCGCTTATAGTGGGGTTCAATTAGTGTAAAAATAATAATTTTTGACCATGGGTTCTTGGGTCCCCTATGTTCGTGGGCCGCTGTGCTTTGCATACTCTTTCTTTGTCCCTGGTACAGGAGTTACTGCTTACAGACACTGCATGTATTTGTACGCTAACTTGTAACAGATAAATAAATTAATTAATTAATTTTATTTCAATCCAACAAATGCACTACACTTTCTTCCAGTGATTTCTTGCCCCTACATATGTTTCGGCACACCTTGTGCCATCCTCAGGGAGGTCGTCGACAGTTCACAATCTTCAATATATCCAATTGTTTTTCACTAACTTTCACAACACATAATTATTGTAAGCCACCAGCACTAAATATCACGTGTCTTTATGTACATAGTAATTAGTTTTTCTTTCTTCGGTGTTTTTTGTTAAAACAAATCATTAAATTTAGAATTGAAGATATTTGTAGTATAGGGCAAGAAATCACTGTAAGAAAAGTGTAGTGCATTTGTTGGATTGGAATAAAATTAATTAATTATCAAAAATGCACTGTATATATAAAATAAAGTTTGTAAAAAATTATCGGGCCTGGCTTGGAGAGAAGGTAAAACTGTGGGAAGTGGAGTGTTGAGAGTTCAGCGGCAGAGGAATTCTGATCAGGCTGTTGACTGCTTTGTGGTGGAATGTCGATGTCAGCATCGGGAAGGCTGAGTTAAGGAGGTGACATCTGGATGTAATGTTTGTGTGTTGCAGTTGTCTACTGCGACTACACTGCATCAGGAAGGTCGCTGCAGTTCATTGAAGATTATATCCTGAGAGAGGTGCTTCCGAGCTATGGCAACACGCATACCACGACCAGTATCACGTCTTTGCAGTCCACACTGTTCCGGTAAGTTCTGCATGTGCTGTAGCAGGGGTGACCACAAGGCGACTTGCGCTACTTGCCTGTAAAAAATAATAGTCGTGTACACTAGTCCGTACCGCGCAGTAAACACACCCGTCTCAGTTATACAAACCAGTCAGTTAATGTTGTACAGTGAAATAATCGCTGTTTGTTCTGAGATCCACACAAAACACATAAATACAGTCCGTACCGCGCAGTAAACACACTCCGTCTCAGTTATACAAACCAGTCAGTTAATGTTGTACAGTGAAATAATCGCTGTTTGTTCTGAGATCCACACAAAACACATACAGTCCGTACCGCGCAGTAAACACACTCCGTCTCAGTTATACAAACCAGTCAGTTAATGCTGTACAGTGAAATAATCGCTGTTTGTTCTGAGATCCACACAAAACACACAAATACAGTCCGTACCGCGCAGTAAACACACTCCGTCTCAGTTATACAAACCAGTCAGTTAATGTTGTACAGTGAAATAATCGCTGTTTGTTCTGAGATCCACACAAAACACATAAATACAGTCCGTACCGCGCAGTAAACACACTCCGTCTCAGTTATACAAACCAGTCAGTTAATGTTGTACAGTGAAATAATCGCTGTTTGTTCTGAGATCCACACAAAACACATACAGTCCGTACCGCGCAGTAAACACACTCCGTCTCAGTTATACAAACCAGTCAGTTAATGCTGTACAGTGAAATAATCGCTGTTTGTTCTGAGATCCACACAAAACACACAAATACAGTCCGTACCGCGCAGTAAACACATCCGTCTCAGTTATACAAACCAGTCAGTTAATGTTGTACAGTGAAATAATCGCTGTTTGTTCTGAGATCCACACAAAACACACAAATACAGTCCGTACCGCGCAGTAAACACACTCCGTCTCAGTTATACAAACCAGTCAGTTAATGTTGTACAGTGAAATAATCGCTGTTTGTTCTGAGATCCACACAAAACACACAAATACAGTCCGTACCGCGCAGTAAACACACTCCGTCTCAGTTATACAAACCAGTCAGTTAATGTTGTACAGTGAAATAATCGCTGTTTGTTCTGAGATCCACACAAAACACACAAATACAGTCCGTACCGCGCAGTAAACACACACCGTCTCAGTTATACAAACCAGTCAGTTAATGTTGTACAGTGAAATAATCGCTGTTTGTTCTGAGATCCACACAAAACACACAAATACAGTCCGTACCGCGCAGTAAACACACTCCGTCTCAGTTATACAAACCAGTCAGTTAATGTTGTACAGTGAAATAATCGCTGTTTGTTCTGAGATCCACACAAAACACATAAATACACTGTGTGGGCAGAACGTAAAATTGTTGAATGTTAAACATGGTGGTACGTATAGTGACCACTGTGCTTGGAAGAGTTGGTGTGTATTTCGATAGGAGAGTGTAAGACACAAAGATCGTGAAGTGAACAGCGCAAGACATTCCCGGAACTTCATCTTCTGAAGTTCGATTTGTTGCACCTATTGCCATGTTTTAACTTTGTCACGTTTTTGGAGGATTTATTATTTTGGCAGTTTTGTATTATGTTTGTCATGTATTGTGGTGTCGAGATTACAGACATGATGTTACTTCCCCTGCGGATCTCCCCTTGAATGTCATAACTGCACTTGGCTGTGATCTTCGGCGAGCTACGGGATCCTGTCAGAAATTCTCAGAACTGCCCATTAACCTGTCAAAGCGCAATGGTAACTATACGTACCACCTACTGCCCATTAAGCAGCCCAAACACAGTGGTAACTACATGTTCCACTTACTGCCCAATAACAGGTGGAACCACATTGGTAATTATACGTATCACCTACTGTTCATTAACTGGCAAAAGCCAAGTGGTAATTATATGTACCACCTACTTTAACATTGCCTTCACAGTGTGGTGGTATGTTTCAGATGATTATCAGAACAAATTGAGTGTATTTGCCTAAGCAGTATTAACCGATTGGTCTTCGCAATGGAGACGCAGTGTGTTTTCTGTGAGGCATGAACAGAATTTTTAAAAATTGTTTAGATGAACGTGAGGATAGTGCGGGCCGTGCCATGGCTCAGGCTGTTACGCGTCGGCCTCGCACAGCGGAGGTCCGGGTTCGATCCCAGGTCAGTCCATGTGAAGTTGGTGGTGGACAATGTGGCAATAGGACGAGTTTTGCTACTAGTACTTTGGTTTTTTCCCCTGTCTATATCATGCCTCCAATGTTCTTACCAAACCGTCCAAAGAGCAACACACTTTCGGAAATCGCGGAGAATTGATCAGAAAAATACTTCCACTTTTTCAGGCTAGAGTGATGTGGTACGCAACACAACCGACGCAGTTGGCTGACGGAGTTTGTAATGACCTGTAGCGACGTCGTACACTTGGCAGAGGTCACGTGGTTCCACATTAGTCCGTGAATTAGACTGGAAAGGTTGAGCGCATGGCGCGGCTTACAATGGACCTGTTGTGTGAAACACTGGCCATGCTGTGTAGTTCGCACCGCAATATATTGTTTTGGCTTCTGCCACAGTGTACAGTCAATAAGCTACAGGCTCAGCGGCGTGCAGAACAGATGGCGGGTCCATGCGTCTAATTCAGTGTGTACCGGGACTGATAAGGAGCAGGTGCGGTGTGAAGCTGACCATTCACCGCCGCCTAAGGTCGAAATTCATAAATGCGTGACGGTATACCTACACTCCCTCAATACGTCTTCATGGCGTGCTGCTTAATCGTTTAAATCCCAGTGGTTACTATATGTACCACCATGTTTAACATTCAACAATTCTACGTTCTGCCCACACAGTGTATTTATGTGTTTTGTGTGGATCTCAGAACAAACAGCGATTATTTCACTGTACAGCATTAACTGACTGGTTTTTGTAACTGAGACGGAGTGTGTTTACTGCGCGGTACGGACTGTATTTATGTGTTTTGTGTGGATCTCAGAACAAACAGCGATTATTTCACTGTACAACATTAACTGACTGGTTTGTATAACTGAGACGGAGTGTGTTTACTGCGCGGTACGGACTGTATTTATGTGTTTTGTGTGGATCTCAGAACAAACAGCGATTATTTCACTGTACAACATTAACTGACTGGTTTGTATAACTGAGACGGAGTGTGTTTACTGCGCGGTACGGACTGTATTTATGTGTTTTGTGTGGATCTCAGAACAAACAGCGATTATTTCACTGTACAACATTAACTGACTGGTTTGTATAACTGAGACGGAGTGTGTTTACTGCGCGGTACGGCCTGAATCTTTAAGTATAAAGCCCAGTGGTTACTATATGTACCACCATGTTTAACATTCAACAATTCTACGTTCTGCCCACACAGTGTATTTATGTGTTTTGTGTGGATCTCAGAACAAACAGCGATTATTTCACTGTACAGCATTAACTGACTGGTTTGTATAACTGAGACGGAGTGTGTTTACTGCGCGGTACGGACTGGGTCTTTATATATAATTCAGGTTTGTTTTAGTCTTTAAAGATGCGTGACGTGTAGATGATGATGATGACTGTGGACGTTTGGTGGAATATGCTTCAAACTCATCTTTATCTACAAGTTGCTCTTACCTCAAGGACAAACGCGCATAGCCTGGGAACCTTTCAAAAAACGATGTGCTTTAGGAAATCGGGGACCATGGGATAGAAAAGTACTTTCATTTTTTAGTCTTCGAAGTGTTAAACTAAGAAGGTGGACTGCTTTTCCTTCACCTGGCAACAGATCTACACTTGCAGATCTGCGATAGTTTTTCATTCTGTTCTCGAGCGTCCTGTGGCAAGCCGGTGTCTGACCTGGGAACGCAGGCCACCTGCTATCCTAGGCGACGTTTATCGTCGTTTCTCACAGTCACACCAGATGTATGTATACTGCAATTGTACAGTGCATCCAGTTAGGCCACGGCCGCTTCCCTCTTCATCATTTCCAGTTTATTATTAACCAATCCCACCGAGATATTGGAAAATGAAAGAGGAAGCACTAGATCGCACCGTGTGGAGAACTCGCTTTGGAAGAGGCTACGGACTTGTCGTAAGACAGACTGCAGAATGAATGAATCCCGTCGAGAAAGTTCGCTCAAGCGGTGACGATTCTGCCTTGTATAGGAGGCTACCGAACTGCAATGTCGGCCGGAGCAGCGACTAACCTCACGAGGTGTTCCGTAGTTTTCTTCGGTCCCTAAGGTACATATAAATATGCCGCGTCTGCTTTAAACAGGTGTTTTTACAAAGTGAAAAAACGCCTTTTGCGGGCACCAAGTCTGTCCGTCTGTGACGTAGTATCAGCGACTAATCCGTTTGTTGGGTTTCAATGAAATTCCCTACAGTTCATTACAGAAAACTGTTGAACAGGTGTGGTAAAGGTAAAGGTCTCCCTAGAACAGGCCATGAAGGCCCAGAGGTGGAGTAGAGGTATAGCTGTACTCTTTCTTTAACCCTGGCACTAGATGAGGGGTGGGTGGTCAACTCCACGCCCCGATCGCTTTACCCCCCGGGAAAGAGACCCGGTACCCATTGTGTAGGAGGCTGGGTGGGCCCCAGGGCCGGTCTGGACGGGTGCGGAAAATCTCGCCCCCACCGGGATTCGATCCCCGGACCGTCCAGCCGGTAGCGAGTCGCTATACCGACTGAGCTATCGCGGCCCACGATGATGATGATGCAGACCCATATTTTAGTGGTTAGTAAGCAGATGGACCATCCAGACCACCAAATCACGTGACCTGTACACAGTATGGACGAGTCTGTTTGTCGACACTCTCACTATCTCATGTTGTGTGGCGTTTAATGTTACTAAAGGATATGGAAGGAAGCAGTGTTAGATGTACAGGGTCCTTATTTTACCTGACAACTGTATTTGTCGCTTCCCGCCGCTACTCCGCGGTGGGTGGGGGTCCGACCGAGTGAGATACAGGCATACCCCGACTTACGACACTTCGCACTTACGGCGCTTTTCAATTGCCACAGTGCCCCGAACTTGAGGCGCTTGCTTCGCAGTTATGACACCTTAGTGACATGACGCTACCGCTCGCATCGGCTTCCACCACTTGGCGTCGCTGTCGTCAGTTCGCTTACAAAGACGTTTCGCTTTGCATCTCTGTGATTAAGTGAATGTTATTAAACTGTTTATATTATAAGTTTAGTTTTATTAATTTTATCTTATATTCAATATTTAACAACCAACTAAATGTACATTTTGTTTAAAACTATTTTATAGTTTTCTTAGATTCCCCTACATATGTTTCGGTCTGATTTCAGACCATCTTCAGGGGGTCATAAACTACACTTATATCACGTCCATATGTTCGTGCAATTGCATATGTAGTGTAGATCACTTATGTCTAATCGTGTAGGTTGTAATATCACTTTAATAATATCACTTTTTAAAAAATCGCTTTTTAAAAAATCACTTTTTAAAAAATCGCTTTTTAAAAAATCACTTTTTAAAAAATCACTTTTTAAAAAACACAGATTAAACTAGATTAAAAACACGATTAAAGTTGTAAAACATATGGACGTGATATATGTGTAGTTTATGACCCCCTGAAGATGGTCTGAAATCAGACCGAAACATATGTAGGGGAATTTAGGATAAAATCATAAAACTATAAAATAGGTTTAAACAAAATGTACATTTAGTTGGTCGTTAAATATTTTATTTTACTGTTTTTGTTGTGGTTAAAATTTAAGGAAAAAACGTGATAATGGCAGATGAAAGTGGAAAGAAAAGTCTCAAGGCTATTACTGTAGATAATAATAATAATAACCATGGCTCAACAGCCCTATATGGGCTTGGGCCTCCTCTTTTCGAGGTTACTAAGTCGTGCGCATTCGTGGCAGTTGGTGACTGGTCAACTGGCCGCGCTAGTGTTCTATCGATCCTGATGTGCCCGCCAGAGCCATCTGGCAGGCAGTCAGGAGACTTGAGTGAGAAATGGAGGCAATTTGGCTTACGTAACATTTCTATTCATGCCCGTAAGGTTCTTTTACATGCCGTAAATCTACGACATGGGACCGACGGCTTTACTTCCCCTCCGAAGGAAGTGGTGCTCCGGATTTTTATCACCCTTAAAAATCCATCGACCTCGGTCGGGATCGAACCCGCGAACCTTGGGTCCAGTGGCGAGTCCACCGAGTAGATACAAATATCAAAATTATTAAACTTAGTGAGGACGGTGTTTCAAACAGTGAGATAGGCCGCAGGCTACACTTAGCGCACACTTCTGTCGATGACTGTACTACTTATGAAGAGTACATGTATCGATAAGTGGAAAAAATGTATTGCTTCGAGTTGCGACGATTTTCGAGTTACAACATTAGTCTGGAACCTAACCTGTCGTAAGTGCGGGGTATGCCTGTACGTTAATACGATAAACGATACGACAGGAAGTGACAACCGATAGTTATCATATAAAATAATGACTCTCTAGCATCACGTCATTTGCCTGGAGGGACTAAGAAAAACCATGATGAAGACGCTGTCCAGCCGGAATTCTAACGCGAGGTCTGAAGCCTTGCTGCTTGCTGCGTGGCGTGGGTGTACGCGGTGACAGACGTGGAGGAACCGTGGCCTTGAACGAACAGCAATGAACAGCGGGCGTTAGTGGAATCAGCCAGGGCAGTAAAAACGGCCATTGTGCAACTGTATTGTGCCTCTGAACCAATAAGCATGCGGCCAAATAGTCGGTCCGTCTCCATGACCCAATTCTCGTGTTCTGTGTAGTGCTTGCGTGCGCGCTCGCGTGCAGTGTTGCGGAGGCTATCGTATCACGTGAGATGTGTAATGTGGGCTGTCAGACTGAGGGAGGAACACATGGGATGTGTAATGTGGGCTGTCACACTGAGGGAGGAACACATGAGATGTGTAATGTGGGCTGTCACACTGAGGGAGGAACACATGAGATGTGTAATGTGGGCTGTCACACTGAGGGAGGAACACATGAGATGTGTAATGTGGGCTGTCAGACTGAGGGAGGAACACATGAGATGTGTAATGTGGGCTGTCAGACTGAGGGAGGAACACATGAGATGTGTAATGTGGGCTGTCAGACTGAGGGAGGAACACATGAGATGTGTAATGTGGGCTGTCAGACTGAGGGAGGAACACATGAGATGTGTAATGTGGGCTGTCAGACTGAGGGAGGAACACATGAGATGTGTAATGTGGGCTGTCAGACTGAGGGAGGAACACATGAGATGTGTAATGTGGGCTGTCAGACTGAGGGAGGAACACATGAGATGTGTAATGTGGGCTGTCAGACTGAGGGAGGAACACATGAGATGTGTAATGTGGGCTGTCAGACTGAGGGAGGAACACATGAGATGTGTAATGTGGGCTGTCAGACTGAGGGAGGAACACATGAGATGTGTAATGTGGGCTGTCAGACTGAGGGAGGAACACATGAGATGTGTAATGTGGGCTGTCAGACTGAGGGAGGAACACATGAGATGTGTAATGTGGGCTGTCAGACTGAGGGAGGAACACATGAGATGTGTAATGTGGGCTGTCAGACTGAGGGAGGAACATAGGCTGAGGGTGTTCGAGAATAGGGTGCTGAGGGGGATATTTGGGTCTAAGAGGGACGGGGTAACAGGGGAGTGGAGAAGACTACATAACGAGGAACTTAATGATCTGTACTGATCACCAAATATTATTCGGGTGATCAAATCAAGGAAGGTAAGATGGGCGGGACATGTAGCACGTATGGGGGGCAAGAGAGGTGCATACAGGATTTTGGTGGAGAGACCTGAGGGAAGGAGACCACTTGGAAGACCTAAGCGTAGATGGGAGGATAATATTAAAATGGATCTTCAAGAAGAGGGATGGGGGGGGCATGGACTGGATTGATATGACTCAGGATAGGGACAGGTGGCGGGCTGTTGTGAGTGCGGTAATGAACCTTCGGGTTCCATAATTCCTATAATTTTGCCTGTTGTTTTGTGTGGGTGTGAAACTTGGTCTGTCACACTGAGGGAGGAACATAGGCTGTGGGTGTTCGAGAATATGGTGCTGAGGGGGATATTTGGGGCTAAGAGGGACGGGGTAACAGGGGACTGGAGAAGACTACATAACGAGGAACTTAATGATCTGTACTGGTCACCAAATATTATTCGGGTGATCAAATCAAGGAAGGTAAGATGGGCGGGACATGTAGCACGTATGGGGGCAAGAGAGGTGCATACAGGATTTTGGTGGGGGGGGGGGGGTGGAAACTGAAGGAAAGAGACCTTTGGAAGACCTAGGCGTAGATGGGATGATAATATGAGACTGGTTCATGAAGAAATGGGATAAGTGGGCATGGGCTGGATTCATCTGGCTGAAGCGGGATTTTGTGTACACTGCAATGAATCTTCGGTTTTCACAAGATCTAGGGTTTTCTTGACCAGCTGAGGAACTAGTAGCTTCTCAAGAACGACTCTGTTGCATGTAGTTAGTTGGGATGGGGTGAGACGATGTTTGTGTAATTGCGGCCTCTGTTGGGCCCATTATCCAACCCCCGGATGACAAATGGGTGCGTAGTGGTAACTGATAGGGGAAACTGAAGTACTCGGAGAAATACCTATTGCAACTTTGTCCACCATAAATCCCAGATGGGCTGCCGTGGGAACGAAGCCGGCGACTAAGCATCTGAAAAGTTACAAAAATAACGACTCAGAACTGTTCAGTACGTTTTGTAGAACATGCTGTGACGTCTTCTAACCGTAAATTTAAATTAGGCTAGGCGCACACTTGCGATTTATTGCCGCCGCGACTGAAAAGTCGCAATCGCCGAAAAGTATTGCGGTCCGCACACGGCGACCAAAAAATCGCTAGTATACAGGGTATACACAAAATAATGGTTCGGTTTAAATGGTTAATAAAGGGAAACCGCACCATTCTTTTGTGTATACTCTGTATTTCAGTAATGGTATGGATCTCATCGAAAGTACTTGTGTGATTGCCTTATTACTCCGTATGAAATCCAAAAAAAAAAGACGCAAACGAAAACATTGGGTGCACCCACTTATAAGTCAAAGACCCATTAAAGGTCAATTTTACAAAATTCAGGAAGACTTACTGGGCCATCCTAATAAATTTTTCCAATACTATAGGATGAGTATAAACAGTTTTAAAGAGTTGCTTCAAGTAATAGGACCAAAAATACAACGCAAAGACACTACATGGAGAAAATCTATACCTCCTGAGGAGCGATACAGAGCAGTCCGTTTTTCCAATTCAAAAATCAATTTCTCCGTGTCCAAAAAAATGTGTGATGGTGAGTCATCAACAGCAGATTCGTTATCAGACATAATTCAATATCAATAACAGATAATTCAAATACAACAATATTCAATGATAGATTTCTCTCCAAGGATTGAACTGCGACTGAACAGCAGCAGAAGCAAGTGTGCGCAGGTTCATTCCTGTCTATGTAACCCATTTTAATTCGCGACAGTCGCGTCGCTAGTAAAATAGGGCTGGTTGCATCTTTTTAATCGCTGCTTTTTATTTAGTCGCATGTGCGCGCATTTCTACTGAAAACAGTGTGTTCTATTTGTGCGAATAAATAATCGCGCGACAGAAAATCGCAAGTGTGCGCCTAGCCTTAAGAGGGAAGCTTCGCGATTGGGTTGTCAGACTTTTTCTACAGCCAACAGATGGCAGCATAAGAACGCAGCGAGACGTACCTGTGCCTCAGTCGGTATTACAGTCTCGACTTTTGCCGAAAAATGTTACGTGGCGTACATATGAGGGTCATGTCAGCTGAGTCGGTATAGCGACTAGGCTACGGCTTGGACGACTTATAAAATGTGGTTTGCTTCTCGGCAGAGGCAAGATGATTCTGTCTTCTCCGAAACGTCCAGACCGCTCTGGGACCCATCCAGCCTCGTATTCAGTGGGTACAGACAGCTCTTTCCCCATGGTAAATCTGCCGACATGGGAAAGTTTATCATTTACCTACATGTAGTGCCGATACCGAGAATGCATGGAGCTACACCTCCACTTTCCCATATACTTTTACGGCGTAGTAATACGGGCTGGACGGTCCGGGGATCGAATCCCGGTGGAGACGAGATTTTTCGCAGACGTCCAGACCGGCCCTGGGGCCCACCCACCCCCATCTAGTGCCAGGGTTAAAGAAAAAGTAGAGCTATACCTCTACTCCACCTCTGGGCTTCCGTGGCCTGTAGTAGGGAGAAATTTAACTTTTAACTTTAAGTAATAAGCAGAGGCAGAACCACCTGATTTCAGTGTCCCTGAAGCACTGTGATGTGTAAATGGATCGACAGGACAGTTGCCTATAGCTTCAGATGAGGATTTCGCCTTGCATTTTCATTAGACACGTCACCAGTACCAGCAATGATGTTTCCTTCCTGTTCGCCTGAAAAATCCTGGGAAGGAAATGTGCAAACAGGCCTGTTAGTTACGTTGAGAACGAATTGTCTTTTGGACTTTGTCCATCGTCCAGGATAAAATATAAAATATAAAAATATAAAACCACGACGTTTCGGAAGATGGCTCTTCTTCCATCTTCAGGTGATGGGAGGGGAGACACCTACTCGGATGGGTCCCTTAGATCAGGCTAATCTCAATCACTGGACAACCTCAGCCGGTGGAACCATTGCTATAAGAATACCTGACGCCAGCAGACGGAAGAAGAACCATCTTCCGAAACGTCGTGGTTTTATATTTTTATTTGTATATATTTTATATTTTATCCAGGACGATGGACAAAGTCCAAAAGACAATTGGTTCTCAATGTTATATACCAGTGGTTCCCAAACTTTTTCGGTTCATCGCCCCCTTGGTTCCATAAACACACTCACAGCGCCCCCCCCCCCTACCTTTTTTTAAAAAACATAAATTGGCTTTTGTTTCCACTTTTATTTTATATTTAAAAATTGTTAAAGAGTTAAACTTAATGTTTTATGTGTTAATTAATAAATTAAAATTTATTATATTTTTTATGATTAACAATAATTCATCTACCAATAGTTTATTCAACAAATAATTTGTGCTTGAATAAGATTCATAAATTAAAATACTCAGAAATTTAGTTCATTTTTTATTTTTAACACAAAAATTACTTTATTTCAATTTTAATTATAAAAATAAATGCACTACTTGTCTAATAGCCCCCTGTGATAATAACAGCGCTCCCTTCCATCTCTCGTACCTATTAGCGCCCACCTCGGTAATCCCACCGCCCCCCAGGGGGCGGTTCCGCCCACATTGTGAACCACTGGTATATACCATCGTCAGAACCTTTTAGAATTAATCTGTTAGTTCGGTTTTACGTCGCCGGTAAACTAGGGACCGTTATCATCAGGGACTGGCATGAAAAATGGCGCCCTTGATGAGCAAAGCTGACGCCCTTCCGACGTCCGCAGACCAGTTCTGCGACGTTAAGAGCACATCGTGGTGCTAATGGTGTCAAGGTGTCCGGCAACACGCATGCGAAGGAAGGCAGCACTGTTTGAAGTGGCCGTGGCCGGCCTCGGGCGGCAGTTTACGAGGAATGCGAGATTTTAGGTTCCCACAGCGGTGTTGCTGAAGATTCAGGTCTTGTGGGACATTCCGCCGTGTTGACTGGTGGACGGCTGTCAGAACGTAAGGTACAAGCCTCGACTTGAGTATTCAGCAACGATACGGCGAAACACCCGAGAAGACCTGAATGTGCAATTGTAAGAAATGTTTAAATATAATAATACAGGGTGTCCACAAAGTCTTCCAACAATTTAAAAAAGTTATTAAAAATACAAATAATAAAGAAACATTATAAACGTTTTCTTTTCACATAATTTAGAAAAATTCCACGTGGGCACCATCCGTCGCACGAAGCACATCAAGGCGGTATTCAGTTTCCATCCACGTTCGTTCTAACGTCGCTTCATCAACGGTGCCAATGGCGTCAGTGACCCTTTCTCCATAGGAAGAAGTCCATGGGAGTGATGTCGGGAGAACGTGGTGGCCAGAGAATTGGTCCTCGTCTTCCAATCCACCTGTTTGGAAATGTTTCGCTGAGGAACTGGCGAAGAGTGCGACGAATGGTGCCCACGTGGAATTTTTCTAAATTATGTGAAAAAAAAACTTGTATAATGTTTCTTTATTATGCAACAAGCTGCACAGAATTATATCTTCGTTTGTATTTATAATAACTTTTTAAATTGTTCGAAGAGTTTGTGGACACCTGTATAACCAACTGACTTGTTACATGCAGACAGACAGACGGTGACAAAAGTAATATTCACGTTTTGCAACTTTTTGTTGAGAGCGCGCCAAAGAACGGGTAGACCTATAGCGCAGTCGTTTCTTCCTGCAAAATGCACCGTGCCAATCAAAACGTCTTCCTGTCTGATGTCCAGTGAACTAAATAGATGGGGGGCATCTTCGTTCTTCTGGGAGCATAGATTGTTACCATTTGATTGACCCTTGAAGGTGGTACCGAAACGTCGGTAACTAACTACCAATCGACGCCGTGCAACATCCCAAAAGATCAAAGATCTCATTTACAGCGCGGAGGAAGCCTAAAATCACGCAAATAGATGGAGGGGGGAGGGGAGGTTTAGTATGTAGCAAAGTCTGTTGTTCTGTGACAAGAACAATTACACAGACCTAACCTATCCTGTGACAAGAACAATTACACAGACCTAACCTATCCTGTGACAAGAACAATTACACAGACCTAACCTATCCTGTGACAAGAACAATTACACAGACCTAACCTATCCTGTGACAAGAACAATTACACAGACCTAACCTATCCTGTGACAAGAACAATTACACAGACCTAACCTATCCTGTGACAAGAACAATTACACAGACCTAACGTATCCTGTGACAAGAACAATTACACAGACCTAACCTATCCTGTGACAAGAACAATTACACAGACCTAACGTATCCTGTGACAAGAACAATTACACAGACCTAACCTATCCTGTGACAAGAACAATTACACAGACCTAACCTATCCTGTGACAAGAACAATTACACAGACCTAACCTATCCTGTGACAAGAACAATTACACAGACCTAACCTATCCTGTGACAAGAACAATTACACAGACCTAACCTATCCTGTGACAAGAACAATTACACAGACCTAACCTATCCTGTGACAAGAACAATTACACAGACCTAAACTATCCTAATAATTAGAACATTATAACAACAGTAGTAAGTAGCCGTTGAAGGTGACAAACTGTATCAAAATAAACTGTTCACGTATACGTACGAGTTCCATGTGTTTCATTCACGTGTATTACGCAAGTTTGTTAACCCGGTAGAAATGCTGTCGCCCTGTCCACACTTTGTTTAGATTTATAATTTTCACGCTTTGATCTTGGCTGCCGACCGTTTCCTCTGTTGAACCGCTCTGGTACTGTTGATTATTACCTATATATAAAATTTCTTATACTTCATGCCTCGTCACATGAAACAGCTGGGTTACCACGAATCGCAAATCGTTGAGATGTTCGCTAGCATGCAGTGGACAGTGAACTAGTACAGTTCAGCAGTAAGTCTCACAACGCCACGAGAATAAAAGAGCAAACATTTTTCCGAAACACATGATTGTTAAAATAGCTATGTCTCACATATCAAGAATTGACAGTGTTACCAACATAACACTGCATCGCACAGTGCAGAAGTTTCCTTCGCATGGTTTTGAAAAGAAAGTATTGACAATTTTACGCGATATACCGCAGTTTGGCTCTCCAGTCAGCTCTGTAGCCTGACTATAACTTACACTTCGTTGGTAAGAGTTTATAATATCACTCTAAATTGGTCGAAGTTGTTTTCGAAACGCGTGACGGAGGAACTACATTCAGCAGCACAGTGATGTACCGCTGCGCGTTTTTCGTTGATATTTGTCCATTTAGGCGCCATTTTGGAAACATTTATTTAGCTGCCGTGGTGCCTGCCATGGTTACTGGATTTAAGAATATTCACGGGCTTCAGCAGGAGTGAATATGGTAAATAAAAAATTATGTACTAAGTGATCGTGTTCCTTCTGCTAGCCAGATTGTGGATTACGTACCTTGGAATGACGAAGCGCACAAATAAGTAACAAAATGTACAGCACTGTATGGTAAAGGTAAAGGTAAAGGCTAATTTGGTACTGTGCTTAATTAAATACAGTGGCGTGAAGGCGTTGAGGGAGGATATACATGGGCTTAGGCACGGGCGTGGGAAGTCCATTAAATCCGCGTTTGAATATAAGACCCACAACTATAGGGCGATATATAAAAGTATTCTGGAATAGCTTAAGGGCAATTACGTGATAACGTTTTGTAACTGCCTCCGTTCAAAAAGACTGTGACGTAGCCCATATTCACTCATTCTTATCCTCGGGAGTAGATAGAAGGCGAGAGGTTATTGTCATGTCACCCACCCCTTTCCAACCCCGGTACCCGTTGGACAGGAGGGTGGGTGGTCCCGAAAGTTGGTCGGAATGCTGCAGAGAGGAGGACATTTTCTTGCTCCTCGAAATATTATACCCTGTTACATATTTACTAGGTTATGGGTTTGACGGGCTGGGGTTCGATTTCCGACAGGGGCTCTTCTCCCAAACATCCAGTCTGGCTCTGGGGCCCACCCAGCCTCCTGTTTAGTGGGTACAGCGTGCTTGTTCGCCCAGTATAAAGCAGCAGGGGTGTTTGTTTATTCCACTCGCTTTCATTTTTGGGAAGAACAATTAGTATTACTAGAAATTACTAGTGTACATGACAGTGATGTCTTGAAGCTGTAAGCTGTAAATAATATATTTAAGGTACTGTGCTGTTTTATTTATCAGTTACAATCTGTTGTTCCCATCTCAGTCTTGGTCTTTTTGTTTAGAATTTTACTCTCACGTTCATAACCTTTGGGGTTCTGTCCGTTCTGTTAGTTACTAATTTGTCTTTGTATTTTCTCTGTTTTGATTGTACTTTGCTTACAGTACCATAATTTTGATTCTAAACAGTTTCAACATGTGTAAAATGATTTTTATTTTTTATATGATTTAGGCATGAAACACGGGACATTTTCCGCAATGCAGTTCATGCATCCGAACGTGATGCAGTGATCTTTGCTGGTCATGGGTGCACAGGTGCTGTCCATAAGCTTATACATGCACTTAACCTCTCTGAGCAACCAGTTGTGTTTGTTGGGCCGTGTGAACATCATTCAAACCTTCTTCCTTGGCGGGAAAAGGGTGCGAAGGTATGTGTCATAGAGAATTTTACGGTTTATTGTTTAATGATTTAATTACCACATTATGTAGCACTGAATGGCAAGGTGATCAGTGAAAAGTGAACTGGGAAAGAATGTGCAGTAGAAATTTGTTTATCCAGCATTATTGCCGAATAAGGTGTGCTGATAAAGAGGTTAGGGACTTATGAAAAGCAATTTTAGTGTGGGCTACAATGAAAAATAAAATAAAATAAACATTGAATAAACTGTATATGCAGAACATGGCAAACGGTAAAATATGCAGCTCATTGTTTACTGACTCCCAGTTGTTCTAGCAGCTGATACATCATTGACTTCTTCCTGTGGCAGATCAGCAATAACCAAAATCAATATCAGTATCAAAAATGTGCCGTTAGGACGAACATCTTCCATTTTTACCCCATGTCACATATTCAGTGTATGCATGTCTGTAACCAGATGTAAGTCAACATAACGCAATCAGCCTTAACCTACTGTAACCTGACATGTCAGAGAGCATAATATGTACATCTGTGACCTAAAATATCGTAATTAAAATGTAACTTACATTATAAGTACAAAAAAATGTATTTAAAATATTGCTCAAAGATGAAGACAGTGACAAACATCAACATATGCAAAATACAGTGTCACCATTCGGTATTCAAAATTATTCCAGAAGAGACATCTGTAATGTAAAAACATAAATCTGATAATGATTGCATAAATATCAAACTTTTTTTTTTACCGTCTTTTCGCCGTGTTCAGTCGTGCTGTTTGTCATCAACCGCTGCTCCAGTTGTACTGTGCCAAAATCCATGTCTGTCTTCAAAAAGACCTTGAAGGCCAATCATATCTCAATTGTGAAGGAGTCTGAATAAGAAACAGACAACATGAAGTATTCACTCACTCTACCAACGAATGCACAGTGGATTTGTTGGTTGAATGAGTGAATACTAATATTAAGATGCACGGTGAACACAAACTAGAATAGACCTCATGAAGTTAAGAACATGCTTATGAAAATGTGTGACAAAATGTCGTCTGCTTCACATGAGCTGTTATCAGCCACGATATTACACCTCCTTGTATATGAGCTCAGGGTCCGCTGTGCATGTGGAGTAGTATTGAAGTAAGTGAATCAGATTCGACAAGTGGGATGTGGATGTCGCACCATTTGAATTGTGCTTATCCTTACTTCATACGTAGATGCAGATCTTCAAATACTTGCTTCATGTGGCCTGTCACCTTGGTTGTAAAATGTAGGAGTTTTGGATCTGATGAGGAAACAATTTTAAGAAAAGATATTTGAGTGTGAGGTGACCCTGTACATAAGATGCCCTCCATAATGACCTTCAATTTTTAGGTTAATACTTCTATAGAATGTGTTGAACTTTTGCACAATTATAGGATACCCTTCCCCCCATTTTTCAGACCATGAATTAGGAAATCAGTCTTGTATTAGGGTAAATACGGTATTCAGCCCAGATCTCAAAGCAAGGGAAAGGCAGCGAAAAATGTATGATTGAATGAAGTGAATACAGTTCACTACCTGTTTGAAGAGCCTGTATTATTATGAAAAGTAACTGGCATAAAAAAATAATTAATTCACCAATTTGCAGTTATTTTATGAACATTATCATAAGGGACGTACGTGTAAAAGAAGAAGCATATTATCCATTTCCTCATGAAACAATGAAGCTTTGCATGACCAAGGTAAAGGTAAAGATAAAGTTCACCCTACAACAGGCCATGAAGGCCCTGAGGGGGAGTAGAGGTATAGCTCTATTCTTTCTTTAACCTCGGCACTAGATGGGGGTGGGTGGTCAACTCCACGCCCCGGCAGCTTTACCCCCGGGAATGACCCGGTACCCATTGTATAGGAGGCTGGGTAGGCCCCAGGGCTGGTTTGGACGGGTGCTAAAAATCTCGCCACCGCCAGGATTCGATCCCCGGACCCTTAGCTCGAAGCGAGTCGCTATACTGACTGAGCTATCCTGACCCTTGCATGACCAAGTGTCCATGTTTTCATATGCCATCTAACATTCATAAGGTTTTAATATCTGAATAACGTAATTCCACCAGTCAATTTATAATCGGCCACTTAACTGAGACGACAGAACACAAAAACTTAGACCGCTCCTAAGGAAACCACATGCAGAAACTGTCGAGGGAGGCTGCCAAGATGAACGTGCTGAGGTGTCTTCTAGTTAATCTGATCCTCTTCATTGCCATTCTGAAAGCTCGTCCACAAAAGGTTGAATCAGACAGTGAACAGATCAGAAATGACACTGGTACATACTAGTGGTTATGATCATACCTGTTCAAAATCAGTGCTGTTTCTTTTATTTCACTCATCATTTACCTGAAGTCTTGTAAATGGATATAATAGTATTGGTAACAGAATTTGAAGCCATTATAGACCATTGTGCTCTGGTTGTGTTTGTTCTCGCAGATTGTGCGTATTGCTGAAAGAAAAGATGGCTTGCTTGATTTGGATGACTTGGAGCAGCAGTTGCAGCGACATCAAGGAACTGGAAGGCAGCTGGTTGGCTGTTTTTCTGCAGCGTCAAACATAACGGGCATCCTTGCAGATGATATAGCGACGACATTATTGCTGCATCAGTATGGTGCTCTTGCCTTCTGGGATTATGCTGCTGCAGGTAATTGAACGTGGACTGCTTGGCCCTCGAAGTTGAAGACCCTGTTGTGTTCCTTCAAAACATTGGGAGCAGCTACACAGCGTCACATCCCAGATGTGAATCTTAATATAATGAACTTGTTTTGTATTATCTTCACCGTGCATTTTTTAACAAATCACAAATTAGACACCAACGAAATGCACTATATTTCACTTTTTATTCATTAACCTCGCTTTGATGTTTCGAAAGTTATAAGCTGATTTTGCTTGTTGGGCATTGATAAATTTTATATTATATTCACCGTGCATTTTTTAACAACTCACAAATTACACACCTTTCTTTAACACAAAGTGTAAACAGTGAAAATATAGTGCATTTCGTTGGTGTGCAATTTGTGATAATGAACTTGTATATTTGTAAAATGTCTTCCCATGTTCAGATACTGTTATTTGGATACTGTTACTGTATCGCAAGACAATTGTCATTGTCACCATTACCACTTGAGTGGTAAATGTGTATGGTGGGACTTGCTGTCAGATATAAAAGCTCAAGTCTTTAAAGTCAGAGACTAGTGTTTAATACTTCATGACCACATTTTGTTCACGTAACTGAATGGTTCAGCAAAATCATAACTTAGATTGCGACCTTCTGGGTTACGACACTTTGTAGTCATGTAGATTGTCAATATTTGGGAGCAACTTATTGCTTCAGTCATCTCTCTGAAGATAGAGGCAGCAGGATCATCTGTAATCTTAGGTTTCCACAGTGATATTGTTCAGGATTTGGGTCTTCTAAGCTGTGAGACTGTGTCACAGGGTGAGTGGTAACCAGCGTTCCTCTGAAACATCAGTGATGCAGTGTCATATCCCACAAGACCTGAATGTCATCTGCAAAATGTTGGTAACCAACTCTTGACGCCACATGACGACGTGTTCCAGAAGACCACAACCTAAATTTTACCACTATGGAAACCTCAAATCTTATGTTGTTACAAATAATTTCTGTTCTTTCAGCTCCCTGTGTTAAATTGGATATGAATCCATTCCTACCTGGAGTAGACGAGAGAGCTGTATACAAGGACGCCATGTTTTTTTCAGTGCATAAATTTATTGGAGGCGTACAGACACCAGGTTAGTGCCGTACTGACAGCTTATATTTCTCTGTTTATTTTACGTCAAGCTTTGATCTCCCAGTGGGGCTAGAGATTTTCTCTTCAACACTACATCTAGACTAGCAGTAGAGCCGACCCTGACTACTATCCAATGGTTACTGGGGTCTCTTTCCTTGCCAGTAAAGTGGTTGGGGCATCTCCTGACAGGGGCAGACCAGCTGGACAGCTGCCCAGGGTGACAACCTGTAAGGGGCGCTAAGACATCCCTGGAATAGTTTTTCACATGCAAAAGAACTTCTCCAAAAATTATGTGCTGTTTGGGCACGCACCCTCAAAAATATTCGCCAGCCCTGTTCTAGGCCAAAAAAGTTTGAAGAATATCCATTTTAAGGGGGCCAAATTATTGGCCTGCCCAGAGTGCCCACATGTCTTGGGCAGCCCTCCTTCAAAACAGTGCTGTGGTTGCTGTATATTTATGTTTTACTATAGGTGCTGTAATCCCCCCCCCCCCAATGGCTTGACAGCCCCTTGGGGGCCTAGGCAGCCTCATTTTTCTAGGCTTCACGATCACACTTTTTGAGACACACCACACTCGGTAGGACTCCTCTGGACGAGTGATCAGCTCGTCGCAGAGACCTCTACCTGACAACACACAACACTCACAACAGACATCCATGCCCTAGGCGGGATTCAAACCCACAATCCCAGTAAGCGAACGGCCGTAGACCCACGCCTTAGACCGCGCGGCCACTGGGATCGGCACATTAAAATTAGATGTTAATATTATCATATAAGTGTGTGTGTTTTTCACTGTAGCCTGATGATGGCTTAACAACATGCTGGAAGATGTAGCTACACTTAATGAAACAGAGAAATTTGTCTCATTAATAACTAGTTTTGTTTTATTGCTCTCCATTGTCTATATCCAAGTAATAAAGACAATGGGACGACTCACATTAAGGTTTGTTGCTTCTATTTGCAGGCATTCTTATAGCCAAGAAGGCTCTGTTTAAGAATGTGGCACCAAATGGCTGTGGAGGTGGAACAGTGTTCTTTGTGACGCGGGACAGCCACCGTTACCTCCAGGACACAGAGCTTCGAGAAGAGGGCGGGACTGCGGCTATAGTAGAGTCTGTTCGAGCTGGCCTTGTAATGCAGCTCAAAGAGACAATAGGGGTGCAAGCTATCATGGCACGTGAGGAGAAAATATCCAGGTGAATGCACGTGTTTTATGTACAAATCACAAGGAAAGGAAATGTGGAAATAATTATTTATTTTTTTCTGGGCACATCCCTGTCGCGGTACAGAAATAATGTGAGCACAATAAATTTTATAGTCTGCACAGCACTTCTCGCTTTATTTCACTCTATATCTCCCTGATTGCCACTTCAGGCAAACCCCCTTTCTTAATCTCGTACCCTAAGGGTGGAAGCAGCATGTTCCTCTGAAATGTTGGTATCCATGTACCGTCCTGTGTGACTCTGTAGAAGACCATAGTCTTGATGTTCATGCCGTGAGAAGATCACATTTCGTAACAGTTACTGTATTTCCCAGGATGGTCCTGGCTCACATTCGCACCATCCCAGAACTGATTCTTCTGGGCCCCAGTTCACAGTCGGTGAAGAGACTTCCCATCTTCTCGTTTATGGTGCGCCATCCCCGTGGAACCTTTCTGCATCACAACTTTGTATGTACTGTCCTGAACGATGTGTTTGGAATACAGGCACGAGGAGGCTGTGCGTGTGCAGGTCCATATGCGCAGGACTTGTTAGGAATAGATGAAGACTTGGCGCAGGAATATGAAGCAGTTCTGCTTGAGGATTCGTAAGTAATGATGTCTATTTTTGTAACACAGAATGTTAGTGGCAGTACCATACATGAAGAAATAAAGTCGTAAAAGAACAACAACTTGGTCAGACCAGATTTAGGGGGCCAGAAGAGACCAACAGAATCCAAACTGGGTGATTGATGGTTATAAGAAGGTTGGCATTGACACATGCCGAGGGTTCCACTTAAAACATGTCTGGAACTGAAATGAGGATGCATGATGTTAAGGTGTGATAACATGAATTATGTTACAACTGGTATGAAGCCCATTCAAATTTCAATGGGAAATTTTGATAATTCTCATCTCTAGCTATGATTTCCACACTAAATCTTCAGTTGATCCATTTGTGTACATTTCTAGCTATTAAACAGCAGTATCACTGAATGTTTGCACAGTGAATATGGCAAGTTAAGAGACAACTTGGTAAATTTTATTGGCAAAGTAGAATGTTGCAATGCCGACCGAAGCATAGGTACCTGTTGACCACTTCATAACTCTGCTTCCTATGTGCCATATATACATTGAAGTCACAGAGAAGTTCTCAGCATCAGAGTGGGTGTTCCCTTGTTGTTTGGTACTCCTTTGTATATTCCTTTTAACTTGTCTTTAACGCGTGTTTTTGTAAAGTACAGTGTTTTTAGTTTGTTTGTATATTTATGTTGCAAATAAAGTTGTTCTGTCTTGGTGCTAGGTGCTTTTCATGCCTCTAGTATGTC
This sequence comes from Reticulitermes speratus, assembly GCA_021186555.1. Taxonomy (NCBI): domain Eukaryota; kingdom Metazoa; phylum Arthropoda; class Insecta; order Blattodea; family Rhinotermitidae; genus Reticulitermes; species Reticulitermes speratus. The sequence goes on from JAJKFL010000001.1 coordinate 2,350,893, forward strand.
CAGTGATTCTTTTAGAGCTGAAGGATTTTCTTACAGGCATGCACTTCATTTTTGTTGTGTGTTCTGGTAAGAACACTGAGTGCGTGAATTTGTGTTCAGACGTTTAGATCGTACACATCTTCGACGAAGAGAAGAACATTCAAGTTTTGAGATGTTGCGACCTGGCTTTGCTCGCATTAGTTTACCATTCTTCATGTCGGATTCAGAAGTAGCGTTTGTACTTGAAGCTCTCAAGATGGTGGCAACTGAAGCATGGAAATTGCTTCCACAGTATATCCTGAATCCTGAGACTGGTGAATGGCGGCATCACACGAATACAGTACGTAGAATTTATGAGTATTCTGCTGATTTTGTTTTGTTCAATTTGTGGTTTTTTTTTTTTTGGTTTTTGTTTTGTTTTTTTTTTGTTTTTGTGTGTTGTGTGTGTGTTTTTTTTTTTTTTTTTTTTTTTTTTTTTTTTTTTTTTTTTTTTTTTTTTTTTTTAAAGTGAATTGACAATTAAATATTTAAAAAATGTATCCAGTAACTTTTCCCTGTCTATTTTTGTCCATCCACCTTTCTGCACATAATAACTTGAGAACCAGTGAACAGGTATTTATGAAATTTGGTACTGGGCAGGTTACAATCAGGCAACAATATGAAACACATTATATGAAAGCATACCTGAGGAGCTTAATCTCAAAAACACAAATGTCAACTTTCACAAGAACTGAGCAATGGGCAAATGTGCATGATACCGACTCTGGTACGGGGTACAGCTGCTGTTGTCAGATTTTGGTTATTCCAGGCACTGTAGAAGAGATATTTGCTATTGTCTGTTTCATGTATGTTTTGTCTGTCTATGTTGGGTAATCAGAACACAGTTCTTATCAAAATTCTGTGTATGTGTATTTGCAAATAAGATCCTCACACGTGTTTCTGTGCGCATCTTTGTGACTGGCTAAATGTTCAAATGTTTGAACAAAAGTTGTAGAGCAAGACAAAAGTCACATTTTAAGTCCAAGACACTTCCTCCATAAATCTTTTGTTTTTGAGTTTGTTGAAAAAAAAGGGAATGAATATGTCAGAATTATTACACCCTGTGTACATTTTATAAGTTATCTAACCTAATGTGTTTTCACTTCATTGTATTCCACATAAACATCCTTGAAAATATAAGAACAGATCTACAATGTGAACTCTTGACATTCTGATCTCAAAGTTTGTTTGAAATCACTGGACCAGTATCAGAATGGAACCTAGACAATGGATAGCATCCAGAGTACTGAAATTATGTTGTGAGTCATGTTAAATGAAAATCAGACAGTGCAAGTTCCAAGAAATAAAAAAAAAACTGATTCTTTGTAGACTCTTTATTATTATTATTATTATTATTATTATTATTATTGTGCGCATGATTTTCGTAGGTTTTTCGAGACAGGAAGTGGCTTGGTTCAATCCACTATGTTGATGGCAAGATGACAGTAAATGAAAGAAGAGTGTCTGGCATCGGCACATTTCCACCCCAGGATTATGCAGACTGTCTCCAGACTGCCAGGAACATATTCAACAAGGCTAGAAAGGTGCATATGAACATGAGATTATTTTGGTTTATGACACACCAGTTGCATTCTCTGACTTGGCTGTTGTTACTTTATAACCAAAAAGAATATCAAAAATTAAAATACAGCATTAGACTGTGTGCCTCTACTGCGTGACTTTCTTTACATGCCTGTAGTGATGACAGCCCTTGACGCTTAGTAGCATGTACTGTAATATGTCCTGCGCTCTTGTGGAGCCACCATACATTTAGATTCCACATTATATGTGAATCTTCGTGGATGTTCAGGTGCAAAAGTCTGGGCTGTTATTGAAAAGGTAAGTTGTTCCTGTGCTTCTTCATCATTTCATGACGATGCACGGGGAGGTCGAGCTGAAACTGCATGTACTATTCACCTCAGCGCTAGATCAAGGTGTGTGGGGCATCTTCACACACCTGCCACTTTATTCATGGGGAAGAGTCCCCAGTACAGACTGGAAAGTATGGTGGATTGGATCCCAGAATTTGTCTGGATCTGGTGGCAAAGTGAAATGTGCCTTCCTCTACTAATAATCAAACCCTGGTCATTCATCCTGTACTGAATGAACGATGCTGGCTCAACAAGAACTTTGTGTACCTAAAGCAGATACCGTAGCCATACACCAGAGGTGGTGGATCTGTTTAAGACAGCATGCCAGAAGATTAAAGTCTTCTAGAGATACAATGCTGTGTCATTTGAAAGTGGTTCACTGTTACTGGGTCACTGTTTCCCGATGTTTCAAGGATTGTAGTGCCTTCAACTTCAAGGGTTGAGAGGTCCAAGAAATGTAGGGAAACACTAACCCAGTAACATGGCATCACATCATAGAAGCAGACTGATCCTCAACAAAAACCACTGTGGAAAGCTCAAATCTTGTGTTTCTTTTTCACTTCCAGATGGCGCAACGTTATCCTTTGGCAGATCAGTGCGTCATGTTTGATGAAAGAACAAATCGCTTACGCTGGTTCATGCTTCCAAGTGAGGCACAGGATCTTCTCTTGGGTAACTCGCAGAATGTTAAACATGATGTTCCATTTGATCCTGTTGAGTATTGCGGTTCACGCGGAAGTGTCGCAGAGGTCCATCCTTTACCATTGAATACAAATGGTATTGCTCGTCACAACAGTTTGCCGTGTACTGATCACACTAAATCTGAAGGCATGGTGGCGTCCAGCATTTCTGCTGTGTACCCTCCAGTCCTCGATATCAGCAGTGGAAGTGAGGAATGTTACTATAAACTTGAACCAAAGTCTCGTGCAGATTGTCAGAGCCCTGTACATTTTGCTGTTGGAGATGTGATGAATCCAGCTGCTGTCATGACAAAACCGTCTCCAGCAATGACTCAAATTATTACAAATGAATTGTATCCACCACGGACACGGTGTCATAGTCTTGGTTCATCTTCAGGCATTTCTCCTGGAATTCTGAGTCCACAGACAGTGGCTAGTCTAAGTGCTGGAATTACCAATGCTGGAGTCTTGAAGCAGCAACAGTGTAGCTGTGGTAGTCAGACAGACCTCAACTCTCTGGAGATGGATTCATTACCAAGCATGAACTTACTGCAGTTCAGCACATCGTCTGTTACTGATTGCAGCACAGTGGGTCGCTCTTCTCCCACAGTGTTGTCTGTCTCAGCTCAGAGTCCAGAAGATCTTCAAGCATATGTAAAAGAGGTTACAAAGGAATTAGCCACAGAAATAAAATCAGAAATACGTGAAGTTATATCGAAAGTAGAAGATGTTCTGTCAGAGAGTACTGATTCTTCAGGAGAAACTTGCAGTAGTTTCCATCAACAGCCTGCTAATTCGTCATTGGACAAACTGCATTCTGGTTCTAGTGAATGTGCTAGAAGTGACTCGGTGTCTGCAAATGACATAGCGGAATACTTGATGGAAGTTTCCAGGGAAATGGCTTCTGAGGTGAAGTCAGAGATCAGGGAAATGGTGAATGCAGTGGATGTCCTTATTTCACCCGATGTTCAGAGTCACGAAGAAAAGTCTTCTTGTGCGGAGTCTCCTGTTGCTACTCCTGGGTCATATCCTGGTATCGCTGCATGTCTGAACACAAAGTTGGGGGATCTGAGTGGGGAGAGAACCCAGTCAAGCGAATGTTCAAGTGATGAGACTGTTATACACACTCTCAGTGTAGAGCGTAAGGCAGGTCAGGCTCCTGCAAATGGAACTAGAGCCACAGAAACTGAAGAAGAGGCAGAAGACGTTACAGCAAGTAGCAAGCAGTGTTGTCAGATGCGTTCTACAATAAATAGCATTAGTTCTCAGGACAGTGGAATCAATTTGACTTTCCAGGAGTCTGACTCCTCATCACATGGCACATCTGAAGGAACGGGCAGTGAGTTGGCAAGTGGACATGTTTGTAAAATTAACAATTTGTCAGATTCCAGCACTAGCAGTATTGGATGTGGTGCTAAGCTCGGCATTTCCGAGCACCAGCTTGTTGCGGTGCCATCTGACTGTGCATCAGGGGCATGTCTCATATCGCAGGAGGCTCTGGAGGCACGAGCCCAGCAGGATATTAGTGACACCATTAAACCTGCTTGCAAAGTTACCAGATGGCATTGCCCACCAAAGTCAATCTGGAAACCTTCTGTTGAGGTACATTTTTTTTTAAATTTAACGTTGTGTTCACCGTGTATCTTAATATCAATATTCAGTTCTTCAACCAACGAATGCACATATAAATAAAATTTTTCACTACGCCCTACATATGTTTCGGCCTTAATATGGCCATCATCAGCGGCACCTTGTTAAATAATTCACTGATCACTGTCACAAGGTGCCCCTGATGATGGCCATATTAAGGCCGAAACATATGTAGGGCGTAGTGAAAAATTTTATTTATATGTGCATTCGTTGGTTGAAGAACTGAATGTTGAGGTACAGTTTTCCATAACAGATTTTCATAACATGATAGAGTAAAGTTAATTTATCTGAAACAGTTGGGGAATAGGGTGGACCAATGGATCGATTTGCTGATAGATATAATGGTAACGTATAAAAAGTAATTTTAACGTGGCCTATGGTAAAAAACATTGTTTGTATGTATTATTAACTTGTGCACCTTTCAACCATGGCCTCTAAAAATGCAACACTATGTAGTGAAAAAAAAAAAGAAAAAAGAAATGTGTCAGATTTAAATTATTGGAAAAAACAGAGATGTAAATCTCAGTGGACTCTACATGAAAAATATGCCATCAGAAGAAACTTGCGGCTAAACAAAGTGCCATATAAATAAACGTGAGAATTGCTGTTCTCAGAGCAGTAAATATTCAGATTATGGTGATGTATTCAATAACTTGAAACATCTTACAAAATGTGACAGTCATGTGACTGGCACTCCTGCTTCACACTCAGGAGGTCCTACATTTTTATATCGGCCCAGAGACAGGTTTTGTGACAGAGGTTTGTCATGCTGTTCTACAGCCCCTTGTGGCAGGCAGAGCTTCATTTTTTACTTACTGCCCTAACATTTGATGCTATATGAGTTGAGATAGTGATAATATCATTAAATAAACCTGAGATAAATAATAATAAATAGTGTTCCGTAGAACACCTTATCTCAGAAGTAAGTTGTAAAAACACATTTAAATTTGTAAAATATATATAGTAACTTAAAATTTATCGTATAAATTAAAAGTCAAAAGTTAATATATCTTTAAAAACACAAATCTGAAGATTACATTCCGCGTAAGTAATACCACCCAGAACATACTTAAAACCCGCACACAAAACAATGATGAATATAAAAAACAGTGGTATTTACAATCTAAAATGTAACACCTGCAATAAATATTATGTCGGGCAAACTGGACGAAACCTAAAGACAAGATATAGCGAACACACTAGATATATCAAAAACAGTGACCCAAAATCAGCATATGCCCTACATATTTTAAATAACCAACATGAATACGCTTCAATACAGGATAGTATGCAGTTGATAAAAACATGTAATAAAGGCCTGCACATGAACATAACTGAAAATCTATATATACAATTATATCACAGGCAACATTTATTGATTAGCGAACAATACGTAGCAGAAGAAAACCCGCTATTCCAGTTCATCAACCCCACCCCACCTACCCCTACTATTACACAAGCACCAGAACCTGATACAGCCCCATAACAAAGTCCACCAGACCACATTCAGCTTGAACCACTCCACACGACAGCACGCTTAACAACGCAGGTACGTCATTCATGCAAAATTAAAAGTAATCTGTTAATTTATATGATAAATAATTGATACAGATATAATAATTTCTAACTATATATTCCTATTCATATTACAGCTTATAATCACCAGCATATACAATACCACGATTCTATGCATCAAGTAGCAACACCGCTATATTAACTTTTGACTTTTAATTTATACGATAAATTTTAAGTTACTATATATATTTTACAAATTTAAATGTGTTTTTACAACTTACTTCTGAGACAAGTGTGTTCTACGGAACATTAAACATACGATGTGAAGTGTAGTAGCTTGTTACCCCCCTGAAGATGGTCTACGGACCGAAACACGTATAGGGAAATACATCGATTTTAATAAAACTATAAATTAGTTCTTGTTTGTGCATTTGTTGGTTACTGAATACTAAATGAAAATGCACGGTGAAAGCAATATAAAAAAAAATAATAATAAATAAATACATATATATATAGATTCTGAAAAAATTATTAAGACTCTGTGAGCTAGATGTTATGTAAGTTTCTTTTGTAATATGTTGATTCAGTTTTGCTGAAATGGCCCTTAAAGCTGTTGTGTAATAATAATAATAATAATAATAATAATATCGTGCAATGCATGTAATCTAAAAGTAAAGGTTCAGGCAAAATTCATAGAAATTAGGTAATATATATGCAGCTACTGCACATCTGAAGAGGGCCGGGATAGCGTAGTCAGTATAGCAACTCGCTACGGGCTGGACGGTCCGAGGATCGAATCCCAGCGGGGGCGAGATTTTCAGCACCCGTCCAGACCGGCCCTGGGGCCTACCCAGCCTCCTGTACAATGGGTACCGGGTCATTCCCGGGGGTAAAGCGGCCGGGGCGTGGCATTGACCACCCACCCCCATCTAGCACCGAGGTTAAGGAAAGAGTAGGGCTATACCTCTACTCCCCCTCTGGGCCTTCATGGCTTGTTCTAGGGAGAACTTTACCTTTACTGCACATCTGAAAGCCACAGCATCAGGATGGCCTTGATGTGCCCACCATGTAGCAGGAGAGCGAGCATTTAATTTCCTCCAAGAATTTATTTTAATGTAAGATGTAACATTTTGTTAGGAGTTACGTATTTTATAAATATTTGTTGGTATTTTTGGACAGGCGCTTCAAGAATTTGACATGATCCGTGACAGTGATCGAGTGATGGTATGCCTGTCGGGAGGCAAAGACTCCCTGAGCCTCCTGCACACCCTCCATCAATACCAGTTTTATGCAAAATCAAAGGGGATTAATTTTACTCTTGGGGCAGCTACTGTAGATCCTGGCAGTTCAGCATATGATCCACGACCATTAGTACCGTATCTCAAGACACTGGGTGTACACTATCTTTATGAGGAGCAAGGTAGGTAAGCTGTGCTTATCTAAATTATATGTAAAACAACTTTATTTCATTAACTCGTGTATACACCGTCATGTTTATCGCTTTGAAATTTTGGCGGGGGGGGGGGGGGGGGGGGTTTGGAACAATGTGAAAGTACTTTTTATCTTGTGCTCCCCATTATCTGAAAGTGCACTTGCTTTGCTTAAAGGTTCCCAGGCTTTGCTCACTTGTCATTCTGATAAGAACAGCGTTAAAATGAAGATGAATATGAGGCATTGGTGGAACAGTACAAAGTACTCAGAGAGAAACTTGTCCTACTGCACCTGCATTCACCTAAAATGGAATTATAACAGTAGGCAGAGTGTGGGAAGCAATTCCTATTATCCATGGAACCTATTTCTGTGGTTTCAATATGGTTATTGTAATTCACAGTGTTCGCTTCGAGTGTTTGTGTCAGTCATCATCAGCTGAACACTTATTGAGCATTACAGCAACCTGAGTACTGAACAAAGCGGAAAGTGCCATTTTGACTGCCGCACTACACAATCCCTTTGTGTAGGACTGGTGTTCTAGACTTTGTTCTTCCATCCTCACGAGTCAAGAGTACTCGGACTCTTGACCCGTGAGGATGGGACTGATACGTTGTCCCAAAACGTCGGTAAACAATTACCACACGACGCCGTGTAATAACCCAGAAGACCACAGATTTCATCAACAGAGTAAATTAAAACAGAACCAGTTTCTGAAGGGTAGTAGTTTTAAAAAGGTTTACAATCAGTATACTTCTCTGTTATTAAAGAGGCTTAAAGTCATATGATTCTGGTCTTAAGGGGTGTGAGGCTACATTGGTGGATAAGTAGTTCCCTGTGTTTTTAAGGAACATTTTTAAAGTTTCTTGGTCCATGAAGAGTGACATGTTCCTTCGAAACGTCGGGAACCACTTACCCAGCGATGCAGCGTCACATCGCAGAAGACCGGAATGCTTCATTGCACTGCTGTGATAACACCACAACTCACAGCCTTCAACATAGTTTATAATCAGTTTTTACCATCTTCTGCGCAGCAATCTTACAGCAAGCAGCAACGCTGGAGAAGGGATGCAAATCTGTGTGCAGTTTCTGCAGCCGAATGAAGCGAGGCAGACTTTATGCAGCAGCACGCAGACATGGCTATAATGTGCTCGCTCTGGGACAACATCTCGATGATCTTGCTGAGAGTTTTCTTATGTCTACCTTTCACAATGGCAGACTCAGAACTATGAAGGCACACTATTACATCAGGTATCTTCACACACAGTAATAAGGCACACTATTATGTCGGGTATCTTCACACACAGTAATAAGGCACACTATTACGTCAGGTATCTTCACGCACAGTAATAAGGCACATTATTACGTCAGGTATCTTCACACACAGTAATAAGGCACATTATTACGTCAGGTATCTTCACACACAGTAATAAGGCACATTATTACGTCAGGTATCTTCACACACAGTAATAAGGCACATTATTATGTCAGGTATCTTCACACACAGTAATAAGGCACACTATTACGTCAGGTATCTTCACACACAGTAATAAGGCACATTATTACGTCAGGTATCTTCACACACAGTAATAAGGCACATTATTACGTCAGGTATCTTCACACACAGTAATAAGGCACATTATTATGTCGGGTATCTTCACACACAGTAATAAGGCACATTATTATGTCGGGTATCTTCACACACAGTAATAAGGCACATTATTATGTCGGGTATCTTCACACACAGTAATAAGGCACATTATTATGTCGGGTATCTTCACACACAGTAATAAGGCACATTATTATGTCGGGTATCTTCACACACAGTAATAAGGCACATTATTATGTCAGGTATCTTCACACACAGTAATAAGGCACATTATTACGTCAGGTATCTTCACACACAGTAATAAGGCACATTATTATGTCGGGTATCTTCACACACAGTAATAAGGCACATTATTACGTCAGGTATCTTCACACACAGTAACAAGGCACATTATTACGTCAGGTATCTTCACACACCGTAATAAGGCACATTATTATGTCGGGTATCTTCATACACAGTAATAAGGCACATTATTATGTCGGGTATCTTCACACACAGTAATAAGGCACATTATTACGTCAGGTATCTTCACACACACACACATGCACAACAACAACAACAACAATAATAATAATAATATGGCAAAGCTAAATTCTTTTCCTGGCTCTTTCATCCTATGTCACCAAAAGGAAGCATAAGATGTAAGACTGTGACACTGTTTACACCAAATACATGGGCACAAGTGGTAACACTTCTGGCTTGTATTTGGAGGTGCCCAACTATCCTGACAAAGCATTTTGCTGGATTTTTCCCAGTTTCTTGAAGCAGCTCTTGGCTAGTAGCTCAAGTAGGCCATGACCAAGTCCACACCCTTTCCAGTTCATTGCTCACTCACATCCACGTGTTCAATGCTGTGTAGTCTGAATTACTGACCGTGATTAAACAAACAACAAAGTAACAAGAAGCAGGAATAAGATATGACATTTTCACTGCAGTAGAAAGTCATCTGGACTCCGACACTGCTCAGTGTGGTAGGTGATTGTCAGAATGTCTTAGGAACATGCTGCCTCCGTCTTCAGGGTCGAAATGACAAAGGGAGACAGAATATTGGTACCACCTACAGATTACACAGCACAAGACTATGACAGAGAGGTAGCAATGTGCTGTTACTCACACACTGTGTATGTGATGGTATCAAAGCTGTCATGTGTATAGAAAGGTGAAGGTAAAGTTCTTGTGCTTATATTTTCCATTCCATGCAATTACAGTAGTCCCCCCGTATCCGCAGGTGATACGTTCCAATACCTACCGCAGATGCCCGAAACCGCGGATAGTAGCGAACCCTAAGCACTAAGCAGCACTAAGAAGATACTTAAATGCACACTCCTTTTACTCTGTAGATGAATTTCTTATGAGTACTGTTAACCTATAATACTGACGTCTAAGACTGCACATACATACATACATACATACATACATACATACATACATACATACATGCATCTGCATTTCAGAGTATTCATAAGTGTGCCGTCAGCACTGAATATAAAACTTGTCAAAAACAACAAATCACAGGGCAATCACAAACAAGATTACAAGGACATCAGTTTAACTATAGTTAAGTCTAGACTAATCACATCATTTGATATACATACAATAGATGCGCATACAAACATGCAGAGCACAATAGGTAAAGTAATTATTATAATAAAATATATATATATATATATATATAGGCACTGTAACATTGCACAATGATTTACAACTTCCTAGTCATGTATACATATGCATGTAGTGAAATATATAATTGTCACATATTTATCTGCTCAGTAGTATAGTAAAATGTACCTAGTTCCTATATTTCTCAACTATAAATCTTGACAATAAAGCAAAAATTCATCAACTGTATAGAATGAATGATGAATTAAAATTTCTTTTAGCTTTCCTATGAACTGTTTAAAGCATTTTGCAATGTACATTTTTGTATGATTTTGTATGTTATAACTTATTCCACATCCTCTTGTCTTGTGACAAAATTATGGATCCATGGAATGTATATATGTATGTATGTATGTATATATATATAATATAAAAGCGCAGAGTAAACTTTAGATCGACTAAAGTCGATGCTGGCAAATTAAAACGTAAATACTTAAATCGACCATGGTCGACTTTGGCAGTGAATGTGTTAATATTTTCGAGCGAAGGTAAACCGCGGATAACTGAAACAGCAGATAGGGGGGTTTTACTGTATAGCTCAATTTTTTTAATACTAACCAACAAATGCACTTAAATTGTAACAAATTCACAGTAATATATTCAAAAAACACGCTATACCCCTACATGTTGCAGACCTAATTGTACATGCAGAAGAAATGGTAGTAATTACCAGCAGTTCTACATGTACAGTTAGACCAAACATATTGTTTTATGGAATGACTGATATGCTCCCTGATGATGGATCAATGAGGTTCAGAACATGTAGGAGTATAGTGTGTTTCTTTAATATATTGTAGTGGATAAGTAGTTAGACAATGGAATTTTCCTTGGGTTAGTTTTTTCTCTGTATTTTAATTTCAGAGCTTTGTGTGTGTGGGTTTTTTTTCATCCCTCTACCCTCAGCATTCTGTTCGTAAAGCAGTGCTATGTCTATCGACTACAGCTGTCCCTGTACTAACTTGCCTCTTATCTCGGATTGAGCCTTGACCAACTGAGGGTTTAACAAGTCTTGATCTCGAATATCACTATTCATGTTAGAGAAGAACGCCTGATTCCTTCTCTCCTGCTTTTCAGCCTCAATCAAATCATAACATCTCTTATTACCTGGATGAGAAGCATACACTGGATCGTGATTCATACGAATTACATCTGTGATCATAGTCTTTGGAACCACTAATTGGTTGTCCTTCCCTGTATTCCTTCTGTATAATACTCCATCTTTATCACAGAAAAATTCACTATTTCTTGTACTCCGTTTAACTCTTTGAGCATTACAGAAACTATCTTTCAACTGCTCTTCTAAAAACTTCTCTCTAGTTAGGGGGGTTTCCTTGCTCACTAGTGCTACATGCCTGCTCAGAGCATCCACATGCCCCATCCTTGAACCTGGCACATGCTCTATGTCAAAATCAAACTCACCTAACCTTAAACTCCATCTATTCAACCTTGCATTATTATCAGCAAATTTATGAATAAATTTCAATGCTGCATGATCTGTTCTCACTAGAAATTTCTTTCCGTAAAGATAGCATCTAAAATATTTAGTAGCCCAAACAACTGCCAATGCCTCAAGTTCAGATGCTGAATATGACCTTTCAGCTTTGTTAAGCTGTCTACTGGCATAAGCTACCGGCCGTTCTGCTCCACCTTGAACCTGAGATAATACTGCTCCTAATCCTACCTGTGATGCATCTGTTGCCAAAATAAAAGGTAACTTAAGATCTGGGAAAGCTAAAATTGGCGGGTTACTCAATTTATTCTTCAAATCTTCAAACGCATTCTGACAATCTTGTGTCCACTGCCACTTAAGATCCTTCTTAGTTAACTGGGTCAATGGTTTTACAATGTCTGCAAAATGTGGCACCAACCGTCTATAAAACGAACACAAACCCAGAAAAGCTCTGACATCTTTAACTGACTGTGGGGTTGGATATTGTTGGATAGCCCTGACCTTATCTTCAGAAGCTTCAATACCTTTCTGTGACAAAACATAGCCCAGATAGGTAATTTTGGTCTTAGCAAAATCACACTTTTCTGGCTGCAACTGAAGATTGGCTCTCTTAAAACTATCAAATACATGAGCTAGTCTTTTTGCATGTTCTTCCAAAGAATCCGAATAAATCACTACATCATCCATAAAAACCCAAGCTTCTTTCCCTACTAAATTCCTCAACACTACATCCATTAGTCTCTGAAAACTAGCAGGACTGTTTGCCATCCCATAAGGTAACCTATTAAACTCATAAAATTGTGTATTTGTAACAATTTAAGTGCATTTATTGGTTGATATTTAAAAAATTCTTGTGCTTAGTTAAGCACCGTGACATGATGTTTCATGTGGGAATGGAGATGTGTCTTGACGCATACAAACGTCAGCATGGGATAGTTGTTCTGTGAATAAACAACTGATAAAAGAAGCCATGGAGTAACATGAATATTAAGGCAGCCCGTCATATGACGGGCACGTTGCGGATATCAAGCTAAAGTAATACACTAATAAGGAAAAAGAGTGTTGAGAGGGGTATTGTGTGATGGAGGAGACTGACTGAATGGATTACTATTAAGTTTTATTATTATTATTATTAGTATAATTATTATATTAGTATAATGATACGGCGTTTCTCTGCAGAGATCGTGACCTGCGTGTGATTCGTCCCTTTGTATATGTGCGAGAAAAATCCCTGCGTCAGTTTGCTGAGAGCAGGGACCTGCCAGTCATTCCAGAAAATTGTCCTGCTTGTTTTGAGGCACCAAAAGTGAGTACAGGGTAGTTTACATGTGGTCATAAATCAGATTTTGCCCCCATGTTCTACACTTTTCATCATATTTAGATAAAATACAGTATAGGAGATATCCATAAATGTTTATTGAATTGTTATGAGTTTTGTGAAAATCAGTGCAGTGGAAGCTATACTATGCTTTGAGCCATAAATGAATTTGTGTCCACACTTTCCACACGTATTGTCCGATTTTGGTGAAATTCTGTGTAAGAGATCCACACCTAATGCTGTTGAGCATTTGTGGGTTTTGTGAAAGTCTACGCAGGCCAGGGCATTTTTTTTTTTTTACATATATATGAATAAAATTACATTTACACCTGAGCTGAGAAATTGTGACTTTCTGGAAGTAAAGAATACCTTGATACAGTCTGTGCACTGCGTCACAGACTACACCATTTGCAGTCTTATTGAAATTAAAAGGAAATATGGAAGTGATACATATGCTGCTGCCCTAATTGAATGGCATTCTGAAGTTAAGATCACAAATCGTCATTTTGTTCTGGTTCTGATACTATTTGCAGGAGCGCCACCGCACAAAACAACTGCTGGCACAACAGGAAATTTTGTTTCCTCGCCTTTTCTGGAGCTTTCGATCTGCACTCCATCCACTCATTAGTTTCCGGCACACAGGTGAAGAGAGCCGAGCTTACGCACGCCACAAGAAACAGTCCCAGTCCAATGGACTGCAGCCCAATTTTGATGAACTAAGCTCAGAAACAGATGAAGAACCGGTTTTGTAGAAGGGTGAGTCAGGAAACTGGAGTTGAATTTTCTGCGGTTATTTGTTACGTAGTGAAGGAATTGGATGAGATCTGAGGTTTTGACAGCAGTGAAAATTGTGTGTGTAGTTCTCTAGTTTATGAGACCACGTAGTGTTATACATGCTTACCAGCGTTTTAAGAGCAACTTGTTGCCTCTGTATTAGGGATGTCTGAACTGAAGATGGAAGCAGTATGTTCCTCTGAAACACTGGTATGATATGTGTTATAATCTAGAAAACCTCAGTCTAAGTTTAGATTGAATTAGGTTTTATATTTACCTAAAACTTTAGGTAAAATTGTTTATTTATTAATATTAAAACAAGTGATCATTTCATGTGTTCATTTTTCATGAAATATCTCTGCTTTCATTAGGAGTGGCCGTTATTCACAGCTTTATTTTCCAGGCTGAAATTCCTTTATGAAATTATGTAAATGAGCCTTCATGTACATAATAATTTATCATTTGCATAATAGACCTGTTTGTCTAGAGGTAATATGCAGGATGTCTGTGTCAAAGGTTTCAAGTTTCAGATTTGTTATAGAGTATTTAGTTCAGATATTTCCACATGCCATTTCCTTCCCTGACTCTGATATAGGTTAAACTTTATTAATGTAAGGATTGCCATAGCTTTACCTTATCCTCTGCATAACACTGCTGAAGTCCACCTCTGCTGGCTGTCATTGTACTGCTGCTATAAGCAACAGTAAAGTCTCTCTCACCTCACGTACATGGCCCCTGTCACCGTCATTGATGTGGGTGGAGTAACTAGTCCATAAGAGAAGGCATTAGCCACAGCTGCATGATTCAGCATTCAGGATTTCCATTGTGTAACTAGATTTTAGTAGAGTCAGATCACAACCTTATGGCACTTCAAAGAACTGATTCCATTCACTCTACGTAGACCTGTCTGCAGGAGGTACGAGAGTGGGGTCAAGTTAATTGGTTATAAGCAGTTACAGGGCACAGATCATTCTGTGTTGCCTGCTATTAACCAAATAAAAACATTGTTTTTTACAAAATAATTGTATTATACAATGGCACTGTCTAAGAGAGGAAGCCATAAGTAAAGGTAAAGTTCTCCCAAGAAACGGGCCATGAAGGCCCAGAGGGGGAGTAGAGGTATAGCTCTACTCTTTCTTTAACCTCGGCTCTAGATGGGGGTGGGTGGTCAACTCCATGCCCTGGCTGCTTTAACCCCCGGGAAAGAGACCCGGTACCCATTGTATAGGAGGCTGGGTGGGCCCCAGGGCCAGTCTGGACGGCTGCGAAAAATCTCGCCCCCACTGAGATTCGATCCCTGGACCATCCAGCCCGTAGCGAGTCGCTATACCAACTACACTATCCCGGCCCAGAGAGGAAGCCATAGTGTTATCCATCATCAGAGACATTAAATAGCACATGGTATGTTGAAGGTCATGCCAGAACACAGGCCCATGTTTTTAGAAAGAGAGATAACACTGCTGCAGGCATACCTTCCCTCTATCCACGTGTGTTATGATCCCCTCTCCCATATGCCTGGCTGTAAGCAAGCTGCCTGCACACGCAAGTGCCGTAAGGTTGTGGTCAGACTCTGTCAGCATTGCCAGGTTTTTTTCATTTTGCGCATTAGCTGGTGTTCTGAACAGAACACAGAGTTTTCGAAACTGGATCCATTACCAATCTTAAGGGCAGAAGATGGTAAAGCATTTCCTCAGTTGGATTCACTGGACCAAGTTACTGCAGTCACTTCTTCTTCTTCCATGGCGTTACAGCCCGGGGTGGGCCAAAGGGTCCTTCTTTTGGGATTTCGTCCCAAAGGTTTCCTGGTCGGTAAGTGTGCATTCTGTAGTGAGTGACCGGCTCACTGACCGCACAAGTTTTTGCTCAGTCCTGATGAGACTGCCAGAGCCATCTGGCAGACTGCAGTCACTGGGTAAGTTTATTGAACCAGTCCAGTGAGTGACCTTAACCAGCTGAGTAGGTACATCCCCAGTGGCTGCCAGTTTAGCGTAATGTTTCCCAGTTTTATGCTATGGTTGGTACTGTCCCTTGTCCTTAGAACCATAGACACAAAACATGTTTGCCCACAGCTGCCTGACACAAGATTCAAAGAAGAGGATAAATTTTGCATGTGAGTCAGAAGAAGGCAAAAGAGTTTCTTTAGAAGGGTCACATGTTTTGGAGTACGATTTCTTTGTAGAGTAGGCTTTATTGTTTTAAAATTTCTTACTTCAGCTTTAGCAGCTAATTTCTTATTTTGGGATAGAACTGAGGACTTGGTTTAGTTTCTGTCTCTTTGTACATACCTATTAGAAATACCAGTTTGGGGCTGCCATATCAATATGCCACGTTCTGGAACGTCGCGGGTTCGATTCCCGATGGTGTCATTGGAATTTTTCCTTGACATAATAGTTTCGGTCGCACTATGGCCCTGGGGTCGACTCAGCCTCTAACAGAAATGAGTACCAGGAATATTTCCTGGGGGGTAAAGGCGGCCGGTGCGTAGAGCTGACAACCTTACCACCTTTATGTGTTGATTGTCTATAAATCTGGGAGCCTCAACCTCCTGGAACCCTAAGGGTCTGTCCAGGCCTGTAATGGGATTGCTTTTACGTTCTTGTTTAAGTATTTTATGTAAGACGTGTAGTTTCCATCAGTATCAGGATGTATTAATACAGTAAAACCCCGATTTAATGTTTCCACATTTAGTGAAGTCCCAGATTTAGTGATGATTTTTTCATGTCCTGACAATAGCTCCATATAAACAATAAACCTCCATTTAATGAAAACCTCAATTTAGTGAAATATATTCTAATCCCCCAGCAGTTCATTAAATAGGGGTTTTACTGTATTTCAGGAGTGCAGCATGTGGCAAATAAACGTTAAAGACAAATGAGTAAAATTATCATGTTCTTCTATGTCACTTTGGCCCATTTTCGCACCATGGCCTCCCGGTTGTCAGGGTTTCAAGACAATTGAGTTTTTATGAGGTGAGGATGTCAGCTGCATGTGAAAGTAAAATACAGAAAAGTGATAATTGAAATTCAGTTTTCATGGTGACAATTTGAGCTTGCAGTTGCTAATTTTTTTTTGGTAAAATATGCTCTTTAATATGGGATTTGAAGTTCTGACAGCAGTGAGTATTAAGATTACAACTCTTCTGGCGTGTGACGCCGTTTAGTTTGGTAGATCGGTGCCAACATTTTCCAGGAGAACCTACCTCACTCCATCTTCCTCTTACACCTCTCCTGCATACCTTTCTCTTGTTCCCAATGATTCACTCATAGGTCAGATCCTCCCTTCCGTATATCTCTTCTACCCTGCAAATGGACACACACGGTTCATCTGATTGTTGACGCCACCAAACCAAATTACACAGCATCAGAAGACACTAATCTCCTTGTTGATATTTACAGTGCAGGGTCCAATTTTCAGGTTTACTTAAAAGGAAGTTAGACTGCTGATTCATCATGAACTTTCAACCTTACAACTGCCAGTTACATTGTAAGTCAATAAGTGTCAATGACATTTCACATAAAGCGAGTACCAGACTGCACGGTGTCATAAGCCAGCTGACTACAATACACATTTTAGTTTGCGAGAGCTAAGGTTTTCACAGCGCTGATGTTGAGGATTCATGTCTTCTGGCTTGTTACACTGAGTAGCTTGGTTACTGATTCCCAGCCTGTCTTCATTTTCAGGGTCAGTGAGTCTTAGTTCTAGGATGCCTTGACCCTTGACAACCCAGAAGGCATGGACCCTGTACATTTGGTTTGTTTGTCACGTTACCATCACGATGCTGACTGAGCTATCCTCACTGCAGCATCGTGTGTGGTAGGGAGTTCATACCTCTCCCAATCTCTGATTGCTGTCATATTTTAATTTATGAGGAATGATTGCTGGTGATGAAATCCCTTCTCTACAGAATATAGAAAAATCTATTATTTTGGGATATTGAAAGTTCCTGCACTAAATAATGTAAATAATTTAAAATATTTCTGCACTTTGTTTGTACGTATTGTATATGTTCATTCTTGGATATATATGTATTTGTGTATATCAAGTTGGCTAAAAAGCTGTCGATGGAATCGGTCATCGTATATCTCCATAGTGTTGCTCCCATCCTGCTCCGTGTAAAGTGGTAATTCTCCATTCATTGAGGTTTGTAAACAATACCTTGGGTCAAAAATTGAGAGTAAATTACGTATCATTCTCACATCGTTAATGGTGGGCATTTTTTACCGTGATGATTTGAAGCAGATTTCGGCTGTTATCTACCATTCTTCTCTTACACATTTTCTCATTCTGTATAAAGTCTGCTCATCTATGTACATGAGAAGGAGAAATTTTGCATGTCTTTGTTGCTATATTGGACTTAGTATTGCAGTCACTATGTTACAAGACGTGAATGATAGTAATTGTGTAATTGCTAAGTGTATTTTAGTGGCAGTGTGTGAGAGCAATAGCTTATGACATTTCCACGTGGGAGGACAAATGTGTACATTGTCCACACACTCATCCTGGGGTTTTGTGAGGCTGTAATTTCTTAAGTGCTGTGTAGGTATATTGTGCATACTGAAAGTAACGAAATGTCCAGGTGATGGTTAACTGAAAAAGTTTGTGCCAGTTGCAGAGTAAAAATGTTCCTGTGTTGAAAATTGGTGTGTGATGTAGCATACTGAATAAGGGAGATAAAGCATCTTTTGCTCTGTTAAAACCATGATCACTCTTGAAACATGTGCGAACTTTTCTTCCTTGAAAAGACAAATAATTACACTAATGTAGTACCCTTGTCACAACAGCACTGTGACTCGACTCTACGCACACTGTGAACGACCTCATTACACAGCACTGTGACTTGACTATAGCACATGTGACTTCCCTATACACACCTGTGACCGACCTCATCGCGACTGACTTGACCTCATTCACACACTGGATCGACTCATTACAACAGCACTGTGACTCGACCTCATTACAACAGCACTGTGACTCGACCTCATTACAACAGCACTGACTCGACCTCATTACAGCAGCACTGTGCCCGACTCATACACACTTGACCAACTCATACAGCAACTGACTCGACTCATTACGCACATGACTCGACCTCATTACAGCAGCACTGTACTGACCTCATACACACACTCTTGACTCATTACAGCAGCACTGTGACGACTCATACACGCACTGTACTCGACTATTACAACAGCACTTGACTCGACCTCATAAACAGCACTGACTCGACCTCATTACAGCAGCACTGTGACTCGACCTCATTACAGCAGCACTGTGACTCGACTCATACAGCATTACTACTCATTAAGCAGCACTGTGACTCGACCTCATTACAGCAGCACTGTGACTCAACCTCATTATCACACTGTGACACGACCTCATACAGCAACTGTGACTCGACCTCATTACACAGCACTGTGACTCAACCTCATTACAGCAGCACTTGACTTGACTCATTACAGCAACACTATGTCGCCCCATCAGCAGCAGTGCTTGACATACAGCAGCACTAGTGACTTGACCCATTAAGCACACGTACTTGACTCATACAGCAGCATGTGACTCACTATACAGAGCACTGTGATCACTCATTACAGCAGTACTGGACTCGATCACAGCGCATGTTCTAAGTGAGAGGTTTCCTGGATACTGGATGGGAAGGAAAGCTTGGCTGCTTGGCCTCGAGAATCGCCAGATTTGATATCCCTTGGCGTTTTCTTTTGTTAAGAATTTGAACTTGTTATGGTGATAGGCTCAGCTGAGCATGTTATGGGGTGGATAGGCGGTCAGCTGTAGCACTGTGTATGGGGTGGATAGGCGGTCAGCTGTAGCACTGTGTATGGGGGGATAGGCGGTCAGCTGTAGCACTGTGTATGGGGTGGATAGGCGGTCAGCTGTAGCACTGTGTATGGGGTGGATAGGCGGTCAGCTGTAGCACTGTGTATGGGGTGGATAGGCGGTCAGCTGTAGCACTGTGTATGGGGTGGATAGGCGGTCAGCTGTAGCACTGTGTATGGGGTGGATAGGCGGTCAGCTGTAGCACTGTGTATGGGGTGGATAGGCGGTCAGCTGTAGCACTGTGTATGGGGTGGATAGGCGGTCAGCTGTAGCACTGTGTATGGGGTGGATAGGCGGTCAGCTGTAGCACTGTGTATGGGGTGGATAGGCGGTCAGCTGTAGCACTGTGTAGGGAACGTAGCGTGTGGGTGATAGGCGGTAGGTACAGCTGTTATAGCTGTGTATGCGGTAGCTCTGGGGTATAGGCGCGTCACTGCAGTGTAGCAACGTTGTATGGGTGGAAATAGGCGTAGCTGAGCACTGTGTATGGGTGGAATTAGGCGTCAGATGTAGCCTCTGTATGGTGGATAGGTTCAGCTGTTAGCACTGTGTTGGTCGAAGCGGTCACTGAGCACTGCTTAAGGTGAAGCATGCAGCTTCACTGTAGTGATAGCTCAGCTTTACACTGTTATGTGATACCAGTCATGAGCATCTGTATGGTGGATGGCGGTCAGCTGTCATGTTATGGTGGAAGACGGTAGACTTTAGCAGTTGTATGGGTGATAGCGGTTAGCTTGCATGTGTATGGTGATAGGCGGTAGCTGTTCATGTGTATGGAAGGCGGTCAGCTGTAGCACTGTGTATGGGGTGGATAGGCGGTCAGCTGTAGCACTGTGTATGGGGTGGATAGGCGGTCAGCTGTAGCACTGTGTATGGGGTGGATAGGCGGTCAGCTGTAGCACTGTGTATGGGTGGATAGGCGGTCAGCTGTAGCACTGTGTATGGGGTGGATAGGCGGTCAGCTGTAGCACTGTGTATGGGGTGGATAGGCGGTCAGCTTTAATTAAATGAAACGGCTGATCACTGCAGCTGCTTAAAGAGGACCGAAACACAGGTGCTGAAATTGGCTGTCAATGAAAGGAGCACATATTGAAATTTGCTGTCAGAGACCTCTTTAGTTAACTATGTTTTCAGTGTTTTGTGTTTCTCAAGAAAGCACAGCCTTCTAAAGCTCGAGAACGACTTCTCCGTACTCAAGTGTTATACAACATTCATGTTACCATGTATGAGATCTGAATCTTCTCCAGGTTTTATGTGAAGACTGATTTTCCAGTCTTAAGAGTTCCAGTTAGTTCTGTTTATTATCTGAGCTATTCAGTTCTGAAGACGACAGCTAGTCAGTAAGCAAAAATGTCTGTGGTCATTATTTTATGTCACAACTATTGGTTGCCACTTCCTGTCAAGTCATTTATCATGTTAATACAGCCCACTCAGCCAACTACAGATGTGCTGAGTAGCAGTATGAAGTGGCACACCACAGTTGTCAGATAAAATAAGGGACCCTGTATAGTTAGAATATATTATTTGTTATGATATAATTGGTTATATACATAATAAGTGTTTTATTACTTACAACTGATTAAACTGAAAGTTTCAAAAAATACATTACAATTGTAGTATGAGCATTTATATGTGAAAGGTACACCCTGTAGTTCCGTCTCTTCCCATCAATTCAGGCTTTGAAACGAATTTGTACATTAAACCTGTGTGATGACACAGAATGCCTTGAGCAACGTCAGCTGCCAGATTTCAACGCTAGCTATTAACTTAAGCGCAATACCTGATTTTACCCAAAAGTCTCCAATTCAGGAAAAAAAATATATATATTACAATAATATGTTGTAGTTTAGACCTCACATGCCATCTACTGTAGGCACAACTGCATACTCCTGAAAGCATGCAAGACACACAGACAGACAGCCATCAGCAGTGTTCATTCACAAATGATGTAGAAAAAATATTGAATGCCAGAACACAGGACAGAAATATTTTTCTAAAAGGTTCCGACGATTGTGTATAATATTGAGAAACCAATTGTCTTCTGGACTTTGTCCATCGTCCGGATAAAATATAAAAATATAAAATCACGACGTTTCGGAAGCTGATTCTTCTTCCGTCTTCAGGTGAAGGGAGGGGAGACACCAACTCAGATGGGTCCTTTAGACCGAGCTAATCTCAATCACTGGACAACCTGGCATGGTATTCTTATAGCTGTGGTTTACCAGCTTAGGTTGTCCAGTGATTGAGATTAGCTCGGTCTAAGGACCCATCTGAGTAGGTGTCTCCCCTCCCTTCACCTGAAGACGGAAGAAGAATCAGCTTCCGAAACGTCGTGATTTTATATTTTTATATTTTATCCGGACGATGGACAAAGTCCAGAAGACAATTGGTTCTCAAAGAAATATTTTTGCCTGGCTTAAGGTTGACAGAATCCTGGAGGTATATGAGGCCATCAGAAAATACGTTAAATGGGAAATGTTATTATAATTCATTTTGGTTGTTTTGACGAAGTGTCATTTTGACATTTGTCGTATGTGTCATGTGAATTGATACTGGACGAGACTCCTTCCAACTGTCCATTTTTTTTTTTTTATATTTATTTCTGCAATGGTTTCACCCGTTGCGTAGTCTTCCTATACACAATCAAATGTTTCACCCGTGCAGTAGTCTCACAGTACACACATACAATGTTTACCGTGCAGTGTCTTCACTAGTAGACACAATACAATGTTTTACCGTGGGAGTAGTCTACATAGTACACAATACAATGTTGTCACCGTGCATAGTCTTAATCACATACAAATGGCTAATACATAATACATACAAAACAATATACACATTACAACAAAATACATACATAAATACAAGTACACACATTATAACACCGTACACACATTATAAAAACATCACACTTCACAAAGCATCATCTTCAACCCACACTTACAAAAAATCACCTTACAAATCCAACTTAGTCCCCCTGTTGCATGCAGATGCAAACAGCATGAGTTACCAAGTGTGGTACTAGCATCAAGATTGGTGACGTAAAGATGTTCAACATAACAAAATGAAATGCTGTTGTAGTTCAGCAGGTATCAGTGAGAACTACAGGCTGTACTTGTTGTAAATTCTTGTTTGTAGCAAAACGTCTTGAAAAATGAGGTGTAGATAGTACAGCAGGATTGTCAGATGGTTTAATAACCTTTGATGTATTTTCATAAATTTATTACATAATGCAGCTAACCTCATAGCTTTCATCTGAATAGCTGTTACTGTATATAAAGTGTATGTTATGTAACGTTACTCTGTTTGGAAACATAAATATTTATGATATTAGTGTTGTTGTTGTTACTACTAGTAGTATGCAGTAGTAGTTAGTAGTAGTAGTAGTAGTAGTAGTAGTAGTAGTAGTGTAAATGAACAAGAAATAAAAATATTGTACTACATATTTATGTTATGTGATCATCTTGTCATTCAGAATTCACCAAATTCAACAAATGCACAAGATTTTCATTACATGATGCTGCATGAGCCTGGTCCTTGCACTGAACTAGCCTAGGTCTGCCTGTTTCCACAAGCATGTTCACAGCATCGTAATTAGAATAGCCTGTAGTTGTCGTCTGGGATTGTGACACCTTGTCTTTCAGTAGGCGAATATCAGTATTCCAGAGGAACGTGACGCATTGAAGTGCCCTGACCCCAGAGACTGTGACGGTAGGTCCATTCAGAGTGCTCGTATGCACCCATCGCCATTCACTGTCAAGGCGGTCTGAAGTACGCTGAGTTACTCACATAGACAGTAGTTTTGTACAACAGCATGACTCCATTGTTATATTCATTTAACATCTATAGAATAGATGGATAGCTGGAAGTTTATTTATATTTGGTGAATTTTCGTGATTTGTGGATACAGTAGTCACTTTTCTTATCCTGATATCCTAGTAACCTCCTGTCTGGAATATTTGGTGATTCGGGAGTGCTTGGTTGGGTACGGTGATTTTGTATCAGTTCAGTTATAAACGACTCTTAGGATTATTGGATATCGCAACTTTATCTGTCATCTAGTATTCGGAACAGAACACAGCATTTAAGCAACTGATCTGTTTCCATCTTCAGATGGAAAAATGGGGAGGCAATGCATTCTCTCCGTTAGTGAGAGCTAAGTGGTTCAGTGTTAGAGGTTCTTGTTACTGTTGTATGTGGTTTCACATGATGCAGTCTGCTATTGTACTTTTCTGATCATACTCAAAAATACAGACAGACTCTCTGATCACTGTCCGGGATACCACAGCTGTCGCACAGTCTCCCAGAGGATGTGATAAAGCTGCCCTGCTCTAGAGGCTGATGAAAGAGACTGTCTGTAGAATAAAATTCATGTTTCTTTCATTTCATTAATTGAGAACTATTTGCACAGTAACAGGTACACCACTCACTGTGAAAAATTTTATGTTGGCAAGTTTGTTTTCTTGCCTTGTACCTAAAAATATGAAGAGATGCAAAACTTTGTATGGGTGTGAAACTTGGGTCGTAGCTACAGGAATTACAAGGGAAGAAAATATTTTGATGCTGTTTTAGTAGAGGGTAGGGAGAAGAATTATCAGGAGGCTGAAGAGAATTACATATTGAGCAGCTTCACAATTGGTATGCCTCACCAAATATTATTAGGATTATCAGCAGGGCATCAGTGGGGATGGGAGATTAAATCTGCACACACACACAGTTTTGGTGTGGAAAATGTCAAGGAAGGGAACACTTGGAAGACCTAGGCGCAGATGGGAGGATAATATGAAAAGGGATCTTAAGGAAATAGGATGTGAATTGGATTCAAGTAATTTAGGATTACAGTTAAATAGCAGGACCTTGTGAACCTGATAACAAAACTTTGGGTTCCACAAAACACAGGCAGTTTCTTAGCAGCCAAGTTACTATCAGCTGCTCAAGGTCTTTACTTAGTATACACTTACAGAGGTCTGATATTCTTCACAGCAATGTTCCTGAAGATTCAAGTCTTGTGGAATGGCAACTATTCGCCAGTCTGAACGTGGCATAACATCTGGGAATTGTATCAAGGAACACGAATCCCATTTACTTTTTGTCTCACTACTCGGAAAAGTTCCGCCAATTGACTGCATGCCTTAGCACCCAGCATTACACCCCAATTGCCATGACATTATGTGTTACGATATATGTCCCATTTGGTTGCTGATTCCAGTGTTGCCACCTGTATGTCGTCATGGGAATGGGACATTTCCATTTCATTGACAAAATTTATATTGACAATTATATTCCAGCTACTTTTAGTTTACACTTTCTGCTACTTCATTCATTACTGGACTCCGTCCATTCTCTAGTATTCCAAAAACACGTTTTTTTACAATAATATGTTTCTGTTCTCAGGTGGAAAGGTTGGGAGGCACGTATGCAGTTGGGTGTGTTAAGAGTTATTCTCAATCGCAGGCGTTGCAGTCACAGTGGCCCAAGCCCAGAAAGCAAACGGAAGTGTCACGGCCCTTTACACTTATCACTTAAGGTATAATCCATGCTTTAATCCTTATTCCTTATGGTGCCTCTCAGACATCCTCCTTCATTCATTCTTTTCTTAGTTCCTTAGTTTAACCATCAAGCCTGTCTCGTTACGTTAGACATCACTGCGCACAGTTTCATACTCGCTCAGTATTTAATGTGTTAAATTATGATTTTTTTTTCTCTCTCTCTCTCTCTCTCTCCAAATATTGTAACATACTTTGTGATGGGCCGTGCCATGGCTCAGGCGGTTAGTCGCCGGCCTCTCACCACGGAGTCCTGGGTTCGATCCCAGGTCAAGTTCATGTGAGATTTGTGGTGGACAAAGTGGCACTGGGACAGGTTTTTCTCCGAGTTGTCGGTTTTCCCCTGTCGATTTCATTCTACTGGTGCTCCATTAATTGTAAAACTTGGTAAAAAAAACTGCTCATCTTCATCATAGGGTTGCACAAAAAGCCTTATGGCTGTGGTGCGAGGGCCCTTCATCACAAACAAAAAAAAACATACTTTTTGTCTGCAATCTGATTTCAATTTCATGTGGCCAAGTGTTATTTGGGTCAAAGCGGGAGGAAGTAACAGGAGACTGGAAAATACTGAATATTGAGGAGCTTTATGATTTGTACTCGTCACCAAATATTATTCCGGTTGTTATATTAAGGAGGGCGAGGCGGGGCAGGGCATGTGGCATGTATGGGGAAGAAGAGAATGCACACAGAGCTTTGGTGGGGAAACATGAAGAAATAGACTACTTTGAAGACGTAGGATTAGCTGGAAGGATAACATGGAAATGGATCTTATAACGAACTAGCATGGGAGGGCATGGACTTCATTAATCTGACTCAGGACAGGGATAATTAGTGGGCTGTTGTGAACATGGTCATGAATTTTATGTTAGTCTCACCGTGCATTTTACGATTAAAAGTTTAAAAAAACCAACACAATGCACTTCACTCACACTTTAATATGTATTAATTAACCCCTACATATGTTTCGGTTTATGTAAACCGTCCTCGGTACACAACGCAGCACTAAACAAACACGACAGAACAACGCAGGACATAATTACTAAAAGTTCCACCACATTATATAAAACCAAGAACCAAAATAACCAGAGGTGTGCAGTAACACAGCGATCCATTCTACTACATTTTAATATTTTGACACAAAATTCAACGAATTTTAAGGATTTTATACAACATTTTATATTTGATATTGCTTATCTAACGAAAATCTACAACATATAGTGCGTAACATACATGTACAATACGTCGTGCAACACTGGTGGAAGTGAACATTAGTACGCAGTGATTTTAGTACTTAATATTTTATTATGCAGTTTTTATAATACCCTCACTGGACTGTTTTTAATCTACGCCTTTGGATGTGTATATACTAAGTAACTTTAGTCGCCCCTGATGATGGCCGGTTGACCGACCGAAACATATGTAGAGACTCCAGTGTAGTACTCCTCACCGCACAACACGTAGTACACTCCGCTCCACGCAAAAACATTTCATATGCTTTTAATACCACACGCCAGCAGTTCCACAATCTACCATCTACAGTGCTTTTATAATTTTACAACTTTTGAGAATCTTTTTACAAGATTTTAACTTATGTTTCAAAGTGCAGATAGAATATTTTAAATCATGTGTTGAAGTGACTGTAGCTTTTAGCAATAAACCCCCTGACGATGATCCTAGGATCGAAACACGTGTAGGGGTACAATTTTAACAATTTTATAATAAAGCTACTTAAAAAGTGGTTTTAGTGTGCATCGGTTGGTTTATAACTTAATTTAATATGACGAAGATGCACGGTGTCAACAGTGTGAAATATGTAGGGCATTTTAACGAACTATTAATTTTTAATAGAATAAAGTGCATGTGTTGGTAAAATTTATGATATAACATTTTATACGTTTTTTTAACTCTGATTTTACATTGACTGTAATAACATGCAAGACATTGCACAGTATTTAAACTTGTATTAACATTGGATGTGATGTAACATAGTTTTGACCCCCCTGAGGATGGTTTTACGTAAACCGAAACATATTTAGGGGTTAATTAATACATATTAGAGTGAAAGTGAAGTGCAATGTGTTGGTTTTTTAAACATTTAATGGTAATGAATGTTTGGGTTGCACAAAGTGTGGGGAATTTTCTTGACTAGCTGAAGAACTGTTAACTTAAGAATGACTTTGCTCCGTGGAGTGAGTTAGTTAATTTGTTTTGGTCAGGTGTGGCTCCTCTCTGCTGGTTATGTAAGTAATGTGATGCTAACTTCAGTCCTGAAGAAGGGAGCTGTTATGTTCCTCCAAAATGTTGGTAACCATCTATCAGACTACACAGTATTATAATCCAGAAAACCACAATATTAGACTTAACCGGCATGAAAACCTCAAACCTTGAAAATCTTGTGTGGTCTCGTTCGGAGGCTGTCAGCCTTCAACTATGGTTCCTGGATTACAAGCAGTGTAAGGTACAGAATTCATTTTGTAGCTCAGGAGTAATTAACACAAATTTATTTGATCAACTTCAGTACTTGTACATGGTGATAAGATAATTTGCGTTACGCTGCGTACAATTGCACACCCTTTCACAGTTTACGTTTCACTGGTTATCCATTCACACATAATTAAATCTGGGGCTTCAATCTCCGTATAAAAAGTGTAATTTTTAATTTTAAAAATTGGAATTTATATTAAAATAGGAAATAAGTAAAATCATAAAGCAAATTTTATCAGTACGCAGTGCTGCGCGCAGTAATTTGCTTATTTGCAGTCGCAGCTTCCCTTGGGACATGTGCAGACGCCGTCTGTTTTACAGGTACAGTTTTTGTCTGAAATGAAATGAACACAGAAATTAGTCCACCACACTGCTGCAGCTAGCAAAGTACCGGTAACTAACTTAACCGAGTCCAGTGGTACTGAGACCTATTTTACGAGCCCGTGACGACAGATTGAGTATGGAACTGCTTAATATAACAGAGAAATACGGTCTAACACAGCTATTTTATTATTATTAGACTATTTCTCTATTATATTAGTAATTTATGAAACACAGTGGGATGTCGTCCATCCAGATTGAATATGGAACACTGGTGGAACGATAAGTTGCTAAAGAGGAACCTAAAGTGCTCAGAGTAAAACCTGCCTTACTGCCACTTCGTCCACCACAAATCCCACATGGATTACACTTTCATTGCCAAAGTCGACCACGGTCGATTTAAGTATTTACGTTTTAATTTGCCAGCATCGACTTTAGTCGATCTAAAGTTTACCCTGCTCTTTTGCCTTAAATAGGCCACGCACACAATAACTTCTTTCAGGAAACATATCTTACATCTTTATTAATCCCTAGCTGACAACTAGAAAAAATATATGCATTTTATGTATAATTATACAGCGTGTTTCATAAGTCCATCCGGGATTTAGAGGCTTGACCGTGCAGTAGCAAACCACATATAAGAGATAAAAGCATGCCAACGGATAGAGGAAATGTAAAAGTTTTTTCGTGACAGATGCGATGACGTAGTTACCCGTTTCTCCGCTAGGAGGCAGTGGTGTGCAAACATGGCGTTTTCAGGTGAACAGAAAGCTTTTTGTGTCCTGCAATTTGCTAAACCCCAGTCAATTGTAACAGTGCAACGTGGTTTTCGAACCAAGTATCGTACAGAACCACCAACTTCTTTACCGGAGCATCGGCTAAGAATTATGGATGCAGTTGCTACCATCGACGTTCATATGTTGGAACGTGTGTGGCAGGAGCTAGATTACAGGATTGACGTCTGTCGAGTCACCAAAGGGGGGCATATTGAATATCTGTAAGGTAGGTTCAAAACTTGGATATGTGCTCTTTTCACTGACATGCTCTCATCCCCCGTGTGTGATTTGGCTCCTGAGCTACAGACCTCCGAAATCCCGGAGGGATTTATGAAACACCCTGTATTTTATAATTTATAAGACGACGCACTAGTTGTTTAACATTCAATAAATCCCTGGCAATTTAACACTGTCGGGGATTTAAATACCCGGCAGTTAAAGTGTTAAGATTCACTTTAATACTCGTATTATCTTTACATCTGCACATAGGTCATCCAATTTAGAATGCACTAGTGTGAGTGAATGTAGATTAGAAGCCCTTGTGAGTAGAGTTTCTGAGGCCAGCTCTGTGAACAGGATTCAGTTCACAGCTTGTGTTATCATTACTGTTGGTGCAGATCAGGCACGACGTTGAACTTACCAGAATCTTTCAAGGAATTTTTCATGGAACTGCAAGCGCCCCCAGTGCAGCAGTGACTTCCCATGGCACACTTGCATTCAGTTGGGCACTTCCCGTCGCTTTTTTGACAACGTTCTGAAGGTAAGAGCAATTTATGTTATGTATTGTAACTGCTACAAGCGCCTTTCTTATTGATGAGGTTAGGAAACTACCGAAAAAGTGTATGTAGTTCAGGCAACACGTTGTACGTTGCTGTGTGGCGAGTTTCATGGTCAGCTATACAGCAATACCTCGACTTTCGACGCTTCGCTCTTTCGTCGGTTTTCAATTATAACCCCGTTTCCAAATTTCGTCGCTTGCTACGCTCTTTCGTCGCATTTCGTCACCACCGCGCGCCATCTTGTTTCCTTCGTCGTTCAGTCTTTGAATAGAAGTCGTTCTGTGTGCAATTTTTTTTTAAATCTCTTATATTGTGATTAAACATATTAATACTACTTATTTTGTGATTAAAATAACCAAACTATTCATACTATATTATGTTTGTGATTATACTGTAAACAGTTCACAGTTATTTTTGTGATAATAGTATAATAAAATAAATAAAGGCTATGATTCGACTTTCGTCAGTGGTCTGGTCCCTAATCCCGTCGAAAGAGCGAGGTATTGGTGTATTTGCTTGTTATTCAGGAGCTTAGGACATATAAGTTTAATGAGTAAAGAGGTAACTTTGGTGACCTGAAGTGTAAATAAGAGGTTAGTGCTGAAAAGTGTTTTAGAGAAATGCGATGTGAACTATGAATCACGTCCGACTGATAAAACGAACCAAATTGCATTAATTACGCCAAAAAAAAACCATACGTAAATGAACCGTGTTTCGTGTGTTATACTACTGCCTTCCATGCTTGTACAATATCAGTGTGCCACGCAGTTACAGTAGATGTTAATTGTGCAGTTAACGTGACAGTGTTAGCGTTAATTTCCTGTTAACGTTCCCTTAATCACATTTAACGCTCTGTTACAAAACCCCACCTGGACATGTCTGACAGCTCGGAACGGCGTAATAATGGCCCAGTGTCAAAATGTTTCCGAATTGTCCCCGACTTAAATTTGGCTATCATCTCGAACATCGGCCATCTTCTTGAGATTTTTCACAAAAACCGTCATCATGTGTATGAAAGGAAATATTGCGACATTAGAAAGAGTGGCTTTTGGTCAGTGGATCCAGTGATCGTTATTGATGTACAGTCTAACCCGGTTATAACGACATCGGTTTATGCGACACCTCGTCTATAACGACAGATATTGGTACCAATTAATTCCTCACTGTTAACCATAAAATTATACTCCTCGGTTATAACGATACTCGTTTATAACGACACAAAATATTCAGTCCCTTTCTTGACGTTATAACCGAGTTCGACTGTAATTCTGTAGCTACATAAAAAAAAAACCGATGCTGTACAAAGATACACGTGTGTATAGTCAATATTTGTTAACAGTTATTTACTGCTAGGCCACGTGTATATTCAGTTATGGTTTATTTAACACTGTCAGTAGCACAGCGTGGAATTATATGGTCATTATTGAATACTGGATTTGAAAAATGTTAAATAAAGCGATCATGGCATTTACGTGGAGTGACTGATAAGAAACATGAAACATTTCACTGTCAAGGCAGCCAACCTGCAGAATTATACAGGTCCATAATCCCTTATGTGCAATTCCGAAATCCGAAAAGCTATGAATACCGAAACTTTTGACTAGTTTATTACTACAGTATATAAATAAACTGTAGTACTGTTTATAGACTTTATTTTTGCCACTTAGTGTGAATATTCTTACGTTTCGCTGCAGAAATAGTAAAATTATTACGGGATGCTGCCTCAGACCCCGCTGGGGGATGTTATATACGGTACATGCACAGTGTTACATTTCTAATATCCGAGAAATTCTGAATTCCGAAACACATCTGGCCCTGAGAGTTTCGGATAAGGGATTGCGGACCTCTATTTGAAGCTGAGAACTTAGGAATATGGAGCAGCAGTGTGAACTGCAGGGCGGTGACGTTTGGTCGTGACAAAACAAGCAACTTTGGGCCCAAAACATAGTCATGACCTGTTCAAGTGACAAAGTAACCTAGTGCAACAGTGACTGACGAGAAACTAACTGCATGCAGTACAGTCCTTCTTGAGAAGCTAACAGTTCCTCAGCTAGTCAAGAAATTCCCCGCGTTTTATGGAACTCGAAGGTTCATTACCGCACTCACAAGAGCCCGCCACCTGTTCCAAAGAATCAGTCCAGGTCCGAGGCTTTATATAGTGATTCGTAACTTGGTAATTTTTTACGGTGAGGAGTTGTTAGCACCTCGCCCAACCCCCAACCTGGAGGACCACCCCTTGTCGGCTGTCCGCGACTGCTTATTCAATGTATTCGCAGCTACCCTCCATATCCACAGGCCGTTCCTCCATCTGCAACCTGAGGACGCGCCATGCCGTGGTGACAGGGACCGACTTATCGTGGTGACAGGGACCGACTTATCGTAGTGACAGGGACCGACTTATCGCGGCGACAGGGACCGACTTATCGTGGTGACAGGGACCGACTTATCGTGGTGACAGGGACCGACTTATCGTGGTGACAGGGACCGACTTATCGTGGTGACAGGGACCGACTTATCGCGGCGACAGGGACCGACTTATCATGGCGTGCTACTGATAGTGTCGTTAAGTAAACCGTTAATAAACGATCAAGCTTCAAAGCGAATTTGAGGGTCTTATAGTGGTGTTGCTGAGGTGTTGGTGTTGCTGAGGTTTCGAGTCTGTGACGCCGTCAGTGGGAGAGTACTTCCTGACGTTTCGAAGGATCGTATTGCCTGCGTCTTAAAGGTTAGTTGGACTGCTTGACCCGGAAGATTGAAGCACTACGAGCCTTCGAAACGTCGGGGGATTAGTCGCCCACTGACAGCGTCACACACCAGAAGACTTGAATCTTCAAGCTTAAAGTTGCCAGACGGTAGATCCCACGTTATAGTTAACAGTCTAAAACCATAAATGGATCTAAAATTAAATCGGTTTATGCATTACTTCTTAAAACACCCTGCGTCTCCATTACCAAGACCAACCGGTTAAGAGGGTTTAGAGAAACGTCACACGAAGCGCACGACCGCACTGTGTGCGCAAAATACAGTTTTTAGGCGCGTTCGCAAAATTGCGAAAGGCGACTATTAGCTTGGTCCTTCTGTCCGCATGGAACAACGCGGGTCCCAGTTGCACGGATTTTCATGAAATTTGATACATGAGTATTTTTCGAAAATCTGTCGAGAAAATTCAAGTTCCATTAAAATCTGACAAGAATAACGGATACTTTACACGAAGACCTATGTACATTTGTGATAAATATCTCGCTGAATTCTTCTTAGAATGAGAAATGTTTCAGACAAAAGTTGTAGAGAAAATCAAAATACACATTTTATGTTCAATGACTCCCCCCCCCCACCCCCCGAAAATCGTGCCGTTTATGAGATAGTGGAAAAATACGGTACAGTCAGACAGGCCAGAGATGACAATATAATACGGCGCATGCGCTTTGCATGCTGGATAACTAAGGCTACAGACACACACACTCAGAATATGTAATACTTATTGCTTTTCTACGGCAACAATGGTTACGCGAACGCGTCTCAATATTACGTTATACGTACATTGCCTGTCATGTTTTTATGTTAAAGCATGCCGTATATATACCGAACACTGCTTTAAAACGGTTAAATTAAGCCACTTGTCGAGCTCATAGACAAAACATTTCTCACTACATTTTATTACTACAAGCACAAAATCTAAACGTCAGCTCCGAATAGCTTATGCCTATATGTGAATATAAAGCGAGCGATCAGCAGCTGACAGCTGGTACTTACCGTAGCAACCGTCGGAACATGAATGCTGCATTTCGGTGTCCATCGTATCTGCAATCCACAACTCGAGGTTAAGAAGTGATGGACGGTCTATGCAGCGGCGGTATTTATCGGCCCGCCGCACGTAACGTGTGGAAGCAGCGCGCTGTTGTCGCTCGCGACGACTGCACACGGCTAGTTGCACAAGCTGTCGGTGGTCGCACGAAGTAGTCTAGCAGGAACAGCTGAACACCGAGTGCAGACAATAACAGATTCCAACGCTAGATAAAAATTCCACTCGAAGAACTCTGATTTTATAAGCTTTAAAATTTGATAATTCTAACTATTTTAAACCTGAGGTTAATCTAAATCAGTGGTATTCAACCTGGGCTACGCGTACCCCCGGGGGTACGCGAAGACATCTTAGGGGGTACGTAAAATTAAAAAAAATAAATATGTAATTTCATGATAAACACTGAATAATCAGGGCCAGATTTACGGTTAGCCACAAGAGACCGGACGTAAGGACATGCGATTTAGGAGCGCCATTTTCTCTCTCTCTCCTTTATGCGATTCTTATCTGGGCGGCTAGTTTCATTTTATTCCACACAGTGCATATAATTTTGCTTTGCTAAAATACCTTTGTTCCTTTATTAATTTTTATACGATAGACAATAATATATTTGTTATTTAATAGCTTGACTCTCCTTTTTCTCAATTTAAAACTTATTATTTAATACATTATTTTGGATGTAATTTATTTAACTTATTTTAGATGTAGATTATAGACTGTGTATAACTTGAATTATGCACCAACAACTTTGGGGGTACAAAGTTGAAGAGAAATTATATCTGGGGGTACGCGAACAAAAAGTTTGAATACCGCTGATCTAAATAATATATAAAGATTTATATCGTATCGCACATGAAACACCTACATCTCGATGAAGATTCGATTTTTTTTTGGGAGGGGGGATATGGCGCCGTGTAGGTTGGTATGTAATTACCCATGAGAACCCCAAATCTTGTACGACGCGTCTGCAATACACACGGACCAGTTAATGTTCGAGAGAACACTGTCTGTTGTGAGAATTATATGGAGGATATAAATAGCTGTGGGAGAAATACAGAGACCTTGAATGTGAAAGCAAGTTGTACATATAGTAACAACTGTGCTTTGCACCTGTTTGAGATTGCCCAACGAATTTCGATAATTTTCTTTTATGCGCATGCGCAAAAGGCTTTTCGTTGAATGATCGATTCTTGCGTTACTTTACAACAATTTATATCGAAAAAGTTTTAAGCCGTTGAATGGAGATGATTGACATAGTCGAGTACATTCTTGACAAGCTGATAGTCGTTCAGGTAGTCAAGAAATTACCCGCCCTGTGGAACTCGGAAGTTTCGTTATTGTAGAAGAGCTACAACATTGTTTGTTAGGATAATTGTAATGTGTAATCTGCTTGTTTAGTTGTGTCTGTAAAGTTGCAACGGTTGTATGTGTGTAAATGCAACTTATTGTGTGTATTGTAAAGTGCAATGTTGTAGTGTATTGTAAAGTGCAACTGTTGTAGTGTATTGTGAAGTGCAACTGTTGTAGTGTATTGTAAGTGCAACTGTTGTAGTGTATTGTAAGTGCAACTGTTGTAGTGTGTTGTAAAGTGCAACTGTTGTAGTTGTTGTAAAGTGCAACTGTTGTAGTGTATGTAAAGTGCAACTGTTGTAGTGTATTGTAAAGTGCAACTGTTGTAGTGTATTGTAAAGTGCAACTGTTGTAGTGTATTGTAAAGTGCAACTGTTGTAGTGTATTGTAAGGAACTGTGTAGTGTGTAAGTGCAACTGTTGTAGTGTATTGTAAAGTGCAACTGTTGTAGTGTATTGTAAAGTGCAACTGTTGTAGTGTATTGTGAAAGTGCAACTGTTGTAGTGTATTGTAAAGTGCAACTGTTGTAGTGTATTGTAAAGTGCAACTGTTGTAGTGTATTGTAAAGTGCAACTGTTGTAGTGTATTGTAAGTGCAACTGTTGTAGTGTATTGTAAAGTGCAACTTTGTAGTGTATTGTAAAGTGCAACTGTTGTAGTGTATTGTAAAGTGTCAACTGTTGTAGTGTATTGTAAGTGCAACTGTTGTAGTGTATTGTGAAGTGCAACTGTTGTAGTGTATTGTAAAGTGTAACTGTTGTAGTGTGTTGTAAAGTGCAACTGTTGTAGTGTATGTAAAGTGCAACTGTTGTAGTGTATTGTAAAGTGCAACTGTTGTAGTGTATTGTAAAGTGCAACTGTTGTAGTGTATTGTGAAGTGCAACTGTTGTAGTGTATTTAGTGAAGTGCAACTGTTGTAGTGATGATGAAGTGCAACGTTGTAGTGTGTGTAAAGTGCAAACTGTTGTAGTGTATTGTAAAGTGCAAACTGTTGTAGTGTATTGTAAAGTGCAACTGTTGTAGTGTATTGTAAATGCAACTGTTTAGTTATTGAAAGTGCAACTGTTGAGTGTATTTAAAGTGCAACTGTTGTAGTGTAATGGTAATCAATGTTGGTGTATTGTACATCAACTTTGAGTATGTAAGTGCAACTGTTGTGGTATAGGCAATAGTATTAGTGCATTGTTTCATGTAAAGTGCACTGTGTGAGAACGTATTGTCAAAGTCGTTTTAAACCGCCTAAAATCCCGATAGGCGCATATACCAATCGTTTATAATCCGCCATATTCAGACAGGCGGACATTAAGTCAAGTTTTGTTTATTACACGGCACCATGCATATACAGATGTTTAACGCCAATCAAGC
This sequence comes from Reticulitermes speratus, assembly GCA_021186555.1. Classification (NCBI taxonomy): domain Eukaryota; kingdom Metazoa; phylum Arthropoda; class Insecta; order Blattodea; family Rhinotermitidae; genus Reticulitermes; species Reticulitermes speratus. The sequence continues at coordinate 2,387,122 of JAJKFL010000001.1, forward strand.
GCTTCATCGTTTTAACCGCCAATCAGAGGCGCAATCTCATCGCGATTTTAACGCCAATCAGATGGCATATCATCGATTTTCGAATAGAATATAACCGCCAATCAGAGCGCATATCATCGTTTTAACCGCCAATCAGATCGCATATCATCGTTTTAACCGCCAATCAGAGCGCATATCGTTTTAACCGCCAATCAGAGCGCATAGCATCGTTTTAACCGCCAATCAGAGCGCATATCATCGTTTTAATCGCCAATCAGAGCGCTTATCATCGTTTTAATCGCCAATTAGAGCGCATGTCATCGTTTTAATCGCCAATCCTCGCACTGCTCGAGACTAGCTGGTTATTGCTTTCGCGATGCAAAGAATGGGATTGAATGCAGCGGAATTTATGCGCTGGGGGAAGAGGGCGTAATAAAGACAGAGGGCAGGAGTAATTGATGAAAGAATGAAACGGAAAAGAGAGGAAAATGTTAATAGCGAAAGAAGGAAGAACAGGAGGAAGGACGTACGAGCGTAAAGATGAAGTAAAGGAAGAAAAGAGGTGGTATGAACGAAGGAGAGACAGAAGGAATGAAAAGCGAGAAATAAGAGTAGAAAAATTATAAATAAGTTACCGACGTTTCCGGACAACCTACCGGTCCCATCTTCAAGGGACAGTAATTCTTCTTGGACTACTTGATGGGACCGATAGGTTGTCCCGAAACGTCGGTAACTAACTACCAATCTACCCTCAGTAACATCCCAGAAGAGCGAAGATCTCATTTACACCGCATTACGGCCGCTTCCTTCCACATGCTTACCGATTATTCACTAATTAGCCTATTATTCACTAATCAGCCTATTATTCACTAATTAGCCTATTATTCACTAATTAGCCTATTATTCGAAGTCACATACGTTGATCTGCCGACTGAGTCATTAAACTCGTGTTATTCAGTAGTTAAGCGACCCGCCTGACCGCTTACGGTTACCCACCAGTTCCTGCAGTACAACATTACCCTCCTGCTCTGGTACTTCTAACTGATGACGATAAGAGGCGGCGTAAATGTTGTTTGCCACCGGTCGGGGCGTGACGTCGACATGTTGTTATGTTGTTTGAAGTGCGTTGTTTATGAAAACAACACAGACTGTTTCCTCGCCCTGGTTTGTCATCACGGAGGCTCACAGTTACAAAAAACAAACACAGACTGTTTCCTCGCCCTGGTATTGTCATCACGGGAGGCTCACCAGTTACAAAAAAAAACAAACACAGACTGTTTCCTCGCCCTGGTATTGTCATCACGGGAGGCTCACCAGTTACAAAAAATCAAACACAGACTGTTTCCTCGCCCTGGTATTGTCATCACGGGAGGCTCACCAGTTACAAAAAAAACAAACACAGACTGTTTCCTCGCCCTGGTATTGTCATCACGGGAGGCTCACCAGTTACAAAAAAAAAACACAGACTGTTTCCTCGCCCTGGTATTGTCATCACGGGAGGCTCACCAGTTACAAAAAAACACAGACTTTTCCTCGCCTGGTATTGTCATCACGGGAGGCTCACCAGTTACAAAAAAAAACAAACACAGACTGTTTCCTCGCCCTGGTATTGTCATCACGGGAGGCTCACCAGTTACAAAAAACAAACACAGACTGTTTCCTCGCCCTGGTATTGTCATCACGGGAGGCTCACCAGTTACAAAAAAACAAACACAGACTGTTTCCTCGCCCTGGTATTGTCATCACGGGAGGCTCACCAGTTACAAAAAAACAAACACAGACTGTTTCCTCGCCCTGGTATTGTCATCACGGGAGGCTCACCAGTTACAAACAAAAATCAAATCGGTGTTTCAAGCTACGACTGAACCGCAAATTGTATGTAAAACGTCACGCCGACAAGTTGAATGTTGGCGATCTTTTATTTTTCGGCCTCTGTGAACCCCCTCTGGCTGCTTCTTCCGTTTTCGGTAGTTTTCTTGCTTTTGTGCGTTAGTTAGTCTCGGCATCGTGAACCTGTAAAAAACAGCGCCGAGGTGACCCACCTGTGTGTACCGAAATGTAAGACGTTAGATGGTGAGAGTGTGAAAATCGTAGGTGATTTTGACATGGCCGCCATTTTGGCAGATTTCAAGATTTTTCGATGATTCTTTTTTCAGCGTGTAGGCATATTCCTTACCTTTCAAACTACGTATCGTTCACTGCTGTAGTCGAAGTAGGCGCGGAGCGCTGTGAAGAAACGTAGGTAACGCGAAAGTCTGACACCGCGAGCGCCGAGGTGACCCACCTATGTGCACCGAAATGTAAGACGTTTTACGTCAAAAACACGTAAAATGTTTCGTATTAGCAGCTGAATATAAGTGAAAAATAAAATGCACGTGTGTGTGTTTTGTCTAATTGCTACAAACTTTGAATGTTCTGGAAGAACAGCCATGTTCCCGGGGGTAAAGCGGTCGGGGCGTGGCGTTGACCACCCACCCCCATCTAGCGCCGAGGTTAAGGAAAGGGTAGAGCTGTACCTCTACTCCCCCTCTGGGCCTTCATGGCCTGTTCTAGGGTGACCTTTACCTTTACCTTGTTTATTTGGCAACCGCTGCACTAATGTAGTTCTGTCACGCACTGTACTTACGTAGTCCAAATAGTGAGAAATGTCACTTTTAAAACCAATTTCACTGCCATTCATTCATTCATTCATTTTGCAGTCTGTCTTACAACAGGTCCGTAGCCTCTTCCAATGCGAGTTCTCCACAGTGTGCGATCTAGTGCTTCCTCTTTCAATTTACAGTATCTTCTCTATTCCTTAAGGTCATCCAGTAGCTGCTTGCGGTTAGGTAGTAAAGTATCGACGTTACGAATGCATGGAGCTATACCTCCACTTCCCGTTACGTAATCTTGGTATTATGTTTAATTAGGCACAGGAAGAACTTTTACGTGCTACATGATTTGTGTTAACGAAAATTGTTAATTCGTATTTGGAAAATATGTGTACTACACTGGAGTTCTGCTATGTCCTGATAACAAAATATGTGTACTGCACTGCAGTTCTGCTATGTCCTGTCGTGATAACAAAATATATGTACTGCAGTTCTGCTATGTCCTGTCGTGATAACAAAATATGTGTACTGCAGTTCTGCTATGTCCTGTAGTGATAACAAAATATGTGTACTGCACTGCAGTTCTGCTATGTCCTGTCGTGATAACAAAATATATGTACTGCAGTTCTGCTATGTCCTGTCGTGATAACAAAATATGTGTACTGCAGTTCTGCTATGTCCTGTCCTGATAACAAAATATGTGTACTGCACTGCAGTTCTGCTGTGTCCTGTCGTGATAACAAAATATGTGTACTGCACTGCAGTTCTGCTATGTCCTGTCGTGATAACAAAATATGTGTACTGCAGTTCTGCTGTGTCCTGTCGTGATAACAAAATATGTGTACTGCACTGCAGTTCTGCTGTGTCCTGTCGTGATAACAAAATATGTGTACTGCAGTTCTGCTGTGTCCTGTCGTGATAACAAAATATGTGTACTGCAGTTCTGCTGTGTCCTGTCGTGATAACAAAATATGTGTACTGCACTGCAGTTCTGCTGTGTCCTGTCGTGATAACAAAATATGTGTACTGCACTGCAGTTCTGCTATGTCCTGTCGTGATAACAAAATATGTGTACTGCACTGCAGTTCTGCTATGTCCTGTCGTGATAACAAAATATGTGTACTGCACTGCAGTTCTGCTATGTCCTGTAGTGATAACAAAATATGTGTACTGCAGTTCTGCTATGTCCTGTCGTGATAACAAAATATGTGTACTGCACTGCAGTTCTGCTATGTCCTGTAGTGATAACAAAATATGTGTACTGCAGTTCTGCTATGTCCTGTCGTGATAACAAAATATGTGTACTGCAGTTCTGCTATGTCCTGTCGTGATAACAAAATATGTGTACTGCAGTTCTGCTATGTCCTGTCGTGATAACAAAATATGTGTACTGCACTGCAGTTCTGCTATGTCCTGTCGTGATAACAAAATATGTGTACTGCACTGCAGTTCTGCTATGTCCTGTCGTGATAACAAAATATGTGTACTGCACTGCAGTTCTGCTATGTCCTGTCGTGATAACAAAATATGTGTACTGCACTGCAGTTCTGCTATGTCCTGTCGTGATAACAAAATATGTGTACTGCAGTTCTGCTGTGTCCTGTCCTGATAACAAAATATGTGTACTGCACTGCAGTTCTGCTATGTCCTGTCCTGATAACAAAATATGTGTACTGCAGTTCTGCTATGTCCTGTCCTGATAACAAAATATGTGTACTGCACTGCAGTTCTGCTATGTCCTGATAACAAAATATGTGTACTGCAGTTCTGCTGTGTCCTGTCCTGATAACAAAATATGTGCACTGCACTGCAGTTCTGCTATGTCCTGTCCTGATAACAAAATATGTGTACTGCACTGCAGTTCTGCTATGTCCTGTCGTGATAACAAAATATGTGTACTGCACTGCAGTTCTGCTATGTCCTGTCGTGATAACAAAATATGTGTACTGCAGTTCTGCTGTGTCCTGTCCTGATAACAAAATATGTGTACTGCACTGCAGTTCTGCTATGTCCTGTCCTGATAACAAAATATGTGTACTGCAGTTCTGCTATGTCCTGTCCTGATAACAAAATATGTGTACTGCACTGCAGTTCTGCTATGTCCTGATAACAAAATATGTGTACTGCAGTTCTGCTGTGTCCTGTCCTGATAACAAATATGTGCACTGCACTGCAGTTCTGCTATGTCCTGTCCTGATAACAAAATATGTGTACTGCACTGCAGTTCTGCTATGTCCTGTCGTGATAACAAAATATGTGTACTGCACTGCAGTTCTGCTATGTCCTGATAACAAAATATGTGTACTGCAGTTCTGCTGTGTCCTGTCCTGATAACAAAATATGTGTACTGCACTGCAGTTCTGCTATGTCCTGTCCTGATAACAAAATATGTGTACTGCAGTTCTGCTATGTCCTGTCCTGATAACAAAATATGTGTACTGCACTGCAGTTCTGCTATGTCCTGTCGTGATAACAAAATATGTGTACTGCACTGCAGTTCTGCTATGTCCTGATAACAAAATATGTGTACTGCAGTTCTGCTATGTCCTGTCCTGATAACAAAATATGTGTACTGCACTGCAGTTCTGCTATGTCCTGTAGTGATAACAAAATATGTGTACTGCAGTTCTGCTATGTCCTGTCGTGATAACAAAATATGTGTACTGCAGTTCTGCTATGTCCTGTCGTGATAACAAAATATGTGTACTGCAGTTCTGCTATGTCCTGTCGTGATAACAAAATATGTGTACTGCAGTTCTGCTATGTCCTGTCGTGATAACAAAATATGTGTACTGCAGTTCTGCTATGTCCTGTCGTGATAACAAAATATGTGTACTGCAGTTCTGCTATGTCCTGTCCTGATAAAAAATATGTGTACTGCACTGAAGTTCTGCTATGTCCTGATAACAAAATATGTGTACTGCAGTTCTGCTATGTCCTGATAACAAAATATGTGTACTGCAGTTCTGCTATGTCCTGTCGTGATAACAAAATATGTGTACTGCAGTTCTGCTATGTCCTGTCGTGATAACAAAATATGTGTACTGCACTGCAGTTCTGCTATGTCCTGTCGTGATAACAAAATATGTGTACTGCAGTTCTGCTATGTCCTGTCGTGATAACAAAATATGTGTACTGCACTGCAGTTCTGCTATGTCCTGTCGTGATAACAAAATATGTGTACTGCAGTTCTGCTATGTCCTGTCGTGATAACAAAATATGTGTACTGCAGTTCTGCTGTGTCCTGTCGTGATAACAAAATATGTGTACTGCAGTTCTGCTGTGTCCTGTCGTGGTAACAAAATATGTGTACTGCAGTTCTGCTATGTCCTGTCGTGATAACAAAATATGTGTACTGCAGTTCTGCTGTGTCCTGTCGTGGTAACAAAATATGTGTACTGCACTGCAGTTCTGCTATGTCCTGTCCTGATAACAAAATATGTGTACTGCAGTTCTGCTATGTCCTGTCCTGATAACAAAATATGTGTACTGCACTGCAGTTCTGCTATGTCCTGTCGTGATAACAAAATATGTGTACTGCACTGCAGTTCTGCTATGTCCTGATAACAAAATATGTGTACTGCAGTTCTGCTATGTCCTGTCCTGATAACAAAATATGTGTACTGCACTGCAGTTCTGCTATGTCCTGATAACAAAATATGTGTACTGCACTGCAGTTCTGCTATGTCCTGATAACAAAATATGTGTACTGCAGTTCTGCTATGTCCTGTCGTGATAACAAAATATGTGTACTGCAGTTCTGCTATGTCCTGTCGTGATAACAAAATATGTGTACTGCACTGCAGTTCTGCTATGTCCTGTCGTGATAACAAAATATGTGTACTGCACTGCAGTTCTGCTATGTCCTGTCGTGATAACAAAATATGTGTACTGCAGTTCTGCTGTGTCCTGTCCTGATAACAAAATATGTGTACTGCAGTTCTGCTATGTCCTGTCCTGATAACAAAATATGTGTACTGCACTGCAATTCTGCTATGTCCTGATAACAAAATATGTGTACTGCAGTTCTGCTGTGTCCTGTCCTGATAACAAAATATGTGCACTGCACTGCAGTTCTGCTATGTCCTGTCCTGATAACAAAATATGTGTACTGCACTGCAGTTCTGCTATGTCTTTCGTGATAACAAAATATGTGTACTGCACTGCAGTTCTGCTGTGTCCTGTCCTGATAACAAAATATGTGCACTGCACTGCAGTTCTGCTATGTCCTGTCCTGATAACAAAATATGTGTACTGCACTGCAGTTCTGCTATGTCCTGTCGTGATAACAAAATATGTGTACTGCACTGCAGTTCTGCTATGTCCTGTCGTGATAACAAAATATGTGTACTGCACTGCAGTTCTGCTGTGTCCTGTCCTGATAACAAAATATGTGCACTGCACTGCAGTTCTGCTATGTCCTGTCCTGATAACAAAATATGTGTACTGCACTGCAGTTCTGCTATGTCCTGTCGTGATAACAAAATATGTGTACTGCACTGCAGTTCTGCTATGTCCTGTCGTGATAACAAAATATGTGTACTGCACTGCAGTTCTGCTATGTCCTGATAACAAAATATGTGTACTGCAGTTCTGCTATGTCCTGTCCTGATAACAAAATATGTGTACTGCACTGCAGTTCTGCTATGTCCTGTCGTGATAACAAAATATGTGTACTGCACTGCAGTTCTGCTATGTCCTGTCGTGATAACAAAATATGTGTACTGCACTGCAGTTCTGCTATGTCCTGTCGTGATAACAAAATATGTGCACTGCACTGCAGTTCTGCTATGTCCTGTCCTGATAACAAAATATGTGCACTGCACTGCAGTTCTGCTATGTCCTGTCGTGATAACAAAATATGTGCACTGCACTGCAGTTCTGCTATGTCCTGTCCTGATAACAAAATATGTGCACTGCACTGCAGTTCTGCTATGTCCTGTCGTGATAACAAAATATGTGCACTGCACTGCAGTTCTGCTATGTCCTGTCCTGATAACAAAATATGTGTACTGCACTGCAGTTCTGCTATGTCCTGTCCTGATAACAAAATATGTGCACTGCACTGCAGTTCTGCTATGTCCTGTCCTGATAACAAAATATGTGCACTGCACTGCAGTTCTGCTATGTCCTGTCGTGATAACAAAATATGTGTACTGCACTGCAGTTCTGCTATGTCCTGTCCTGATAACAAAATATGTGCACTGCACTGCAGTTCTGCTATGTCCTGTCCTGATAACAAAATATGTGCACTGCACTGCAGTTCTGCTATGTCCTGTCGTGATAACAAAATATGTGCACTGCACTGCAGTTCTGCTATGTCCTGTCGTGATAACAAAATATGTGCACTGCACTGCAGTTCTGCTATGTCCTGTCCTGATAACAAAATATGTGTACTGCACTGCAGTTCTGCTATGTCCTGTCGTGATAACAAAATATGTGCACTGCACTGCAGTTCTGCTATGTCCTGTCCTGATAACAAAATATGTGTACTGCACTGCAGTTCTGCTATGTCCTGTCCTGATAACAAAATATGTGCACTGCACTGCAGTTCTGCTATGTCCTGTCCTGATAACAAAGTATGTGCACTGCACTGCAGTTCTGCTATGTCCTGTCGTGATAACAAAATATGTGCACTGCACTGCAGTTCTGCTATGTCCTGTCGTGATAACAAAATATGTGCACTGCACTGCAGTTCTGCTATGTCCTGTCGTGATAACAAAATCAGCGTTCTTCCATTGGCACGACTTCAGTTGTGCCCGAGTACTGAGCGTTACAGTGCATGTGGCAAGACGTATGTGGGAATGGAGGTATAAATACACGTATTCTGAATCTCCGAGTGAGATGATAGGTGAATGGTCGTCATGTCATGTTTTCGCGAGAAATTTGATGCCGGGAAAGAGCCCCCCTGCTATAACGCATTTGATAGAGGGCTAGGCGAACTCGAGAGCCGATCTGTGTGCTGTGCAGAAAAAGTCCCTTATAATGCCACAAACAGAACTTCGATGTCTACAAACATATACTACTCTAAAACCAGCTCACCATCAATAGTTTTTTTTAGTATTTTTCACTAATATTATTTTTATTTTTCCCAATTTATATATTTTGGTTCATGTACTCATTTTGGTTAAATTGGTTATTGGAACAATTTTTGTAATTTTTTCCTTTTATACTGTAAATAATGTAAATTGTAATCTTCAATAAGTTATTACAAAAAAGGAACTTCGATTTACCGGGTCTTCCTGTCGCAGTAACAGAACTCTTCCTGTCTCTTACGGCAAATATGCCATAGATGCAAAACTGACAGACAGACGGACAGACACTAAGGTTACAGCACGTTTCTAGCAGACTACAGTCCGGAAGTAGACCGTGAGAAGAGCAGCACAGGATGTTTCTCTTGCAGCTGTCGCGGTAGCTACACGTAGTATCAGACAGGTTCTCGATGTTCGTTCGTCGTGACTTCGCTTTTTCGTCGGGCCGGGCGATGATTGTTCCGGGCATTTGGACATTGCCCGGTGCTGTTGGGGCAGGGTCCAGTGTGGCTTGTACAGTGCGGTGCACCTTGCTCCGTACTTGTTGTGACTGGGATGGGTACGGCTGTTACGTCGTCACTGATGTAGTTGTAGTTTGACTGGGGATGGGTACGGGCTGTTACGTCGTCACTGATGTAGTTGTAGTTTGACTGGGGATGGGTACGGGCTGTTACGTCGTCACTGATGTAGTTGTAGTTTGACTGGGGATGGGTACGGGCTGTTACGTCGTCACTGATGTAGTTGTAGTTTGACTGGGGATGGGTACGGCTGTTATGTCGTCACTGATGTAGTTGTAGTTTGACTGGGGATGGGTACGGGCTGTTACGTCGTCACTGATGTAGTTGTAGTTTGACTGGGGATGGGTACGGGCTGTTACGTCGTCACTGATGTAGTTGTAGTTTGACTGGGGATGGGTACGGCTGTTACGTCGTCACTGATGTAGTTGTAGTTTGACTGGGGATGGGTACGGGCTGTTACGTCGTCACTGATGTAGTTGTAGTTTGACTGGGGATGGGTACGGCTGTTACGTCGTCACTGATGTAGTTGTAGTTTGACTGGGGATGGGTACGGCTGTTACGTCGTCACTGATGTAGTTGTAGTTGGACTGGGGATGGGTACGGGCTGTTACGTCGTCACTGATGTAGTTGTAGTTGTAGTTGTAGTTTGACTGGGGATGGGTACGGGCTGTTACGTCGTCACTGATGTAGTTGTAGTTTGACTGGGGATGGGTACGGGCTGTTACGTCGTCCACTGATGTAGTTGTAGTTGTAGTTTGACTGGGGATGGGTACGGGCTGTTACGTCGTCACTGATGTAGTTGTAGTTGTAGTTTGACTGGGGATGGGTACGGGCTGTTACGTCGTCACTGATGTAGTTGTAGTTGTAGTTGTAGTTTGACTGGGGATGGGTACGGGCTGTTACGTCGTCACTGATGTAGTTGTAGTTTGACTGGGGATGGGACGGGCTGTTACGTCGTCACTGATGTAGTTGTAGTTTGACTGGGGATGGGTACGGGCTGTTACGTCGTCACTGATGTAGTTGTAGTTTGACTGGGGATGGGTACGGGCTGTTACGTCGTCACTGATGTAGTTGTAGTTGTAGTTGTAGTTTGACTGGGGATGGGTACGGGCTGTTACGTCGTCACTGATGTAGTTGTAGTTTGACTGGGGATGGGGACGGGCTGTTACGTCGTCACTGATGTAGTTGTAGTTGTAGTTTGACTGGGGATGGGTACGGGCTGTTACGTCGTCACTGATGTAGTTGTAGTTTGACTGGGATGGGTACGGGCTGTTTACGTCGTCACTGATGTAGTTGTAGTGTTTGACTGGGGATGGGTACGGCTGTTACGTCGTCCTGTATTTGTAGTTTGACTGGGATGGGTACGGGCTGTTACGTCGTCACTGAATGTAGTTGTAGTAGTTTGACTGGGGATGGTACGGCTGTTACGTCGTCACTGATGTAGTTGTAGTTTGACGGGGATGGGTACGGGCTGTTACGTCGTCACTGATGTAGTTGTAGTTTGACTGGGATGGGTACGGGCTGTTACGTCGTCACTGATGTAGTTGTAGTTTGACTGGGATGGGACGGCTGTTACGTCGTCACTGATGTAGTTAGTTGTAGTTATTTACTGGGATGGTACGGGCTGTTACGTCGTCACTGATGTAGTTGTAGTTTGACTGGGATGGGACGGGCTGTTACGTCGTCACTGATGTAGTTGTAGTTGGACTGGGATGGACGGGCTGTTACGTCGTCACTGATGTAGTATGTAGTTTGACTGGGATGGGACGGCTGTTACGTCGTCACTGATGTAGTTGTAGTTTGACTGGGGATGGGTACGGGCTGTTACGTCGTCACTGATGTAGTTGTAGTTGTAGTTTGACTGGGGATGGGTACGGCTGTTACGTCGTCACTGATGTAGTTGTAGTTTTGACTGGGGATGGGACGGGCTGTTACGTCGTCACTGATGTAGTTGTAGTTTGACTGGGGATGGGTACGGCTGTTACGTCGTCACTGATGTAGTTGTAGTTGTAGTTGACTGGATGGGTACGGCTGTTACGTCGTCACTGATGTAGATTTAGTTTGACTGGGATGGGTACGGCTGTTACGTCGTCACGATGTAGTTGTAGTTGTAGATTTGACTGGGATGGTACGGCTGTACGTCGTCACTGAGTAGTTGTAGTTGTAGTTTGACTGGATGGTACCTTTACTCTCACTGATTATTTTAGTGACGGTGGGTACGGCTTTACGCGTCACGAATTTTGAACAACGCGCGTCTCCTGATGTGTGTGTGACTGATGTACCACCTCACATAGTGATGTATATTTGATGGGGATGTACGCTGTTACGCGTCACTGTATGTATTTATTACTGGTTACGCTTTACTCGTCACATGTATTGTTGTATTTGACTGGGATGGGACCTACCGCAATTAAAAGTTGAAGAGTTGACTGGATGGACGGCTGTATGACTGATTAGTGTAATTTTTTGATGATGGTACGGCTTTGTCGTTCATGAATTGTTTTATTGACTGGGAGGACGCTGTACGTCGTCATGATGTATGTAGTTGATGTGGGAAGGGACCTGTTACGTCGTCACTATGAATTGAGTTTGACTGGATGGTACGGGCTGACGTCGTACAAAGTAGTTGAGTTGCTGGGTGTTACGGCTGTTACGTCGTCACTGATGTAGTTGTAGTTTAGACGGGATGGTACGGGCTGTTACTCTCACTGATGAAGTTGTAGTTTGACTGGGGATGGGTACGGCTGTTACGTCGTCACTGATGTAGTTGTAGTTTGACTGGGATGGACGGGCTGTTACGTCGTCACGATGTAGTTGAGTTTGACTGGGATGGTACGCTGTCTCGTCACTGATGTAGTGTAGTGTAGTTTATTGACTGGGATGGTACGGGCTGTTACTCGTCACTGAGTAGTTGTAGTTTGACTGGGATGGACGGCTGTTACGTCGTCACTGATGTAGTTGTAGTTGACTGGGATGGTACGGCTGTTACGTCTACTGAGATGTAGTTGTAGTTGACGGGATGGTACGGCTGTTACGTCGTCACTGATGTAGTTGTAGTTGTTGTAGTTTGACTGGGATGGGTACGGGCTGTTACGTCGTCACTGATGTAGTTGTAGTTTGACTGGGGATGGGTACGGGCTGTTACGATCGTCACGATGATTGTAGTTGTAGTTGTAGTTTGACTGGGGATGGTACGGGCTGTTACGTCGTCACTGATGTAGTTGTAGTGTGGACTGGGATGGTACGGGCTGTTACTCGTCACTGATATGTATTGTAGTTTGACTGGGGATGGGTACGGGCTGTTACGTCGTCACTGATGTAGTTGTAGTTTGACTGGGAGGGTACGGCTGTTACGACGTCACTGATGAGTGTAGTTGTAGTTTACTGGGGATGGGACGGCGTTACCCACCTGATGGTATGTATTGTAGTTATGACATGGTATGGGTACGGGCTGTTACGTCGTCACGATTAGTTGTAGTTAGTGACTGGGGATGATACGGGCTGTTACGTCGTCCACTAAATGTAGTTGTAGTTTGGACTGGGATGGTTACGGCTTTTTACGTCTCACATGATGTAAAGTTGTATGTTTGACTGGTGGATGGCAGCGGTGCTGAAATTGTAGGACTGATGTACGCTGTCGATGTATGTTGTAAGTTGACTGGGATGGGACGGGCTTACGCGTCACTGAATGTAGGGCTGAGTCCAGTATTATTGTAGTTTGACTGGGGATGGGTACTGGCAGTTACGTCGTCACTGATGTAGTTGTAGTTGTAGTTTGACTGGGGATGGGTACGGGCTGTTACGTCGTCACTGATGTAGTTGTAGTTGTAGTTTGACTGACGCCTCTGTTAGTGACTCAGACTATCAAACATTTCTTAAACAAACAAAATGCACACTTCTTATTTATTATTTCCCCCCCCCCAATGGCTAGACAGCCCCTTGAGGGCCTAGGCCGCCTCATTTTACGACGCTTCACGATCACACTTTTTAGACACACCACACTCGGCAGGACTCCTCTGGACTAGTGATCAGCTCGTCACACAGACCTCTACTTGATAACACACAACACTCACAACAGACAGACATCCATGCCATAGGCGGGATTCGAACCCGCAATCCCAGTATCGAGCGGCCGTAGACCCACGCCTTAGACTGGGATCGGCTCTTATTTATTATACAATTGTTTACAGTAAAATCAGTCCAACATGTTTCGGTTCCGTATTTTGGGACCATCATCAGGGACCCAACCGCCAAAGTTAAAATACGGGTCCCTGAAGATGGTCCCAAAATACGGAACCGAAACATGTTGGACTGATTTTAATGTACAAATTTTTATTGTATAATAGATAAGTGTACATTTTGTTTGTTTAAAAAATGTGTGATCGAATGCAAATGCACGGTGTGAACAATATGAGGACTGACTTGATACGATTGCATGGTGGGGCGATGTTAAATAGTGAATGGTTAAGGATGTGGAAGGAAGCGGCCGCAGCCTCATGCAAGGGGCTAAAGAAAGTCACAGTAATCATGAATTAGAACAGTCGCTTTCCCGGCCCACACTCGAACTGTACGGTGACTGACAGTCGTGTAACAAACAGCCTTTAAGTAGGCCACGTCGCCATGCAGGTGTTACAGTTCTGTGTGGGTCGACGAACGAAAGTCTCCAATCTCTTCCTTCTTTCAAGAATGTTTCCTTTCGCGGTTTACTTCCACATATTTCCTCTGCTTTGTGTCTTCTTGTACGTGGTCGTCCCAAATGTCTCTTTCTTTCACGTCCTTTTATATACAGGGAATACACAAAAGAGTGGTGCGGTTTCCCTTTATTCACCATTGAAATCGCACCATTCTTTTGTGTATACCCTGTATTTGAGTTCTATCTGTTCTTTTTTTACGTGTCCAAATATTTTTGTCGTATCAACAGATTTTCAAATCCAAATTTTTCTAAAAGATTGCATTTCTATTTACACGTTTTTCTTCCTTTTTCATGAACACATCGTCATGTGGTAATCCTTTACAGACGTTTCGGGCCAACGTATCGGTCCCACCTTCTTGGACGTCTTTGCCCTTGAAGATGGGACCGATACGTTATCCCGAAACGTCGGTAACTACCAACCGACGTTGCGTAACATCCAATAAGAGCGAAGATCTCATTTACACCGCGGATGAAGCCTGAAATCGCGTATTATTTAGTTTTGTTTGCTTGCGATGTGTGTCCCGTTTATTGGCCTTTGTTACGAGGGCTAGTCAAAAAAGAGTGAGAATGAATTTATTACTCAGCAAATACGTTAGGCAGAGTCCAACTTGATATGGTCTTTTTCAAAGTAGTCCCCATCGAGCTGTATGCACTTGGTCCAACGTGTCTGCCAGTCCTGGAAGACGTGCTGGAACCCATTTTTTGACATCGTCTTCAGAACCGCCTCCGCCCTCTTCAGAACGGCCGTTGAGGAGTCGAAACGCTGGCCCCGCAGCTCCGATTTCAGGCGAGGAAACAGAAAAAAGTCACACGGAGCAAGGCCCGGGCTGTACGGAGGGTGCGGCACACATTCGGTGTTTTTTCGGGCTAAATATTGGGCAACAACGTTCGAAACGTGAGGGCGTGCATTATCGTGGTGTAGGCGCCAACGAGATGGATGCAGCTCAGGGCGTTTTCGTCGGATGTGTTCGGCCAGGGTCTTCAAAACTGTCACTGCCCGAAAAAACATCGAATGTGTGCCGCATCCTCCGTACAGCCCGGGCCTTGCTCCGTGTGACTTTTTTCTGTTTCCTCGCCTGAAATCGGAGCTGCAGGGCCAGCGTTTCGACTCCTCAACGGCCGTTCTGAAGAGGGCGGAGGCGGTTCTGAAGACGATGTCAAAAAATGGGTTCCAGCACGTCTTCCAGGACTGGCAGACACCTTGGACCAAGTGCATACAGCTCGATGGGGACTACTTTGAAAAATACCATATCAAGTTGGACTCTGCCTAACGTATTTGCTGAGTAATAAATTCATTCTCACTCTTTTTTGACTAGCCCTCGTATTTAGTTTTGTTTGCTTGATATGTGTGTCCCGTTTATTGTCCTTTGTTATTTGCGTGTTTTGCTGTTTGTTATTGGCCATTTGGCTGTTGACTCAGCGCGTTAATAAACAGAACTGAAATGAATTTAATTATTACGCCGGACACGCGAGCTCGGATACTTCGATTCTCAAAGAATTGGACTGCGGACAGAGACGTTGTCCGTGACTGGTCACGAGAGGGGATCGAACTCATGCTCTGAATATTCTGCCTTTGATAAGAGGTCACATTGCCCGCCAACCGGCCGGCGCGCTCTGTTACACACGACTGTCCACCAGCTATGTTCGTCTCGTGGCCGCTAACATTCCACTGTTCTGTAGCAAGACGCCGTAACTGCGTTAACAGCAGTCACGGAGATGCACCGAGCGGGGCAGCTGTACCGAGCGGGGCGGGGCAGCTGCCGACAGCCGATCGCACATAACTGGGACAAATGAATGCCGTTAACTGACTAAAACGTCTGAAAAGCAGCGATATTACTTTCTTCCAAATTCCAAGGAGCACAGCCCTTCTTGAGAAGCTGATAGTCGCTCAGTTCCTCGCGAAATTTCCCTCCATATATGTTAGCAGATTCTTCATTAAAGTGTCCATAGGATCCTGTAATTTGACCTTAACAAAGATCAAGTTCAGTCCACTCCGCGCCGTCACACCCTATTTATTTAATATCAACTTTAATATTATCCTAATATCTATGCCTCGGTCTTCATAGAGACATGTTTCCTTTCGTTCTTCGGACCAAGACGTATAGTAAATATACTTTATTTGCTACCCATTCATGCCACATGCCTCGCCCATCCTATCCTCCTTGATTTTACCACTGAAATATTTGGTGAAGAGTAGAAAACGTAGAAGCTCATTGTTACGCAGTTTTATCCAGTCTCCTGTTATTTCTTCCCTCGCAAGTCCGAATGCTCTCATCGCCCTATTCTCGAACACCGTTAGCCTAAGTTCTTCCGTTAGACACAGCAAGGTTCATACCCATACAAAACAACAGGCAAATCTAGTTTTGTGTATTTTAATCTTACTGGTCTTAGATAACATTCGTTACTTTTTTTCTAATATACTCAAGTCAACAGCACACGGTCATTGAAATTCATTAATCGTCACTGAACTGGGGGTCTATTATCGGCCACTTATTCCCTCCTCCCCCCCGGCCATTTTGGAGAACTGGGGTGTGAACCCACAGCCCGTGTGGGCAGAAACACTGGCTTGAGTTACAGAGAGTTACATTTATTTTCTGCGGATGGTAGTCGATGCTCGGATGAACAAAACCTGGCGCCATCTGTTAATGCTGTGACAGCACAACCAGTGCCATCTGTTGTAGGCACTTAAAATTATCACGTCTCTTTTCGATGACGTAACGTAACAGCGGACTGTCTAACTGGAATACGCCAACCCACACATAACCTCACTTTTATGGTGGGCAGATTCAGGACAGGAACCAGGTACATTCACTCATTTCTACAAGGTAATAAAGGTCAACACAGTTGCTTTTTTTTTTTAAAACATAATTATTTTTATTCAATTACAATTCCAAACAAACTGGTGAATGGTTGTAAGATGTAGGAAGGCTACTTATCATTCCATTATAAAAAAAATTACAATTCAAAACAAACATTACGTGAAAACAAGGTCTTTATAACTGTATGAAACTGCGGCCTTAAGTCACATTGTTCTTTATAAAGAAATGCTGGTTTCCTGAAACAAAATAAAACAGTATGTGTATAATCTTTATAGGAGACATCCCCATTCTGTATCAAGATCACAAATATATGTTTGTTCAGTGTCAGTCACACACAACAACATTACAATGTATGTTACAGGCCTGTAACATAAAGTTTAATGTTGTTGTGTGTGACTGACATTGAACAAACATAATGCACATGTAAATATTGTTGCCTCTACAAACATTACGCAGGCTTAAATATTTCTCATACAGCTAATTTCAAATTCTGAGAAAGTAGAAAGAGATCAAAGTGTCACAGCCATTAAGAGCAACATCTTCAGTTCAATTTGGTTGTTTATCGGAACATCAAGCCTTCTAACTCTGGTCACCAATTTACATTCATAAATATTTTGAATGGTAAAGAGAATTTATATTATTTAGCGACAGTCTACAGAATTCTCTCTGATCCTTATGACGCCTCCAGTTCGGTTCCAACCTCACAGCTAACACACTGCATACCCATTACAAAGACTAACCGATTAATTTATATTCTTTAGCGACAGTCTACAGAATTCTCTCTGATCCTTATGACGCCTCCAGTTCGGTTCCCACCTCACAGCTAACACACTGCATACCCATTACAAAGACTAACCGATTAATTTATATTCTTTAGCGACAGTCTACAGAATTCTCTCTGATCCTTATGACGCCTCCAGTTCGGTTCCCACCTCACAGCTAACACACTGCATACCCATTACAAAGACTAACCGATTAATTTATATTCTTTAGCGACAGTCTACAGAATTCTCTCTGATCCTTATGACGCCTCCAGTTCGGTTCCCACCTCACAGCTAACACACTGCATACCCATTACAAAGACTAACCGATTAATTTATATTCTTTAGCGACAGTCTACAGAATTCTCTCTGATCCTTATGACGCCTCCAGTTCGGTTCCCACCTCACAGCTAACACACTGCATACCCATTACAAAGACTAACCGATTAATTTATATTCTTTAGCGACAGTCTACAGAATTCTCTCTGATCCTTATGACGCCTCCAGTTCGGTTCCCACCTCACAGCTAACACACTGCATACCCATTACAAAGACTAACCGATTAATTTATATTCTTTAGCGACAGTCTACAGAATTCTCTCTGATCCTTATGACGCCTCCAGTTCGGTTCCCACCTCACAGCTAACACACTGCATACCCATTACAAAGACTAACCGATTAATTTATATTCTTTAGCGACAGTCTACAGAATTCTCTCTGATCCTTATGACGCCTCCAGTTCGGTTCCCACCTCACAGCTAACACACTGCATACCCATTACAAAGACTAACCGATTAATTTATATTCTTTAGCGACAGTCTACAGATTCTCTCTGATCCTTATGACGCCTCCAGTTCGGTTCCCACCTCACAGCTAACACACTGCATACCCATCACAAAGACTAACCGATTAATTCTAATTGTGGAAATAACTGTTTATTGTGAGAGTCGTACAAAAGTTAAAACAAACTGTGTGATTAAAATGCAGTGCTGCTTAACATTAAAACAGATGGCTTATATAACCGTCACTGTGCTTTAAAAGGTTTAACGATAAGTACGATGGGCAGTCAAAAAGTTCCCGGAATTCCCCTGCAGACGGAGAATGACGGTTTGGTGCACCATGAGTTCGTACCGCCTGGACAGAGTTTTATTGGTCATTTCTACGTGCAAGTTTTGCAGAGGTTGCGCGATGCAGTTCGGAGGAAGCGGCGCGACAAGTGGCATGGACAGTGGTTTCGGCATCACCATAACGCACCGAGCCACACATCGCTTGTTGTGCAGCAATTCCTCGCCGAGAAAAACATTCCTGTCATCACCCAACTACCGTACTCTCCGGATCTCACTCCGAGTGACTTTTGGCTGTTCTCTACTCTGAAAATGGGCCTCAAGGGGACACGTTTCGCAACCGTGGAGGACATCAAATCGAATGCGACGGCCGAACTCCGGAAGATTCCAAAAGAAGCCTTCCGCCGGTGCTTCCAACAATGGCAGGATCGATGGAGCAAGTGTGTGTGCGCGCAAGGGTCCTACTTTGAAGGTGATTAGGTAAGCGTTGCCGTATGTCCTACCATTACAGTGCAATACCACCATTCCGGGAACTTTTTGACTGCCCCTCGTATTATGCATTCACATTTAATGTCTGATACAACCTTGATTGGTGTGTTTTGGTGCTTATGTCTTAGGAATCTGTGATCAATACTAAACCTACTTAGGGCATGTCTCTTCTGTCTACAGGGTAAGGTTCAAATTTCACATTTAATTAAACACTGAAATTTGTACCAAACAGGATAAAAGAATGGCGATGTGGCCACAAAACCTTAAAGAAACAGACCACCTGGAAGACACAGCTGTAGACTGGAGAATAGCATTAACGTTTAAATGAGCGGGTTGGTATTTACATTCTAGCGCATGGTTTATGGGAAACGTGAGCATTATTTGAACAGAATAAGATAAAATTATGAAACAAACTGCATTTTGTGGAAAATATAAACCGAATTTATGCAGCATGTCTCAAAAACACAGTAAATTTTCTTGTTGCATAAACATATAAAATTAATTCCTGGGGGTGTTTTTTTTTTTTAACCCACGTTCACATACGTGTGTGAACGTGGGTCATTTAAAGGTTAAAATGGATCAAAAATAAATGGGGGGGGGGGGGGCGTGAAATGGATAAATTTTGAACGATGATAGATACGTGTGGGGGTTATTCGGAATATTTTAATGAAACTTCAGGTTCCGTGCAGAATCAGGGATTTGATGAATAGCACAGTAATTACGTGACACTGACAGCGGGCCCCACGTCATGCAGTTAGATGCAGTGTTCACGTGACATCTTTTTACTCGCACCACCGGGGGGGGGGGGGTGTTTGGTATTTCCACGCATCCCATCCTATACGATAATTTCCAAATACAGTGATATACGAAGTCCTTGTTTTGTGTGACAAATAACGTTCGTCACTTCCTGTCGGCTCGCTTATCGTTTTAGACTAGCCACTCAGTCGACAGCCCACATGATAGCAGCTCCAAGTGACAAACGTTAGTTGTCAGATAAAATGTGGTCCGCCTGCCACTGCTGTTACCAGTGATACAGTGCTGCCTATTGCGTTGCATACTTGTCATGCTTACCGATATGGACGTCCAGTTCGGCTATTTGCCCTTGGTAGTACTGCCACCCTTACAGCAAGAGCAGTTGGTACACGTGCAGTTACTGCCACATGAGCACCCGGAACCTCCCTTGCCTCCTGTGGAACATAATGAAAAGATACTCAATTATTGCCGTATTACATGATTTATGGAAGAAAGGTACACGTGTTAGTGTGGGTACGTAATAGGTAAAGGTAAGGTTCACCCTAGAACAGGCCATGAAGGCCCAGAGGGAGAGTAGGGTATAGCTCTACTCTTTCTTTAACCTCGGCGCTAGATGAGGGTGGATGGTCAACGCCACGCTCCGGCCGCTTTACCCCCGGGAATGACCCGGTACCCATTGTATAGGAGGCTGGGTAGGCCCCAAGGCCGGTCTGGACGGGTGAGGACAATCTCGTCCCCACCGGGATTCGATCCCCGGACCGTCCAGCTCGTAGAGAGTCGCTATACCGACGAATACGCGAGACGGTTCCGTGAATCCCAAGGCAGCCGACCGGTTTGTTTGTCAGCTGGTGCACGTTACGTTCACGTAAAGATTTTGTGATTGCCAATGCCGGACACGATTGTGACATGGCGCTCATTTAATTAAAATCCTTAAATAATCCTTGGAGTGTAGGAACTTTAGGAACAGCACGAAATTAAGTCTTGTCTGTGTAGGCTTTTGTATATCAACATGCAACCTTTGTGGTTCCTGCTTCATGCCTCAGACCTGACGGCGAACACCCTATGACATGAAAATCGTACTCTAGTCCAGGGATGCACAAATACCGGACGACAAAATCTTGTACGGTGGCGCCTAATATTTGTGGGTCCTCAATATGAAACTTCATGTTACCCTTCTGGTGCCTAGAATTCTGAGGTGGCTCCTAGACTTTTGGAAAATTTATGGGCCATTATTCTAGTCAGTGTGTTCGCTAGCCACGGCTGTTAAACGGACCTGCGAGTACTGCGGTAGTTCCTCGATGTCATACCTAGTCTGTTTCTAATTACATGAGTAAACCTGAATTCACTGGTTTGTGTTATTCCGTCTTTAAAGTTGGGACTACTTTTAAAAGGTGTACTGAGAAGGTACAGGGGTAATATCCCGAGCCAAAAACAGGTACCGTATTTTCCGGCGTATAAGACGCATCCCATTTTTACGCAATTTTTTGGGGGGGGAAAAAATTTAGTATATTTTGTCACCTATTTATTGAATAAAAAATACGTTGATTTTTCGGGAATTCATACATAACAAATAATCTAATTAGCAAAATTTTTTTAAGTTACATTAAAGATATTAATCTTCATCCACTAAAAATCAAAAAAATTTCCCGGAATTTTGCGGCGTATAGGACGCATCCCATTTTCCAGACAAATTTTTAGGTGAAAAAAGTGCGTCTTATATGCCGAAAAATACGGTACTTCGGCTCCTGTATAATACACATCAGTACAGCCATGATCGTAAATTCTTTGATCCGTCCACAGTCCAGTGGTGTGCGATATGTTGCGGATATTGTAAATTTAAAATATAACTTACTTTATCAAAATTCTTAGTACTAATAATTTTATAAATTGCAATAATAGTAAAATATATACCGACTGGTGTCAATGGCTTAATCGGGAGTTATTTCGAAGCTAACATTCGTTAAATTGGTGAAAAGAAAGTTCCGTCCTGTATGAAACTTTATAGTTCATAACATGCCCGCAACGGCGCCTGCGTGCAGTTCACACCATCCTGCCGACCGTGTGTAGGCGCCCCAAACTGTCTTCTTTCCCAAACGGCTAACGTATAACACACACATACGTTAGTTTCCTAAGTCTTCGAACCAATCGCAAATGATTCCTCACAAACATCAGGAAGCGGTGACGTTGCCAGAATTTTTGGGCCCTGTCCCACCAATGACGTACATGGCCACCTTTTTTTAATATAGAATTGCCATCAAGAAAATTGATTTTCAAGTGAAACAGTTCGATACCGTTAGTCTTTATAATAAACCGGACAAGTGCTGTCAATTTTTTGACTGTTGCCTCTTCTATTTTTTTTTAAGTTTCCTTGTTTTGCACCCAACTCTATTTTCTTCTCCCCCATTTGTCTGAAAACAACCAAAATTTTATATACATAGAACGAATGGCAACCCTGAGGCGTATCTGCGCAACGGTTAGTTGTCGCGAATACGCTCGAATTCGCCCGACCACTGGGCGATATTCGTGTAAAAAGTGATTTCGCTGCGATAGTTCGTTCGCCTCTGTGCTTTTCCTACTCCCGCTATATGACAGCCTGGGCGGCCATCTGCGTGACGGAAACAACATTTTGGCGTCAAGATGCCAATACAGTGATTACATACGCCTGATCTGTGTCCTACAGTTCACGTGTCAACGGAAATCGTTACAAACATTACGTGACGTCACGGGTACAACAGCCATGGCTGCCAACGCACACAAACCGAAACGCGATCGACACTATACCGTTCTCTAACGAGTATTCAGTACAGCTTGGTTTATATACACGTTTATATACACGTACACACAAGCCCTAACCTTGCTTTATATACACATTTATATACACGTACACACAAGCCCTAACCTTGCTTTATATACACGTTTATATACACGTACACACAAGCCCTAACCTTGCTTTATATACACGTTTATATACACGTACACACAAGCCCTAACCTTGCTTTATATACACGTTTATATACACGTACACACAAGCCCTAACCTTGCTTTATATACACGTACACACAAGCCCTAACCTTGCTTTATATACACGTTTATATACACGTACACACAAGCCCTAACCTTGCTTTATATACACGTTTATATACACGTACACACAAGCCCTAACCTTGCTTTATATACACGTACACACAAGCCCTAACCTTGCTTTATATACACGTTTATATACACGTACACACAAGCCCTAACCTTGCTTTATATACACGTACACACAAGCCCTAACCTTGCTTTATATACACGTTTATATACACGTACACACAAGCCCTAACCTTGCTCTATACGCAGCCGAACCACACTCAATCCTAATCGCAGGTATTATTACACAAATACACAGGCCTAAGTTTCGAATTCTTCCGTTCCGTTTATGTATGTTGGCGTCCATGGCTTGGGGCTCTACGAACGCGGAAAGCAAACGGAAGATCGGCATCATCCGTGCTCAGGAGTAAAATAAAAAAACTTTTCTCGTTAAATAAATAACCGTAGTCCAGAATACGACCCACTGAATTCAATAGCATTTCGAGGTGTTAGTGAATGCAGAACAGTCAGCAGTAATTAATTTTATTTCAATCCAACAAATGCACTACACTTCCCTTCAGTAATTTCTTGTCCCTACATATGTTTCGGCACACCTTGTGCCATCCTCAGGGAGGTCGTCGAGAGTTCACAATCTTCAATACACCCAATTGTTATTCACTCACTTTCACAGTACATAATTATATTATAATTACATTATAGCATAATTATATAATATACATTAGTTTTTAGTCGTCCTCTTCTACCTACTCCGGCTTTCCCGTTTCATTGTCGAGGTTTGTAATTTTTTTATCACACTGAGAGACACACCACAGTCGGTAGGACTCCTCTGGACGAGGAATCGGCTCGTCGCAGAGACCTCTACCTTACAACAACACACAACACTCACAACAGACAGACATCCATGCCCCCGGCGGGATTCGAACCCACAATCGCAGTTAGCGAGCGGCCGTAGACCCACGCCTTAGACCGCACGGCCACTGGGATCGGCATATAATACACATAATATATATAATTATATTATAATGATTATTTACTGTGAAAGGGAGTGAAAAACAATTGGGTGTATTGAAGATTGTGAACTCTCGACGACCCCCCTGAGGATGGCACAAGGTGTGCCGAAACATATGTAGGGGGCAAGCAATCACTGAAGAGAAATGTAGTGCATTTGTTGGATTGAAATAAAATGAATTATCACAACGCACGGTATATAACAAAGTTAGTCAACAGTAAACAGACCGTGTTACAGCAACCATTGTTGCTCCTGCTTTACATTGGCGCGTCCGAGCTCTGTTTCGCGAAGTGGCTGTACTGTTGACCTTATGCCGACATAACAAAGACAACATAACCGCATATTTTGATATATTATTACATTTGTGCTAACACTAAATGTATCAAACTTACCCTTTCCACTTCCACAGCATGGATCTGGCATCTTGATCTTCTCACTGCAGTAGCTCGCTCTGTCTGTAATTCCTCGCACCGTCGCTTTTATGCTGTCGCTCCAGCAGCAGTGTGCAAGTCAGGCCGGCTGACTGCTATGACGCAGCCCAAGCCGTGTGCACTTGCGCACAGTGTCAGCTGCCACTGGTACGTGGCCATTACGTCATCCTCACTGCCGTGTTTGTCATACCGACAGATGTAAGTAATTCAATTAGTACTACAAAAAGGCTTAATTATGGCCCCATACGTCACCTGCTACACTGTAAAGTATTGGCATGTAAGGTAAAGGTAAAGTTCTCCCTAGAACAGGCCACGAAGGCCCAGAGGGGGAGCAGAGGTATAGCTCTACTCTTTCTTTAACCTCGGCGCTAGATGGGGGTGGGTGGTCAACTTCACGCCCCGGCCACTTTACCCCCGGGAAAGAGACCCGGTACCCATTGTATAGGAGGCTGGGTAGGCCCCACGGCCGGTCTGGACGGCTGCGGAAAATCTCGCCCGCACCGGGATTCGATCCCCGGACTCTCCAACCCGTAGCGAGTCGCTATACCGACTACGCTATCCCGGCCCACGTAGTGGCGTGTACCACAGAGATGTACCTGTGCGTAAGACAGGAAGCATGGAGGTAAAGCTCCACATATTATAGACATCGGTTCTGGATGGAGATGTGAAACTTTCATTGTATTTCTGCTTCACCCTCGTGGTACCTGTTGGATAGGAGTCTGGGTAGGCCCCATAGGGAGTATGGACGTGATGGGTAAAGGGTAATCCGGCCTGTGCTTGGAATCGAACCTAGGTCGTCTAAGTCCTCTTGTAGTGTGAAAGTAGCACAGTGAGATGTTTATATACATCGTTGGTAGGTCTGCATGTATAGATCAGACCGCTGTGCTATCGCATTTCGAGGCCTTCCACACGGTATTTGGCTCACGTGACTCGCAGTGAACGCAGTTCTAGCTGTATTGCAATGACACGCAACTGGTTCAGGAATTACTGTCATGTTAACAGAGGCGTTTGAGTTTGTTGTTAATGACACCAAACGTGCAGTGACGTCGCTCTAAGAGTTATCGACAAGCTTTACCCTTTAAAGCCTAATGGTAACTATATGTACCACCAGCTTTAACACTAAAAACTCTGCATTTTCTCTATACACTGTGTGTGTGTGTGTCGCGTAATTGTAGCAATAAGCAACATTTGTTTCCATGTACAACATTCACCTTTTTAGAATGGAAGCACACTGTGTTTTCTGTGAGGTCCGGACTGGCTATATATATATCTTGTACAGTACTTAATTCTTCAGTTTCCCAGGCAAGTTCATGTGAGATTTGTGGTGGACAGAGTGGCACTGGGACAGGTTTTCCTCCCAGTACTTCAGTTTTCCCCTGTCAGTATCATTCCACCAATGATCCATACTCATTCATCTATCTACCACCAACGCTGTATAATGTTCTTCTCCCAGTACTTCAGTTTTCCCCGGTCAGTATCATCCCACCAATGCTCCATACTCATTCATACATCTACCACCAACGCTGTATAATGTTTTTCTCCCAGTACTTCAGTTTTCCCCTGTCAGTATCATTCCACCAATGCTCCATACTCATTCATACATCTACCACCAACGCTGTATAATTGTTTTTTCCCAGTACTTCAGTTTTCCCCTGTCAGTATCATTCCACCAATGCTCCATACTCATTCATACATCTACCACCAACGCTGTATAATTGTTTTTCTCCCAGTACTTCAGTTTTCCCCTGTCAGTATCATTCCACCAATGCTCCATACTCATTCATTCATCTACCACCGACGCTGTATAATGTTTTTCTCCCAGTACTTCAGTTTTCCCTGTCAGTATCATTCCACCAATGCTCCATACTCATTCATACATCTACCACCAACGCTGTATAATTGTTTTTTCCAGTACTTCAGTTTTCCCCTGTCAGTATCATTCCACCAATGCTCCATACTCATTCATACATCTACCACCAACGCTGTATAATGTTTCTCTCCCAGTACTTCAGTTTCCCCTGTCAGTATCATTCCACCAATGCTCCATACTCATTCATACATCTACCACCGACGCTGTATAATGTTTCTCTCCCAGTACTTCAGTTTCCCCTGTCAGTATCATTCCACCAATGCTCCATACTCATTCATACATCTACCACCAACGCTGTATAATGTTTCTCTCCCAGCACTTCAGTTTTCCCCTGTCAGTATCATTCCACCAATGCTCCATACTCATTCATACATCTACCACCAACGCTGTATAATGTTTCTCTCCCAATACTTCAGTTTCCCCTGTCAGTATCATTCCACCAATGCTCCATACTCATTCATACATCTACCACCAACGCTGTATAATGTTTCTCTCCCAGTACTTCAGTTTCCCTTGTCAGTATCATTCCACCAATGCTCCATACTCATTCATACATCTACCACCAACGCTGTATAATGTTTCTCTCCCAGTACTTCAGTTTCCCCTGTCAGTATCATTCCACCAATGCTCCATACTCATTCATACATCTACCACCAACGCTGTATAATGTTTCTCTCCCAGTACTTCAGTTTTCCCCTGTCAGTATCATTCCACCAATGCTCCATACTCATTCATACATCTACCACCAACGCTCCATACTCATTCATACGTCTACCACCAACGCTGTATAATGTTTCTCTCCCAGTACTTCAGTTTCCCCTGTCAGTATCATTCCACCAATGCTCCATACTCATTCATACATCTACCACCAACGCTGTATAATGTTTCTCTCCCAGTACTTCAGTTTTCCCCTGTCAGTATCATTCCACCAACGCTCCATACTCATTCATACATCTACCACCAACGCTGTATATTGTTTCTCTCCCAGTACTTCAGTTTTCCCCTGTCAGTATCATTCCACCAATGCTCCATACTCATTCATACATCTACCACCAACGCTGTATAATGTTTCTCTCCCAGTACTTCAGTTTT
Source organism: Reticulitermes speratus (assembly GCA_021186555.1). Lineage (NCBI taxonomy): Eukaryota > Metazoa > Arthropoda > Insecta > Blattodea > Rhinotermitidae > Reticulitermes > Reticulitermes speratus. The sequence goes on from JAJKFL010000001.1 coordinate 2,414,313, forward strand.
CCCCTGTCAGTATTCATGTCCAACCAATTGCTCCATAATCATTCATACATCTACCACCAACGCTGTATAATGTTTCTCTCCAAGTACTTCAGTTTCCCCTGTCAGTATCATTCCACCAATGCTCCATACTCATTCATACATCTACCACCAACGCTGTATAATGTTTCTCTCCCAGTACTTCAGTTTTCCCCTGTCAGTATCATTCCACCAACGCTCCATACTCATTCATACATCTACCACCAACGCTGTATAATGTTTCTCTCCCAGTACTTCAGTTTTCCCCTGTCAGTATCATTCCACCAATGCTCCATACTCATTCATACATCTACCACCAACGCTGTATAATGTTTCTCTCCCAGTACTTCAGTTTTCCCCTGTCAGTATCATTCCACCAATGCTCCATAATCATTCATACATCTACCACCAACGCTGTATAATGTTTCTCTCCAAGTACTTCAGTTTTCCCCTGTCAGTATCATTCCACCAATGCTCCATACTCATTCATACATCTACCACCAACGCTGTATAATGTTTCTCTCCAGTACTTCAGTTTTCCCTGTCAGTATCATTCCACCAATGCTCCATACTCATTCATACATCTACCACCAACGCTGTATAATGTTTCTCTCCAAGTACTTCAGTTTCCCTGTCAGTATCATTCCACCAATGCTCCATAATCATTCATACATCTACCACCAACGCTGTATAATGTTTCTCTCCAGTACTTCAGTTTTCCCTGTCAGTATCATTCCACCAATGCTCCATACTCATTCATACATCTACCACCAACGCTGTATAATGTTTCTCTCCAGTACTTCAGTTTTCCCCTGTCAGTATCATTCCACCAACGCTCCATACTCATTCATACTCTACAACGCTGTATAATGTTCTCTCCAGTACTTCGTTTCCCTGTCAGTATCATTCACATGCTCCATACCTTCATACATCTACCACCAACGCTGTATAATGTTTCTCTCCCAGTACTTCAGTTTCCCCTGTCAGTATCATTCCACCAATGCTCCATTACTCATTCATACATCTACCACCAACGCTGTATAATGTTTCTCTCCCAGTACTTCAGTTTTCCCCTGTCAGTATCATTCCACCAATGCTCCATACTCATTCATACATCTACCACCAACGCTGTATAATGTTTCTCTCCCAGTACTTCAGTTTTCCCCTGTCAGTATCATTCCACCAATGCTCCATACTCATTCATACATCTACCACCAACGCTGTATAATGTTTCTCTCCCAGTACTTCAGTTTTCCCTGTCAGTATCATTCCACCAATGCTCCATATCATTCATACATCTACCACCAACGCTGTATAATGTTTCTCTCCCAGTACTTCAGTTTCCCCTGTCAGTATCATTCCACCAATGCTCCATACTCATTCATACATCTACCACCAACGCTGTATAATGTTTCTCTCCCAGTACTTCAGTTTCCCCTGTCAGTATCATTCCACCAATGCTCCATACTCATTCATACATCTACCACCAACGCTGTATAATGTTTCTCTCCCAGTACTTCAGTTTCCCCTGTCAGTATCATTCCACCAATGCTCCATACTCATTCATACATCTACCACCAACGCTGTATAATGTTTCTCTCCCAGTACTTCAGTTTCCCCTGTCAGTATCATTCCACCAATGCTCCATACTCATTCATACTCTACCACCAACGCTGTATAATGTTTCTCTCCAGTACTTCAGTTTTCCCCTGTCAGTATCATTCCACCAATGCTCCATACTCATTCATACATCTACCACCAACGCTCCATATCATTCATACGTCTACCACCAACGCTGTATAATGTTTCTCTCCCAGTACTTCAGTTTCCCTGTCAGTATCATTCCACCATGCTCCATACTCATTCATACATCTACCACCAACGCTGTATAATGTTTCTCTCCCAGTACTTCAGTTTTCCCTGTCAGTATCATTCCACCAAGCTCCATATCATTCATACATCTACCACCAACGCTGTATAATGTTTCTCTCCCAGTACTTCAGTTTCCCCTGTCAGTATCATTCACCAATGCTCCATACTCATTCATACATCTACCACCAACGCTGTATAATGTTTCTCTCCCAGTACTTCAGTTTCCCTGTCAGTATCATTCCACCAATGCTCCATAATCATTCATACATCTACACCAACGCTGTATAATGTTTCTCTCCAAGTACTTCCCCCCCCCCCCCCCCCCCCCCCTTCAGTTTCCCCTGTCAGTATCATTCCACCAATGCTCCATACTCATTCATACATCTACCACCAACGCTGTATAATGTTTCTCTCCCAGTACTTCAGTTTCCCTGTCAGTATCATTCCACCAATGCTCCATAACTCATTCATAATCTACCACCAACGCTGTATAATGTTTCTCTCCAGTACTTCAGTTTCCCCTGTCAGTATCATTCCACCAATGCTCCATACTCATTCATACATCTACCACCAACGCTGTATAATGTTTCTCTCCAGTACTTCAGTTTCCCCTGTCAGTATCATTCCACCAATGCTCCATACTCATTCATACATCTACCACCAACCTCCATACTCATTCATTACGTTCTTACCACCAACGCTGTATAATGTTTCTCTCCCAGTACTTCAGTTTCCCCTGTCAGTATCATTCCACCAATGCTCCATACTCATTCATACATCTACCACCAACGCTGTATAATGTTTCTCTCCCAGTACTTCAGTTTTCCCCTGTCAGTATCATTCCACCAATGCTCCATACTCATTCATACATCTACCACCAACGCCTGTACTAAGTTCATACTCACACCACCTATCATGTTTCTCCCTGTCAGTATCATTCACCAATGCTCCATACCTCATGTCATACATCTACCACCAACGTGTATAATGTTTCTCTCCAGTACTTCAGTTTTTCCCTGTCAGTATCATTCCACCAATGCTCCATACTCATTCATACATCTACCACCAACGCTGTATAATGTTTCTCTCCCAGTACTTCAGTTTTCCCTGTCAGTATCATTCCACCAATGCTCCATACTCATTCATACATCTACCACCAACGCTGTATAATGTTTCTCTCCCAGTACTTCAGTTTCCCCTGTCAGTATCATTCCACCAATGCTCCATACTCATTCATACATCTACCACCAACGCTGTATAATGTTTCTCTCCCAGTACTTCAGTTTCCCCTGTCAGTATCATTCCACCAATGCTCCATACTCATTCATACATCTACCACCAACGCTGTATAATGTTTCTCCCCCAGTACTTCAGTTTCCCCTGTCAGTATCATTCCACCAATGCTCCATACTCATTCATACATCTACCACCAACGCTGTATAATGTTTCTCTCCCAGTACTTCAGTTTCCCCTGTCAGTATCATTCCACCAATGCTCCATACTCATTCATACATCTACCACCAACGCTGTATAATGTTTCTCTCCCAGTACTTCAGTTTCCCCTGTCAGTATCATTCCACCAATGCTCCATACTCATTCATACATCTACCACCAACGCTGTATAATGTTTCTCTCCCAGTACTTCAGTTTCCCTGTCAGTATCATTCCACCAATGCTCCATACTCATTCATACATCTACCACCAACGCTGTATAATGTTTCTCTCCCAGTACTTCAGTTTCCCCTGTCAGTATCATTCCACCAATGCTCCATACTCATTCATACATCTACCACCAACGCTGTATAATGTTTCTCTCCCAGTACTTCAGTTTCCCTGTCAGTATCATTCCACCAATGCTCCATACTCATTCATACATCTACCACCAACGCTGTATAATGTTTCTCTCCCAGTACTTCAGTTTCCCCTGTCAGTATCATTCCACCAATGCTCCATACTCATTCATACATCTACCACCAACGCTGTATAATGTTTCTCTCCCAGTACTTCAGTTTCCCCTGTCAGTATCATTCCACCAATGCTCCATACTCATTCATACATCTACCACCAACGCTGTATAATGTTTCTCTCCCAGTACTTCAGTTTCCCCTGTCAGTATCATTCCACCAATGCTCCATACTCATTCATACATCTACCACCAACGCTGTATAATGTTTCTCTCCCAGTACTTCAGTTTCCCTGTCAGTATCATTCCACCAAGCTCCATACTCATTCATACATCTACCACCAACGCTGTATAATGTTTCTCTCCCAGTACTTCAGTTTCCCCTGTCAGTATCATTCCACCAATGCTCCATACTCATTCATACATCTACCACCAACGCTGTATAATGTTTCTCTCCCAGTACTTCAGTTTCCCCTGTCAGTATCATTCCACCAATGCTCCATACTCATTCATACATCTACCACCAACGCTGTATAATGTTTCTCTCCCAGTACTTCAGTTTCCCCTGTCAGTATCATTCCACCAATGCTCCATACTCATTCATACATCTACCACAACGCTGTATAATGTTTCTCTCCCAGTACTTCAGTTTCCCTGTCAGTATCATTCCACCAATGCTCCATACTCATTCATACATCTACCACCAACGCTGTATAATGTTTCTCTCCCAGTACTTCAGTTTCCCCTGTCAGTATCATTCCACCAATGCTCCATACTCATTCATACATCTACCACAACGCTGTATAATGTTTCTCTCCCAGTACTTCAGTTTCCCCTGTCAGTATCATTCCACCAATGCTCCATACTCATTCATACATCTACCACCAACGCTGTATAATGTTTCTCTCCCAGTACTTCAGTTTCCCCTGTCAGTATCATTCCACCAATGCTCCATACTCATTCATACATCTACCACCAACGCTGTATAATGTTTCTCTCCCAGTACTTCAGTTTCCCCTGTCAGTATCATTCCACCAATGCTCCATACTCATTCATACATCTACCACCAACGCTGTATAATGTTTCTCTCCCAGTACTTCAGTTTCCCCTGTCAGTATCATTCCACCAATGCTCCATACTCATTCATACATCTACCACCAACGCTGTATAATGTTTCTCTCCCAGTACTTCAGTTTCCCCTGTCAGTATCATTCCACCAATGCTCCATACTCATTCATACATCTACCACCAACGCTGTATAATGTTTCTCTCCCAGTACTTCAGTTTCCCCTGTCAGTATCATTCCACCAATGCTCCATACTCATTCATACATCTACCACCAACGCTGTATAATGTTTCTCTCCCAGTACTTCAGTTTCCCCTGTCAGTATCATTACACCAATGCTCCATACTCATTCATACATCTACCACCAACGCTGTATAATGTTTCTCTCCCAGTACTTCGTTTCCCCTGTCAGTATCATTCCATCAATCTCCATACTCATTCATACATCTACACCAACGCTGTATAATGTTTCTCTCCATCTTACTTCAGTTTCCCCTGTCAGTATCATTCCACCATGCTCCATACCATCATACATTACACCAGCTGTATATGTTTCCTCCAGTATCATTCCCCATGTCATATCATTCATCAAGCTCCATACTCATTCATACATCTACCACCAACGCTGTATAATGTTTCTCTCCCAGTACTTCAGTTTCCCCTGTCAGTATCATTCCACCAACGCTCCATACTCATTCATACATCTACCACAACGCTGTATAATGTTTCTCTCCCAGTACTTCATTTCCCCTGTCATATCATTCCACCAAGCTCCATACTCATTCATACATCTACCATCAACGCTGTATAATGTTTCTCTCCCAGTACTTCAGTTTCCCCTGTCAGTATCATTCCACCAATGCTCCTTACATCATACATCTACCATCACGCTGTATAATGTTTCTCTCCAGTACTTCAGTTTCCCTGTCAGTATCATTTCCACCAATGCTCCATACTCATTCAACATCTACCATCAACGCTGTATAATTTTCTCTCCCAGTATTCAGTTTCCCCTGTCAGTATCATTCCACCAATGCTCCATACTCATTCATACTCTACCATCAACGCTGTATAATTTTCTCTCCCAGTACTTCAGTTTCCCTGTCAGTATCATTCCACCAATGCTCCATACTCATTCATACATCTACCATCCACGCTGTATAATTTTCCTCCCAGTACTTTTCTTCAGTTTCCCCTGTCAGTATCATTCCATCAATGCTCCATCATCCTAAATCTACCTCAACGCTGTATAAGTTTCCTCCAGTATTCAGTTTCCTGTCAGTATCATTCACCAATGCTCCATACTCATTCATACATCTACCATCAACGCTGTATAATTTTCTCTCCCAGTACTTCAGTTTCCCCTGTCAGTATCATTCCACCAATGCTCCATACTCATTCATACATCTACCACAACGCTGTATAATTTTCTCTCCCAGTACTTCAGTTTCCCCTGTCAGTATCATTCCACCAATCTCCATACTCATTCTTACATCTACCATCACGCTGTATATGTTTCTTCCCAGTACTTCATTTCCCCTGTCAGTATCATTCCACCAATGCTCCATACTCATTCATACATCTACCATCAACGCTGTATATTTTCTCTCCCAGTACTTCAGTTTCCCTTCAGTATCATTCCACCAATGCTCCTACTCATTCATACATCTACCATCAACGCTTATAATGTTTCCTCCAGTACTTCAGTTTCCCCTGTCAGTATCATTCACAATGCTACCATACTCATTCATACATCTACCATCAACGCTGTATATATTCTCTCCCAGTACTTCAGTTTCCCCTGTCAGTATCATTCCACCAAGCTCCATATCATTCATTCATCTACCATCACGCTGTTTTATATTTCTTCTCCCAGTACTTCATTTTCCCCTGTCAGTATCATTCACCAATGCTCCTACTCATTCATAATCTACACAACGCTGTATATATTCTCTCCAGTACTTCAGTTTCCCTGTCAGTATCATTCACCAATGCTCCTACTCATTCATACATCTACATCCCTGTTATATTTCTCTCCCAGTACTTCAGTTTCCCTGTCAGTATCATTCCACCAATGCTCCATACTCATCTCATACATCTACCATCCAACGCGTATAATATTCTCTCCCAGTACTTAGTTCCTGTCAGTATCATTCCACCAATGCTCCATTACCTTCATACATTCTACCATCCAACGCTGTATAATTTTTCTCCCAGTATTTAGTTTCCCTGTCAGTATCATTCCACCAATGCTCCATACTCATTCATACATCTACCACCAACGCTGTATAATGTTTCTCTCCCAGTACTTCAGTTTCCCCTGTCAGTATCATTCCACCAATGCTCCATACTCATTCATACATCTACCACAACGCTGTATAATGTTTCTCTCCCAGTACTTCAGTTTCCCCTGTCAGTATCATTCCACCAATGCTCCATACTCATTCATACATCTACCACAACGCTGTATAATGTTTCTCTCCCAGTACTTCAGTTTCCCCTGTCAGTATCATTCCACCAATGCTCCATACTCATTCATACATCTACCACAACGCTGTATAATGTTTCTCTCCCAGTACTTCAGTTTCCCCTGTCAGTATCATTCCACCAATGCTCCATACTCATTCATACATCTACCATCAACGCTGTATAATTTTCTCTCCCAGTACTTCAGTTTCCCCTGTCAGTATCATTCCACCAATGCTCCATACTCATTCATACATCTACCATCAACGCTGTATAATGTTTCTCTCCCAGTACTTCAGTTTCCCCTGTCAGTATCATTCCACCAATGCTCCATACTCATTCATACATCTACCACCAACGCTGTATAATGTTTCTCTCCCAGTACTTCAGTTTCCCCTGTCAGTATCATTCCACCAATGCTCCATACTCATTCATACATCTACCACCAACGCTGTATAATGTTTCTCTCCCAGTACTTCAGTTCCCCCTGTCAGTATCATTCCACCAACGCTCCATACTCATTCATACATCTACCACCAACGCTGTATAATATTTCTCTCCCAGTACTTCAGTTTCCCCTGTCAGTATCATTCCACCAATGCTCCATACTCATTCATCCATCTACCACCAACGCTGTATAATGTTTCTCTCCCAGTTCTTCAGTTTCCCCTGTCAGTATCATTCCACCAATGCTCCATACTCATTCATACATCTACCACCAACGCTGTATAATGTTTCTCTCCCAGTACTTCAGTTCCCCCTGTCAGTATCATTCCACCAATGCTCCATACTCATTCATACATCTACCACCAACGCTGTATAATGTTTCTCTCCCAGTACTTCAGTTCCCCCTGTCAGTATCATTCCACCAATGCTCCATACTCATTCATACATCTACCACCAACGCTGTATAATGTTTCTCTCCCAGTACTTTAGTTTCCCCTGTCAGTATCATTCCACCAATGCTCCACACTCATTCATACAGCTACCACCAACGCTGTATAATGTTTCTCTCCCAGTACTTCAGTTTTCCCTGTCAGTATCATTCCACCAATGCTCCATACTCATTCATACATCTACCACCAACGCTGTATAATGTTTCTCTCCCAGTACTTTAGTTTCCCCTGTCAGTATCATTCCACCAATGCTCCATACTCATTCATACATCTACCACCAACGCTGTATAATGTTTCTCTCCCAGTACTTCAGTTCCCCTGTCAGTATCATTCCACCAATGCTCCATACTCATTCATACATCTACCACCAACGCTGTATAATATTTCTCTCCCAGTACTTCAGTTCCCCCTGTCAGTATCATTCCACCAATGCTCCATACTCATTCATACATCTACCACCAACGCTGTATAATGTTTCTCTCCCAGTACTTCAGTTCCCCCTGTCAGTATCATTCCACCAATGCTCCATACTCATTCATACATCTACCACCAACGCTGTATAATGTTTCTCTCCCAGTACTTCAGTTCCCCCTGTCAGTATCATTCCACCAATGCTCCATACTCATTCATACATCTACCACCAACGCTGTATAATATTTCTCTCCCAGTACTTCAGTTTCCCCTGTCAGTATCATTCCACCAATGCTCCACACTCATTCATACAGCTACCACCAACGCTGTATAATGTTTCTCTCCCAGTACTTTAGTTTCCCCTGTCAGTATCATTCCACCAATGCTCCACACTCATTCATACAGCTACCACCAACGCTGTATAATGTTTCTCTCCCAGTACTTCAGTTCCCCCTGTCAGTATCATTCCACCAATGCTCCATACTCATCTTCATCTACACGTTGCTCTTACCATTAGGATAGACGGACGAAGCCTGGGAATCTTCCAAAAAAGAAATGCTCTTTCGGAAATCGGGGAGCATGGGATGGAAAATTTTTTTTCACTTTTTCTTCACAGTTGGTTAGTGCCACTGCTCTTGGCCCCCCCTGTCCATCGCCCCCTTCTGGGAGCGGTGCCAGTAATCAATTTTAATCGGTTTTCCTAACATCTGGTCATGAGCCCCACGAGGGGCTCGACCCCAAGACTGACTGACTGTCACTGACTTCAAAACTTTGGCTAGTCCCCAGACGGTTAATATTTCGTCTTGCATAAAGAACGATCGGTCATTTAATTTCAGGCCTTACACTGATTGTCTTAATGGGGCGAGCTGTTGGTACGTCGTGTAACATGGCGACTGCCGTCAGTTGCTGCAGAGTTGTACAGGACTTGGTTACGTACGATAAATTGTTTGTAACGCGTGCCTTGCTGTAACAGTTCCTTTTAAGTTTAAATTCGCTTGCTCTGGTATTGACAACGTGCCACACCGTGACCCTTACACCAGTTTGTAGGCCTGTTAGTTTCGTAGGCGTATTTCGGATTTAATTCGGAGGTGTATTTTAAAATGTGCCTATAAATATGTTTTATTCTGATGCTTCATCCGATAATCACCAAATCTTCCTGTTCTGCCTAAATTGTTTCAGACATGTATAATGCCACCTTTTCACGTTGTTACAGACAAACTTTAAAACCGAGATAAAATGTGAAAGTACTTTTCAGTCCAATGATTACCAATTTCCGAAAAAGTATTGTTTTTTTTTTTGGAAAGTTCCCAGGCTTCGCCCATTTGTCCTTCTGGTAAGAACAACATGTGGATGAATTTGTATGGAGCGTTGGTGGAATGATACTGACAGGGGAAACGGAAATAGTCGAAACCTGTCCAGTGCCACTGTGTGCACCACAAATCGAACATAGACTGACCGGGAATCGAACCTGTGTTCAGTATGTTCATGGAAATAACAATTAAAAATTAAAATTTGTACCTCACAGAGAACACACTACGTCTTTATCAATTTGCACTGTCTGAGGAGACATCTGCTGCTTATTTTGAGCATCATACGGAACACGCAAAGACACTGTGAGGCCACAGTGTGGGTTCATGTTAAAGACAGCGGCTTAATAAACACGCTCTTGCAGTTTCGAAACACATGTTCATTCCGCTGCTGCTAACGACAAAGGACAATGTTAACTCGACAGGTCAACTGCCGAGGCCGTTCGGGCGAAACGTAATGTGTTTGCTATTGGCTGAAGGTACCAAGGACAAGGAGCGTGTCGTGTGCAAAGATGATGCGGAAGTCTTGTGCCGTCGGCAAATAAATTGCAGATTTGAGAATTTCACAAAAATTGTAGTTCTGAAGTTGCATCATCTTGTTTGATGACGTCTGTTGCATTTAGTCTTATTCTCCAGGACACAAATTCAGCACGCTCTTACATGGGGGCACGCGGTGGCGCAATTGGTTGAGGCACTGCGCTACAAGCCGGAAGGTCGCGGGTTCGATTCCCGATTGTCATAGGAATATACAGAAATGAGTAAATGGGGGTACAAAGTAGGGCTGACAACCTTACACCTTCATGTGCCAATTGTCTTGAAATCTGGGAGCCTCAACCTCCTGGAACCCTCTGCAAGGGCTTGTCTGACATGTCGTGACTGTTTGAACTAGCCTCTTCATATCCCTTCCCGCCGACACACAACTTCAGCCACAACTGTATCCTGACCCTAGCTGATTGGGGGTAACGCGCGTGGGCAAACTTGTGCAACTGTCACTACTAAAGCCGGAGGTGCGTAGGTGCCGATTGTCTTGAAATTACCTAGGAATAGTGTCTGGGGGTAAAGTCAGGGCTGACACCTTACCACCTTCATGTGCCATTGTCTTGAATCTGGGAGCCTCAACTCCTGGAACCCTCAGGGCCTGTCCAGGGATTGTTTACCTTACTCCTCTACATACCCCCCCCCCCACACACTAGCCACAGACTGTATTGACCTCAGCTGTTATTTAACGACGCTGGCAATAACTGAAGTCATATAACCGATGGTAGGACTCCTAGTGTGCAGTCAGTGAACTTCACGTGACACAGAAACAAGTGGTCATGACTTATTTCAAGGAAGAATTGAGGAAAACACGAGAAATCTCGGTACAGTCGGTGCTTAGGCCGAGATTCGAATTGGAAACCTTCTGAATACAAGTTAGAAGCATCTGCTTGCTGAGAAGCTGACAGTCGTTCAGCTGTTCATGAAACTCTCCGTGTTTTATATAACTGTAAATTCGTGAAGCAGACTGCACAAACGTAACGCGGCCACACAAGTTAGTTTAGGTCTGTCATACCGAGTTTTGCCAAAATCGGTCCAGTAGTTTGTACGGTGTCACTTGCTGACAGACGGATGGCGAGTCTTTACTTGTCCGTGTCAACGCCATGAACGCGTGTAGCGGGAGAAGAGGTATGGTTCCACGCATTCTTAACTGCTTTGGTTGTGTATAGCGGTAGATAAAAGGCAGCGTATTGATTCTTGGTTATCTTAATGGCGCTCAGATGGTACAGTATCGAACTGTGTGGTAACTGCTGAATAATTAAACGGACGGACGTGGACGGAAGCTGTTATGGCGTGTTTTGAGGAATACGCCCAGCACCTTGTTGTACACGTTTTTTGCTTTTAACACCCCTTGCTAATTTACACCGTTTCTTAATTTGCGCTCTCTCCTTTTCGGTTTAACGCCCTTTGGCTGGCTGTTTTCTATTACGCTAACCCATTATTTCTGATGGGGGATATCATTCTCGTTTTACGCCCACTTTTTCAGGAACACAACTAGGGCGTAAAACAAGGACTGGGTATATCAGCGTTGCTTGGATAGATTGAGGGAAGGAACGGAAACCTCCGTAAGTACTTGTGTCTCTGTGCCGAGATGCGAACTTGCGACCTCCCGATCAAGAACCAGGACTGTCAACCACTCGAACGCGATGTTAGATTCATGTATACGGACATACATGACGAACTAAGCGGTACTCTCTAAATGACGCTGTCCCTATCCACTCCGTGAAGGCATATGAGGGAGTGGAGGTACAACTCCACTTATTCTTGATTTCAGGCTTCCTCCGCGAAGTTGCTGAGATCTGTGCCCTTCTGAGATATTACGCAGCGTCGAGTGGTAGTCCTTGATCGACGTTTCAGGACAACGTATCGGTCCCATCTCCAAGAAGACTGGAAGATGGGACCGATACGTTTTCCGAAACGTCGGTAAAGGATTACCACTCGACGCTGCGTAATATCCCAAAAGAGCGCAGATCTCAACTCCACATATTCCTAACTTCAGCGCTAGATGGAGCTTGACGCCCCGGCTGATTTATCTCCGGGGAAAGAACCCCCGGTTTCCGTTGTATAGGAGCTGGGAGGGTCCCAGAGCCTGCCGGGTATCGAAGGACAATTCCTCGATGGTCCAGCCCGTAGCTTTGTCATTGTGAAGTCTCCAGCTCCAGAGGTACTTCCTGGAAATACCTCACCAGGTTTTAACGAACTGCCGTTTGTCGGGATCAGCCTAACAATGCCCATAAGCCAGTCATCAAATGATAAGACATACCAAGGCACGGAAATACGTACATTCCGACCTCTGACACATCTGTTCCCCTCTTACTATCTTTTGAAAAATTATCAAAAAAGGGATTCTGAAATCAATATCACATACTCTTCCTTTGACTTCTCCCATCTCTGTCTCGTGTCGGTATCGAGACGGTGTCACTGGGTCAACAGATTGTATGCTGACACGGTAGATAACCCTAATGCTATTCAGCGCGATTAACAGATGGCGCGCAGAGCGGTGGTGGAATTTCCGGTGTGGCTAGTTGTGTTCCCCTGGGCCCCAAACTGTAGAGGTGAAGAAATGTATTGTACAAAACAGTACGGGAATATACGGATAGCTTATCAAGTCTGGTGCTTTAGTGCCGTTCGTTCGTTCATTCTGTAGTCTGTCTTACGACAGGTCCGTAGCCTCTTCATTCTGTAGTCTGTCTTACGACAGGTCCGTAGCCTCTTCATTCTGTAGTCTGTCTTACGACAGGTCCGTAGCCTCTTCATTCTGTAGTCTGTCTTACGACAGGTCCGTAGCCTCTTCATTCTGTAGTCTGTCTTACGACAGGTCCGTAGCCTCTTCATTCTGTAGTCTGTCTTACGACAGGTCCGTAGCCTCTTCATTCTGTAGTCTGTCTTACGACAGGTCCGTAGCCTCTTCATTCTGTAGTCTGTCTTACGACAGGTCCGTAGCCTCTTCATTCTGCAGTCTGTCTTACGACAGGTCCGTAGCCTCTTCATTCTGCAGTCTGTCTTACGACAGGTCCGTAGCCTCTTCATTCTGTAGTCTGTCTTACGACAGGTCCGTAGCCTCTTCATTCTGCAGTCTGTCTTACGACAGGTCCGTAGCCTCTTCTTTCTGCAGTCTGTCTTACGACAGGTCCGTAGGCTCTTCATTCTGTAGTCTGTCTTACGACAGGTCCGTAGCCTCTTCATTCTGCAGTCTGTCTTACGACAGGTCCGTAGCCTCTTCATTCTGCAGTCTGTCTTACGACAGGTCCGTAGCCTCTTCATTCTGCAGTCTGTCTTACGACAGGTCCGTAGCCTCTTCATTCTGCAGTCTGTCTTACGACAGGTCCGTAGCCTCTTCATTCTGCAGTCTGTCTTACGACAGGTCCGTAGCCTCTTCATTCTGCAGTCTGTCTTACGACAGGTCCGTAGCCTCTTCATTCTGCAGTCTGTCTTACGACAGGTCCGTAGCCTCTTCATTCTGCAGTCTGTCTTACGACAGGTCCGTAGCCTCTTCATTCTGCAGTCTGTCTTACGACAGGTCCGTAGCCTCTTCATTCTGCAGTCTGTCTTACGACAGGTCCGTACCCTCTTCATTCTGCGTCTGTCTTACGACAGGTCCGTAGCCTCTTCATTCTGCAGTCTGTCTTACGACAGGTCCGTAGCTCTTCATTCTGCAGTCTTCTTACGACAGGTCCGTACCTCTCATTCTGCAGTCTGTCTTACGACAGGTCCGTAGCCTCTTCATTCTGCAGTCTGTCTTACGACAGGTCCGTGCCTCTTCATTCTGCAGTCTGTCTTACGACAGGTCCTAGCCTCTCCAAAGCGAGTTCTCCACAGAGTGCGATCTAGTGCTTCCTCTTTCAATTTACAGTATATTCTCTTTTCCTTAAGGTCATCCAGTAGCTGCTTACGTCTTCTCCCTCGTCTTCCCGTCATTTCTATCCTTCCCTCTAACTTTCCTTCAATCACATGTTTCAGAAGGCAGTTTCTACGCAAGATGTGACCAATCAGTTAGCCTTTTTTCTTTTTATTGTATATACGATATTCCTCTCCTCCTTCACTCTATGTAACACTTCTTCATTTCTTTAGTATATGTTTATCTCGTTGTTTAGGCCAAAAACCGTCAGACAGGAAGTCAAAATCATTATATACGAGATGTGCACCTGCCGGTAATGAACCCCGTGTCAGACAGACTGCGGTTTGTTGCCCGGAAGGGGCAAGAGAGTCGTCTCTTCTACAAAACGTCCAGAAAGGCACTGGGGCCCACCCAGTCTACTATTCAATCGTTACTGGGGTTCTTCGGCGGTAGTAAAGGAGTCTGGGTGTGAAGTTAACCATTTACCTCCATATAGTGCACAGGTAAAGAATGAGTGGAGCTACACCTCTGCTCCCACTGTATGTCTTCATGTCGTGCACATTCACTTTACCTTTGACGTTACAATATGTGTGCTCTAAGGCAGTGGTATTCAAGCTGGGGTACGCGTAGACATATTAGGGGGTACGTAAAATTAAAAAAAAAATAAATATATATTTCATGATAAATACTGAATAATCAGGGCCAGATTTAGGGTTAGCCACAACAGACCGGACGTAAGGACATGCGATTTGGGAGCGCCATTTGTCTCTCTCTCTCTCTCTCTCTCCTTTATGCAATTCTTATCTGGGCGGCTAGTTTCATTTTATTCCACATAGTGCATATAATTTTGCTTTGCTAAAATACCTTTGTTCCTTTATTAATTTTTATACGATAGACAATAATATATTTGTTATTTAATAGCTTGACTCTCCTTTTTCTCATTTAAAACTTATTATTTAATACATTATTTTGGATGTAATTTATTTAACTTATTTTAGATGTAGATTATAGACTGTGTATAACTTGAATTATGCACCAACAACTTTGGGGGTACAAAGTTGAAGAGAAATTATATGTGGGGGTACGCGAACAAAAAAGGTTGAATACCGCTGGTCTATAGCTTCTTTTAGAAATATTTTGCGCTCCGATAAAGAGTTAAGAGTTACCGTTCAGATGTTGCCATTAACACATTCAGATCCTTTAAAGTGCCCATCTTTGTACGTTTGTGACCAAAACTGGAACGAGTGACGTATTTCAACGAAAGTCTCCAGTTTCAAATTTCGTGATAAACATTGCACCCGTTCTGCAGTTGTTACGTGTTGAAACACGGACGGACAGACATCGCGAAGCTTATAGGCGGAGCATTGTTACATCTCTTGGCCCCCCCGTCTCACGCAGTTCATGAAACGACAAATATTTTGCTTGGAATGAGTCGTGTGCATTGAGTAGCTTTATGCCATGTTGCTCAGAGCTGTGCTTGTAGCTCGCCGAAGGACGTTCTACGTCACGCTGGACTGAGCATTCCACCGCGCAGGCACAGTTTTGTTATGGCCACATTTCTGCCGTATCACGGTAGGTGGCACCAACTGTCAGAGGAACGTACTGCGGATACGTTGCATGAGGAGGCATGTCGAGACAGAGGTTGGTACACACGTGTCAGACTGCGCGCAAATACATGACAAAAAATAGCGTACTTTTTGTTCATCATAAATCCCAAGCGAAACAGTCGGTTCTGTAACGGTCATACTGAATGACCGGTTTCAGTCATTTCTGCCACTGACTGCGTTGAAAGCATTAGCCGCTACAGTGAAGAGCTCATTGAAACACGTGCATAAGTGGATGAGTGTAACGTAACGTAACGCCATAACACCCGCAGCCTGCGCATACTCCCAGTCAAATATCTCCTAATTGCAATTTGTAGTACAGTCAGTAGCAGTACGCCGAGAACTGTCTCTCCTCTTGAGCCGCGTTCCCACGACTGGTGCATTTGACAAATGTGCCAATAATTGTGCATTGTGTAGGGAGCCAGTAGGTCACTTGGCAATGTGTGAACCAAGCAGTATGGCTGGCCACTCGTTAATGTGTGAACCAAGCAGTATGGTCGGCCACTCGGTAATGTGTGAACCAAGCAGTATGGCCGGCCACTCGGTAATGTGTGAACCAAGCTGTATGGTCGGCCACTCGGTAATGTGTGAACCAAGCAGTATGGCGGCCACTCGGTAATGTGTGAACCAAGCTGTATGGTCGGCCACTCGGTAATGTGTGAACCAAGCTGTATGGTCGGCCACTCGGTAATGTGTGAACCAAGCAGTATGGCCGGCCACTCGGTAATGTGTGAACCAAGCTGTATGGTCGGCCACTCGGTAATGTGTGAACCAAGCAGTATGGCCGGCCACTCGGTAATGTGTGAACCAAGCTGTATGGTCGGCCACTCGGTAATGTGTGAACCAAGCAGTATGGCCGGCCACTCGGTAATGTGTGAACCAAGCAGTATGGCCAGCCACTCGGTAATGTGTGAACCAAGCAGTATGGCCGGCCACTCGGTAATGTGTGAACCAAGCAGTATGGCCGGCCACTCGGTAATGTGTGAACCAAGCAGTATGGCCGGCCACTCGGTAATGTGTGAACCAAGCAGTATGGCCGGCCACTCGGTAATGTGTGAACCAAGCAGTATGGCCGTCCACTCGGTAATGTGTGAACCAAGCAGTATGGCCGGCCACTCGGTAATGTGTGAACCTAGCAGTATGGCCGGCCACTCGGTAATGTGTGAACCAAGCAGTATGGCCGGCCACTCGGTAATGTGTGAACCAAGCAGTATGGCCGGCCACTCGGTAATGTGTGAACCAAGCAGTATGGCCGGCCACTCGGTAATGTGTGAACCTAGCAGTATGGCCGGCCACTCGGTAATGTGTGAACCAAGCAGTATGGCCGGCCACTCGGTAATGTGTGAACCAAGCAGTATGGCCGGCCACTCGGTAATGTGTGAACCAAGCAATATGGCCGGCCACTCGGTAATGTGTGAACCAAGCAGTATGGCCGGCCACTCGGTAATGTGTGAACCAAGCAGTATGGCCGGCCACTCGGTAATGTGTGAACCATGGGAGTAAAAAAAGCAACAGGCTACTGCGTTGCGACAGAAACTTCTGCTTCTTCCTATAACGAGGTCTTGTGTTGAAGACGTTAGGCTGTGGTAACTGAAGTGTTATCAGAACTGTATCTCGTGTTTGTGTAACGACACATTTATTATATCGTCACGTTTATTGCTGCAGCTTCCTGGAAACTATTTGACATCGTTATGACTCAGGGAGCACAGGCGAGTGCCTTATCAGACGATCGTATGCTTCGAAATTATTAAATTACGAAAAAAAACGTAGGGACCTGATACGTCAATGCAAAACAGCATCCTGGTTGTTACCTAAGACTTTTTTTTAACCTGTGTTAAGCGAAGGAAGTGAGATCATGACGTCACCAAGCAGTCTCTCATTCCTCCAGTTCAACTTCTGACAGTCACGCCGTCGCAGTGCCATACATTTCATATTCCACAGCCAGCAATAACGCCACGAACTGATGAGGTGGAGCTGCACTAGGGACATTTTCTTTAAGCCAGGGGCGTCCAACATTTTCTGGCAAAGGGTCACAACCGTTATTGCTGGCTCGATCGCAGGCCGCACGTCTAGAAATCACACTAAGTGTTATACCTAACCTGCCTAAATTATTGCGTAATTTTTATAGTATGTACAGAATATACGAACGTGGCTGTGGGCCGCGCTTTGGACACCCGAGCCCCTGAAATTCTGTAGTAGTAGACCTTCGAAAAATGTTAGGCTTGTGTTAAGTCTTTTTTAACGTAAAACAAGAACATAGCGGCAGCGTGATTCTAAATTTAACTTAAATGAGCTAATACATAAAGACTCAGTCCGTACCGCGCAGTAAACACACTCCGTCTCAGTTATACAAACCAGTCAGTTAATGCTGTACAGTGAAATAATCGCTGTTTGTTCTGAGATCCACACAAAACACATAAATACAGTCCGTACCGCGCAGTAAACACACTCCGTCTCAGTTATACAAACCAGTCAGTTAATGTTGTACAGTGAAATAATCGCTGTTTGTTCTGAGATCCACACAAAACACATAAATACAGTTCGTACCGCGCAGTAAACACACTCCGTCTCAGTTATACAAACCAGTCAGTTAATGTTGTACAGTGAAATAATCGCTGTTTGTTCTGAGATCCACACAAAACACATAAATACAGTCCGTACCGCGCAGTAAACACACTCCGTCTCAGTTACACAAACCAGTCAGTTAATGTTGTACAGTGAAATAATCGCTGTTTGTTCTGAGATCCACACAAAACACATAAATACAGTCCGTACCGCGCAGTAAACACACTCCGTCTCAGTTACACAAACCAGTCAGTTAATGTTGTACAGTGAAATAATCGCTGTTTGTTCTGAGATCCACACAAAACACATAAATACACTGTGTGGGCAGAACGTAGAATTGTTGAATGTTAAACATGGTGGTACATATAGTAACCACTAGTAACAAATGAAGATTTTAGTATATTTCAACTCAATATTTTATCCGAAGCAGTTTCTTTTAACACAAAGTGTACTTCAGACGACAAGTGTGCCTCTACAAAGTAAGCATCAGTGTCATTAACATAGAGCAGACATCGAAACATGCTACAATGGTAAGCCTTAGTGCAGAGGAGGGTTAGTGTCAAGTGCAAATTGCTGTCAGCTTCATCAGCTGCCCAGCAAATCGTGTAACTCTCCCTGATTGCGGTCTGGGATTGACCGAAGTACGTCAGAGCATCAATAGACAGGGCACCATTTAGACATTATTATTTAACACATAGCACATTATAAGCTGAAACTTGAAATTTGGTACACGATATGTCGCCGGGTCTATTCCATTCTATAAATGCAGGTAAAGCATTCCTAAAGGGCCTTACTATCAGTCCCGTTACATTATTTATCATCTGTGTCACGTTCCTGCTCTCTTTTCATTTTATCAGCATATATCTTAATGTCGCTTACAGTTCTGTTGATAAAAGTGAGATAGATAAAGCCGTTCAAACGATCAATTCGTGTTCCTGCATTTTTCTTTGGCATATCTGTTGGGCCCAGGCAGGCGAAATACAGGGCACATTGCGTGCCCCATTTCTGGTGGTTATTCCCGAAATTTAGTGTCGTCCTTACCAAAGTGGTAATTACAGCTACTAGTTTCTAGTGACGTAATTGGGGGGGGGGGAGGCGGGCGAGTTGTGTTTAACAAGTTTTAAATTATTTGGCGAAATTGAAGGAAATTCAATATATGATTGCGTTTTTATAAGTCCGTAACTTCTGTTAGGGGTGTTCATTGTGATTACTCGCCCCGGGCGCCAAAACAAAAATCTAGCTACGCCACTGTCAGTTTCATTGCATGTTTTCGTCACTGCTTTGATTATACGAAAAACTGTTATTGCTTGTGCTGACATCTGGTGTGCTTTCGTCTTCCTTTCAAAACAATCTTCACCGTTGTTATGTCCTTCAGTAGTTTACTGTCACATAAACTACGTAAGAATGTCCCTGTGTACGCCATTAAGACATAGGGGGTAGAAGTATAGCTCCAGTCATTCTTAACCTCGGCACTAGATGGAGGTGTTCGGCCAGCCTCACGCGCCGGCCGCTGTACCCCCAGGGAAAGAACCCCGATACCCATAGAATAGGAAGCTTGGTGGGCCCCAGAGCCGGTCTGGACGTTTTGCAGAAGAAAAAATTTTTTTCCCCTAGCGGGAATCGAACCCAGGATCGTGCACTATGCAAAAACAAAATCCCACGACGATGCATGTTGTTACACGACATTTGATAGGCCGTCAGTGTTGTTACGCGACATTTGATAGGCCGTCAGTGTTGTTACACGACATTTGATAGGCCGTCAGTGTTGTTACGCGACATTTGATGGGCCGTCAGTGTTGTTACGCGACATTTGATAGGCCGTCAGTGTTGTTACGCGACATTTGATAGGCCGTCAGTGTTGTTACGCGACATTTGATAGGCCGTCAGTGTTGTTACACGACATTTGATAGGCCGTCAGTGTTGTTACACGACGTTTGATAGGCCGTCAGTGTTGTTACGCGACATTTGACAGGCCGTCAGTGTCGTTACACGACATTTGACAGGCCGTCAGTGTTGTTACACGACATTTGATAGGCCGTCAGTGTTGTTACGCGACATTTGATAGGCCGTCAGTGTTGTTACACGACATTTGATAGGCCGTCAGTGTTGTTACACGACATTTGATAGGCCGTCAGTGTTGTTACGCGACATTTGATAGGCCGTCAGTATTGTTACACGACATTTGATAGGCCGTCAGTGTTGTTACGCGACATTTGATAGGCCGTCAGTGTTGTTACGCGACATTTGATAGGCCGTCAGTGTTGTTACACGACATTTGATAGGCCGTCAGTGTTGTTACGCGACATTTGATGGGCCGTCAGTGTTGTTACGCGACATTTGATAGGCCGTCAGTGTTGTTACGCGACATTTGATAGGCCGTCAGTGTTGTTACGCGACATTTGATAGGCCGTCAGTGTTGTTACACGACATTTGATAGGCCGTCAGTGTTGTTACACGACGTTTGATAGGCCGTCAGTGTTGTTACGCGACATTTGACAGGCCGTCAGTGTTGTTACACGACATTTGACAGGCCGTCAGTGTTGTTACACGACATTTGATAGGCCGTCAGTGTTGTTACGCGACATTTGACAGGCCGTCAGTGTTGTTACACGACATCTGATAGGCCGTCAGTGTTGTTACACGACGTTTGATGTGCCGTCAGTGTTGTTACACGACATCTGATAGGCCGTCAGTGTTGTTACACGACGTTTGATGTGCCGTCAGTGTTGTTACACGACATCTGATAGGCCGTCAGTGTTGTTACACGACGTTTGATGTGCCGTCAGTGTTGTTACACGACATCTGATAGGCCGTCAGTGTTGTTACACGACGTTTGATGTGCCGTCAGTGTTGTTACACGACATCTGATAGGCCGTCAGTGTTGTTACACGACGTTTGATGTGCCGTCAGTGTTGTTACACGACATCTGATAGGCCATCAGTGTTGTTACACGACGTTTGATGTGCCGTCAGTGTTGTTACACGACATCTGATAGGCCGTCAGTGTTGTTACACGACGTTTGATGTGCCGTCAGTGTTGTTACACGACATTTGATAGGCCGTCAGTGTTGTTACACGACATCTGATAGGCCGTCAGTGTTGTTACACGACATCTGATAGGCCGTCAGTGTTGTTACACGACATCTGATAGGCCGCCAGTGTTGTTACACGACATCTGATAGGCCGTCAGTGTTGTTACACGACATTTGATAGGCCGTCAGTGTTGTTACACGACGTTTGATGTGCCGTCAGTGTTGTTACACGACATTTGATAGGCCGTCAGTGTTGTTACACGACATTTGATAGGCCGTCAGTGTTGTTACGCGACATTTGATAGGCCGTCAGTGTTGTTACACGACATTTGATAGGCCATCAGAAGAATGTCAGCAGTGAACACGCCGATACCATCAAAATACTCAAAACATCAACCAAAGACTCCGGAATATCAAGTATAAACCACATAATAGGAAAAAAGAGGGAGGGCTGATGAATGAATAGCAGATAAAGTATATGTGACAAAAACAGCCAAGGCATAGTTCCGTGACACCAACTCCCCTACATCCGGCATGACACATACAAACTGTCCGATCAACACAATACGTAGCTGACGCCTACGACTGTAATATGTTTATATAAAGGATTGCTAGAACACACGCACACACACAAAACATTAGCATCAAACAACTTTTATCCAGCAATTTGATAAATCGGTTTTAAGTAATTTAACATCAAAACATAAATATATCAAAACGAACAAATGCACTTAAGTGTATGAAAGTGTATTATACACACCGTATACCGCCTACATGTTTCGGCAACTCATGCGACCGTCTTCAGGGAGGTGCAGTACAAAAAAATACTCGTACATACATCGAAATATTACTGACGTTTTTGGAACCAATAAATACACAGATATAAAATACGAAGTTTTAAAAATAATACTTGCTCCATGCACGGTTATGGATCATTTAAAAATCAGAATATACTTTTGCCCCAAAATCGCAAAAAAACTCTACAACCGTCAATTAGCTGCCGATTGACCAAAAAACTTCTTAACAATTTTATCGTTGTAATATTTGTAAACTTGTGGGATCCCACAGTGTAGTAACAGAAAGATGGGCTTATATATATATACAGGACATACACAAAAGAATGGTGCGGTTTTAATAGTGAACACTATTAAAACCGCACCATTCTTTTGTGTATGCCCTGTATATTACAGTTTACCTTATTTTAAATAGGCATGTCGTGTGACAGCCCGATGATGGCCAATTGTGGCCGAAACACGTAGCTACGTGTTGCACGGACTGTTTGAAGATTTGTTGCTGAAAAATAGCAACCGCCTTATTTTCTTTCACAGATCAACTGACGTCGTTACTTGTGTGGCTTAAAAAAGTACTTATGTTACAGACATCCAGTGAGAGAGTTACAAAATATGTTTAACACATGCATCCTGTTGCTACAGCAAGGTACATGCAGTGATGTACTAAGCAGCAAGCTGCGGCAGATTGGCTTCCACATGACGATGGGGACACAGCGGCTGTACTTACACGGGCGAGTGCAGCGTGGTTGGTTGAACTATCGGGTCGTTACTTTATCTGACAAACGATATTTGTCAGATAAAATAATGAACCTGTATTATTCCAGAATTTCCTACAAAAGACTGAGGAAAATTACGGAAACCTTTCGCGAGGATAGCTGGTATCTTGCTCAAGTTTCGAACCTGGGATCGTAAAGGTCTGTTAGGTGTTTGTGTCGCGTAGACAAAGGTAAAGGTCTCCCTAGAACAGGCCATGAAGGCCCAGAGGGGGAGTAGAGGTATAGCTGTACACTTTCTTTAACCTCGGCGCTAGATGAGGGTGGGTGGTCAACTCCACGCCCAGGCCGCTTTACCCCCGGGAAAGAGACCCGGTACCCATTGTATAGGAGGCTGGGTGTCGCGTAGACAAGCGGTGTGTAATTATTGGGGTGTGAGGGGGGGCAGAGTGTTATCATTTAATTACTGAGGATAAGTGCAAAAACAACTTATGTCATAATGCATGTTATTGTGGGCATTTTAACGTCCTATGAACAATGCATACTGCTGTTGTTTTGGGCACGGTTAGTACATTTAATGTTTGCAAGCAATGTATGATGTTAGACTTATCTGAATGTCACTGTTTATCTGTTTGTAACATGTCAGTTGCGAAGAATTGAGTCAATGTTTGTTATTATTGTTGTTGTTATAGTTTTGATCGTTGTTGTTGTTGTTGTTGGTGGTGGTGTGTGGTGGTGGTGGTGGTGGTGGTGGCAATTGAACGTTATTTCACTGACCTGCGCTAGACTAAAAGTGAATTTAAGATGCCTGTTTGTAAATCTCAATTGCGGAAGATGGTACCAGTGTCTGGTTAATGATTGTTAAATCGTTTCTGCGATGGAATGACCCCTGTCAAATATTTCCTTCTGACAATCCCGTCATCTTCGGAAAGCAGATCAGAAGTATCTGTTAGGTTTTGATATGTGGTGCTGGAGAAGAATGGAGAAGATCAGTTGGACCGATCGTGTGGGAAATGAAGAAGTATTACATAGAGTGAAGGAGGAGAGGAATATCGTACATACAATAAAAAGAAGAAAGGCTAACTGGATTGGTCACATCTTGCGTAGGAACTGCCTTCTGAAACAGGTGATTGAAGGAAAGTTAGAGGGAAGGATAGAAATGACGGGAAGACGAGGGAGAAGAGGTAAGCAGCTACTGGATGGCCTTAAGGAAAAGAGAAGATACTGGGAATTGAAAGAGGAAGCACTAGATCGCACCCTGTGGAGAACTCGCTTTGTAAGAGGCTACGGACCTGTCGTAAGACAGACTGCAGAATGAATGAATGAATGAATGAATGAATCCCGTCATACCTAGGCCCCAATCTCCTGGTGCAGGCAGTGGACTCGTGTTGCCCTCTGTCTGACCCTTATGTAATTACTGACAGAGCCCATGTAGAAGGCTTAGTTGCACCGAGTTAATGGTTACTCTTCGCGATGTACACGCGGTTGTTTTCCCCGTGCCAAATATCCAGCCAGTAATGACAATTAGCAATTGTGAGCTTCGTGTAGTGACATACTGACAGTAGTGACATACTGACAGAGACTTAACGTTTTTGACATGACCTATAGGCCAGTGGTTCCCAAAGTGGGCGGTACTGCCCCCTGGGGGGCGGTGTGATTACCGAAGTGGGCGCTAATAGGTACGAGAGGTGGAAGGGAGCGCTGTTATTATCACAGGGGGGCGCTAGTAGACAAGTAGTGCATTTATTTTTATAATAAAATTGAAATAAAGTAATTTTTGTGTTAAAAATAAAAAATGAACTAAATTTCTTAGTATTTTAATTTATGAATCTTATTCAAGCACATATTTTTTGTTAAATAAACTATTGGTAGATGAATTATTGTTAATCATAAAAAATATAATAAATTCTAATTTATTAATTAACACATAAAACATAAAGTTTAACTCTTATAATTTTATTTAAACGATTTTTTAAATATAAAATAAAAGTGGAAACAAAAGCTCATTTATGTTTTTTTTTAAAACGTAGGGGGGCGCTGTGGGTGTGCATATGGAACCAAGGGGGGCGGTGGAACGAAAAAGTTTGGGAACCGCTGGTATAGACGAATGTTTTTACCGCCAGGCTGGCTACGAGATAATGGAATACACACATCGTCAAGGTCAAAGTCGTTCTATAGAGCGGAGCGTAGAGCCGTACCGAGTTCCCATGATGCAACGCCACAGTCCTGACTTCTCTGCTTATTGCGCAAGCGGTTACAAAGTGTCAGCGCGCCTACCATCAGCGTCAGCATTACGAGATAAGAAATGCGTTGGCGAAATTATTACAATATAAATCAAACAAGTGACTGGTCAGACGTAAGGCGTTGACATTCCTTGCAACCGTCACCAACGTTCCTTAATTCTGAACGTTAATACGAAGTCACGACGCACTTAATTGACATTCCAGCTTTGTGTTTGGCAGGTCTTGGGTTCAGAGCCCAGCCAGAGTCCGGTTCATCTCAGTCCCTCCAGTAAAAGACTGAACGTAGTCAAGTTAGACCACGATGCTGTCTGCCACATCTTTCCAAGTCATTTCCACTCGTCGGCATTAAACCTTTGTACTCCTGACAGCGGGGCACGCGGTAGCGCAGTTGGTTGAGGCACTACGCTACAAGCCGGAAGGTAGCGGGTTCGATTCCCGATGGTGTCATTGGAATTTTTTATTGACATAATCCTTCCGGCCGCACTATGGCCCTGGGGTCGACTCAGCCTCTAACAGAAATGAGTGCCAGGAGTATTTCCTGGGGGGTAAAGGCGGCCGGTGCGTAGGGCTGACAACCTTACCACCTTCATGTGCCGATTGTCTATAAATCTGGGAGCCTCAACCTCCTGGAACCCTAAGGGCCTGTCCAGGCCTGTAATGGGATTGCTTTACCTTACTCCTGACAGCAGTTTCCAACCTTTTAGAGTATGAGGTCTCCTTCTTAACCTAACAAAATTCCCCGGACACTCCGTCCCTCTTGCTAACAGTTGCTCTTCTGGGTTCTGTTAATGACGAAAACACTTGATGAGAAAAAAAGCTGTTATAATATCAAAACCGCTGTGAAGTGCTTCATAATTCAAGCGCTGCCAGGAATTAGAATTACTGCGAAGTCTTCTGAATTCTTGGGCGCCCTTGTAATAACCTCGCGATCCCGCCAGGGATCTGTGGCCCACAGGTTGGAGTACCACTACGTTATATAGCCTTCAGTCACGTTGTAACACAACACGTTATTTAAAATACGCATAGAATCCAATACAAGAAGTATGTAGGACCATTATTTTATCTGACAACTGTTGCTAGTTACTTCCCGTCTAGCTCAATAAGCCACGTGTTCGTTAGTTGTGAGGCGTGTCAAGCGCTCTCTGTAAACGTCAGTTAAGACGTAGCACTGACTGCGACGCTCTGAACTGAACTAAAACGCGTGGAAACCGACTCAACGTAATTTGGAATAGCTCTGAGCGCAGCGCTGACTACCGGCACGCGAAACGGTAGTAGTGATGCGAGTTGTCAGATAAAATAATGTCACTGTACGTAACACACTTATAAGTTAGGCAACGCCTGTTCTGTCACGATGCGAGCGAAGGAACAATATCGATTTATCTGTTGTTTATTTAACGACGTTGTTAGTAGTTAAGATAGTGTAGGCGTGAATGATAGGATGATTAGTGAACAGGAGAGGATGTGTTGTTTATTTAACGACGTTGTTAGTAGTTAAGATAGTGTAGGCGTGAATGTTAGGATGATTAGTGAACAGGAGAGGATGTGTTGTTTATTTAACGACGTTGTTAGTAGTTAAGATAGTGTAGGCGTGAATGATAGGATGATTAGTGAACAGGAGAGGATGTGTTGTTTATTTAACGACGTTGTTAGTAGTTAAGATAGTGTAGGCGTGAATGTTAGGATGATTAGTGAACAGGAGAGGATGTGTTGTTTATTTAACGACGTTGTTAGTAGTTAAGATAGTGTAGGCGTGAATGATAGGATGATTAGTGAACAGGAGAGGATGTGTTGTTTATTTAACGACGTTGTTAGTAGTTAAGATAGTGTAGGCGTGAATGTTAGGATGATTAGTGAACAGGAGAGGATGTGTTGTTTATTTAACGACGTTGTTAGTAGTTAGGATAGTGTAGGCGTGAATGATAGGATGATTAGTGAACAGGAGAGGATGTGTTGTTTATTTAACGACGTTGTTAGTAGTTAAGATAGTGTAGGCGTGAATGTTAGGATGATTAGTGAACAGGAGAGGATGTGTTGTTTATTTAACGACGTTGTTAGTAGTTAGGATAGTGTAGGCGTGAATGATAGGATGATTAGTGAAAAGGAGAGGATGTGTTGTTTATTTAACGACGTTGTTAGTAGTTAAGATAGTGTTGGCGTGAATGTTAGGATGATTAGTGAACAGGAGAGGATGTGTTGTTTATTTAACGACGTTGTTAGTAGTTAAGATAGTGTAGGCGTGAATGTTAGGATGATTAGTGAACAGGAGAGGATGTGTTGTTTATTTAACGACGTTGTTAGTAGTTAGGATAGTGTAGGCGTGAATGTTAGGATGATTAGTGAACAGGAGAGGATGTGTTGTTTATTTAACGACGTTGTTAGTAGTTAAGATAGTGTAGGCGTGAATGTTAGGATGATTAGTGAACAGGAGAGGATGTGTTGTTTATTTAACGACGTTGTTAGTAGTTAAGATAGTGTTGGCGTGAATGTTAGGATGATTAGTGAACAGGAGAGGATGTGTTGTTTATTTAACGACGTTGTTAGTAGCTAAGATAGTGTAGGCATGAATGTTAGGATGATTAGTGAACAGGAGAGGATGTGGAAGGAAGCGATCGTGGCTTAATGTGAGGTGCTGTTCCAGTGTTTGCCTGGAGTGGCTGAGTAAAACAAAAAACTGTCGGGGTTAGCTGATCTCAGGGCCGAGCCTTGACCCCAGGACTTCCCGAATACGAGAACAAAGAAATGTTAACCACCTGACCTCAACGATCGGTACAATGAATTTTGGATTACAGACAGCGAAAGCGAATGACCTCTCGTAAGATATGGTATCTGGTTATTTTGAACGCAATATGCACACGTCTTTGTCATTTCTTGCTGCGGTTACGTCACGTGTCGTATCTAACAATGCATTTGTTGGTCTTAGTCACCATATCTAAGCAAGAAATATGTTGCCATGTTACCAGTAACACCGTCTAGACAGGCACACCGACGTCACATTAGGCTGGACGCGTCAGCAGGCTGCGGGTGGAGGAGACGGCCTACAGATATGGAGGGTAGCTGCAGTTGTGGACAGCCAAGGGGTGGTCCTCCGGTTTGGGGATTACGTGGGCGAGGGGCAAACAACTCCACGCCGTAAAAAAAAATCAAATATTGTGAAATGTTACACATTGGGCAGTTTTTTTTTGGTACAACGTGAATAATGGAAACTGAAAGGAGATTTGGAACTTTGAATACAACGAGTTGCTGTAGGTCAGGGTCACTGAAGATGGTTGCAAGAGAAATGGCAGAGTATAAATTACATTTAGTGAGAGTATAGGGCGTCAGGCCGATCCCAGTGGCCGCGCGGTCTAAGGCGTGGGTCTGCGGCCGCTCGCTTACTGGGATTGTGGGTTCGAATCCCGCCTAGGGCATGGATGTCTGTCTCTTGTGAGTGTTGTGTGTTGTCAGGTAGAGGTCTGTGCGACGGGCTGATCACTCGTCCAGAGGAGCCCTACCGAGTGTTTGTGTGTCTGAGTGTGATCGTGAAGCCTCGATAATGAGGCGGCCTAGGCCCCCAAGGGGCTGTCGAGCCATTGGAAAAAAAAAGAAATAGGACGTCAGACGAGCCATTGAGTCGGCAGAGGATTGTACCTTTTACGAGGAAAGTGGAATGAAAGTCACGAGGTCGCTGGTGTGTTGTTATTGTTCTGAATGCGCATGCGCCAACTGAGGATTAGAAAGGGTAGTTTATGTGAGGAATTAGAGCAGGTGTTTGATACTTATGCAGCTGTGCCGTTAGGAAGTTACAAGCAAACCAGGAGAGACTAAAAACTGTATTGGACATCTCATCTTCTGGTGTGCGCTGATGGCATTAATTTACTGGGTTGAAACATGCATACTGAAGTACTTTTGGGTTCCATAAAACGTGGGTAATTTCTCGACTGTCTGAGCAACTGTTAGCATGTCAAGAAGGAATCTGTTCGTGGAGTTAATTAGTTAAGTAATGCTTTTGCAATAAAATTATTGATACTGGACCTGTGCGCTGTGCTTTTGCGCAGAGGACAGACGTTGGGTAGGATTAGGGCGGCCCAAGCACACTATTTGCGCCCGGGCCTCGTCAAAAGTTCTGTTTGCACACGGTAAGCGTTTAGTCTGTACCTCGAACGTTATCTTGGTTGTCGTGAGATAATGCGAATGAGTCTTGACCGAGTGGGCGCTGCCCTGTTGCTCAACATTGCGACAAACGTTCAACTCGTGTCGAAATAATACGCGAGACTTATGGTGTACATGTTGAAGATGCGTACTGCGATGGGCTGTTTTATGACACCGTGAATTCTGGTATGTGGGTAACAACATCTCGGAGGAATATAGCTGACGGAAAAGGTCACCCCGTTAGATGCCATGGCTGGCATAAAGGAGGAGTAGGGTTATAGCTCCACTCATTGTTAACCTCGGCGCTAGATGGGGTTGGTGGTCAACTCCATGCCCGGCCACTTTACCCCCTGGAATGACCCGGTACCCATTGTAGAGGAGGCTGGGTGGGCCCCAGGGCCGGTCTGGACGGGTGTGGAGAAAAGAAAGTCTCTTGTCCGACCGGGGTTCAAACCCCGAACCGTCCAGCCTGTAGGGAGTCGCTATGCGGAGGAATATACTGCCGCCATATTCTGCAGAGAAGTTTATCTTGAAGATGGCGGTAGAACGTTCTTCCGCAACGTCGGTACCCACCTACAGGCTACACAGTGTGACGACTTAGAGCAGTGGTATTCAACCTGGGGTACGCGAAGACATCTTAGGGGGTACGTAAAATAAAATAAATAAATATATTATTTCATGATAAACACTGAATAATCAGGGCCACATTTAGGGTTAGCCACAAGAGACCCGGACGTAAGGACATGCGATTTGGGAGCGCCATTTTCTCTCTCTCTCTCTCCTTTATGCGATTCTTATCTGGGCGGCTAGTTTCATTTTATTGCACACAGTGCATATAATTTTGCTTTGCTAAAATACCTTTGTTCCTTTATTAATTTTTATATGATAGACAATAATATATTTGTTATTTAATAGCTTGACTCTCCTTTTTCTCATTTAAAACTTATTATTTAATACATTATTTTGGATGTAATTTATTTAACTTATTTTAGATGTAGATTATAGACTATGTATAACTTGAATTATGCACCAACAACTTTGGGGGTACAAAGTTGAAGAGAAATTATATGTGGGGGTATGCGAACAAACAAGGTTGAATACCGCTGGCTTAGACGACTGCAGTATGAATCTTGCAATTTTACTTCACGCTTGTCTATCTAGAATACAATTGCAACTAATTCCATGGGTTGATTTATTTACGGTCTATTTCGTGACGCAGGCGATTGCCCAGACTGTGTGTGTGGAATTGTAGGATGACTGGTGAATTGTGAAATGGAAACGATATGGACGGAACACGAAACTGGCCCAATTTGATGCAGTGACGTGGCATTTGCCTGAGAGAACTCAGGAAAAACCGCAAACAACCTGTCAGGATACCTGGCCCCCCCCGGGTTTGAAGCCGGGGCCTTCCAAGTACAAAGCAGGACACCTGCCCAGTCGACCGCGACGTTCCATGGAGCACAGCCTTAATAAACTGATAGTCGCTCACCTGGCTAATAAATTCCCCCGTTTTCGAAGTCTTCCGAAGGCAGTTGACAATGTTCAGCGGAGGGCGTCTAGACGCTGGTCGCACCAAATCAGATGCCTCCGGCACACACACACACACTCACCCGTCATATTTATTTAGCGTCTCGGTCTCCTATGGCGTCTCTTCGCTTCACGTTTATCGATTAAAATTTTGTATGCATTTCTCAGCTCCCCCTTGCGTGCTAGGCGAGAGAATATTAAAACGTATCTCAAAGAAGTGAGGTGTTAAGAATTTGGACAGACTTCATCGGGCTCATATAAATTTCAGTTACTGGCTGTTGTGAACAAGGTGACGAACATTCGGGTTCAAAAGCGGCTGATTATTGCCTTCCCAATAAATACTCCGCGCCATGAAATTGTCGTTTCTTGGACTTTATGTGTAATGTAACGTGTATGGGCCACGATGCTGAGAAATTGCTTGAAGTTTGCTGAGTCAGCCAAGAGAGGAAGGTCAGATTTGAAGACAATCCAAATAATTTCCTAGGAAAATTGTTTGCGGGGTAATATCTCGTATAGAGACGTGCTGGATCTTTGTAATTTACGCGTGCGCAGTGCTTCAACTGATTAGGTTTATCTCAAATGAAGTTAGTGGGTTTGAGATACGGTATACCTCGCACACAGATAATGCTGTTATCTAACAAATCCTCTTGATGTTGAAACACGTAGCTTATCGTCATTAACCCATTCCGCCGTTGTGTGCATCGCAAGGGCATACTGTGTTCAGAGAGTCAGGGTGGGCGTCGTTTTAAAAAATGCCGCGACAGCGAAGGATCTTCGCTTTGTTAGTGTGTGTAGGGATTGTGTCGTGTGGGCTCAGAACTGCATTTGGCCAAGATGAGACTGAATTGGACCAAAAAGAGAAGAACGAAACGCCTAAAAGTGATGATTTGCCGGTTGAAGCTGTATCAGATTCACAGGAAGTGTCAGGAAACTTGAAGGCTGGATCAGGTTCACAGGAAGTGTCAGGAAACTTGAAGGCTGCGTCAGATTCACAGGAGGTGTCAGGAAGTCTGAAAACCGGTGTGCATAGACGAGTTGAATTGGTGGAAAGCGAGGAAGTTGGGGACGTTGATGCAGATGAAAAGGATGAGGACGTTGAAGAAGTCCGCGACAAACCTGAAACCGACCCATTTGCCGATAGGACAAGATCTGGAAATCTGGATGCGCCCTATGGTAAGCGAAATTGATATACCAAGACGGGTACAAACCTGTGTGTTGCACATGTAATTACAAGTGAAGTGTCCATGTGTGAAGAAGATTATTGGGTGGGGTGGCGAATGGGACGAAAACTTTGGGTAATTTTTCTAGACAGAGTAAATAAACCCAGCTTTTCCTTATGGGAGGTCCTAGATACAGTTGAAATTTACTCCGTACTCCAACCAATGTGTACGGTAGCCAGGGCTGTTTAGGCGATGTTCAAGTATTGCGGTACAGTTTTAGACGCGATTAGAATCCTCGTTCAAAAAAAATTTTTTTTTTCAATTAAGACAGTAAACTTTAATTCTTAATTTACGTATTATTCCTTCCTTGAAATTGGTTTGGTATCCACAAGTATCCTTGTCGTATCCTTGGTTAAGGACGAGTAGAACTTTATCTGATGGAATGAAATATGTTGAATTCTGTAAATATTTTCAGAGGTCTTCATTTATTTTCAACGTGTCCATGCCTACATTAAGATCGGATTTGAATTTTTAACACGTTTCTTTCAACAAATATTATCAACATTATGAAGATTCTATCCTAAAATAAATGCAATTAATTTCGACGCCATGTTTCCATAGGGCGTGGTACGTAGACCATTTATCTTGTTGAGACGCCATTTTGTTGTGACATGGAAAGCATGACGTGTATTTTTAACATTTACTTAATTAGGTAGACATTTTAAATCTTGCACACGTCACATTATAAATAATTAATTTAAATCCTGTAGCTTGCGATAGGCGTACAGTTGTGTGCAGTGTAATTGAAACTCCATTTCTCTTGTTCAGGTCAGGAGGAGGTCTTCTTATGTGTAGCATTTGCCAGCCAAGTAACATAACATGGCTGTTAGCAGCTTTGTGAATTTTTCTATAATTTGTAGTAGGAAATTAAGTCATAAATATAAAATTATTCCCCGCCCAATTTTACTCGTACTTTATTGTATCCATTTATTATATTTTATTCATTCATTTCTGTAACATCTTTCTTTGACCATATACCGTTTAACGACGCCGTATCATGGAAGCTGTTGGACACGTAACGTCACCCACTGTTACTGCTGATGCATTATCGAAGTGAAAATTTACAGAGCCAAACGTAACGATCGAGTAATTGGCATTCGTGATTCGTATTCCGGACGGTCCGGGTTCGTACCTCCGTCCGGATACTGCACAGTATGACTACGATTTTATGTAGTTTTTCTAGTTCTGTTCTCCCAAATACCGAGACAGTACGTCAGAGCAAGTCGCTGCCCTTTCTTTCCACATTCTTTCAAATTCATCTCTAACCAATAATCCTACCATTCGACTGCCTACAGTCTGCACCGCTGAGATCGTCGTTAATTGCATGATAAATATACAACAAAATAAGAATGTAAGTCAAATGGGAGAATCTGGACAAAATCTGTGACGTAATATTGTCTAGCCGCAGATACACAGTGTACCATTTATCGTGTCCCCGAACACGGTAGCTTTATCGCATAGAGAGCCTTCATCTGCCGGGACATCCCGTGACAGCTTCCTACCTCGGGGCGACGATACAAATAGACACTTATTATATTGCAGAGTGATTGAGAGTGTCTACTGTTCGCGTGTTATGATGTTCACTGAGTTTAAGGAGGAATGGTGGGGTGTAGCGACTTGAAATGTGATGTAAGTGCATGCAGAGAAACTGATGAGCAAAGTGTAAACGTTGAAATGGTCTTGAAGTGATTCATGACATTGTAACATACTGCAGTTGTACATGACATTGTGACGTACTGCAGTTGTACATGACATTGTGACGTATGCCAGTTGTACATGACATTGTAACGTACTGCAGTTGTACATGACATTGTAACGTACTGCAGTTGTACATGACGTATGTGACGTACTGCAGTTGTACATGACATTGTACTACTGCAGTTGTACATGACAGTACGTACTGCGTTG
The DNA here is from genome assembly GCA_021186555.1 of Reticulitermes speratus. Taxonomy (NCBI): domain Eukaryota; kingdom Metazoa; phylum Arthropoda; class Insecta; order Blattodea; family Rhinotermitidae; genus Reticulitermes; species Reticulitermes speratus. The sequence continues at coordinate 2,448,354 of JAJKFL010000001.1, forward strand.
TACATGACATTGTAACGTACTGCAGTTGTACATGACATTGTAGACGTACTGCAGTTGTACATGACATTGTGACGTACTGCAGTTGTACATGACATTGTAACGTACTGCAGTTGTACATGACATTGTGACGTACTGCAGTTGTACATGACATTGTGACGTACTGCAGTTGTACATGACATTGTGACGTACTGCAGTTGTACATGACATTGTGACGTACTGCAGTTGTACATGACATTGTGACGTACTGCAGTTGTACATGACATTGTGACGTACTGCAGTTGTACATGACATTGTGACGTACTGCAGTTGTACATGACATTGTGACGTACTGCAGTTGTACATGAATTGTAACGTACTGCAGTTGTACATGACATTGTAACGTACTGCAGTTGTACATGACATTGTAACGTACTGCAGTTGTACATGACATTGTAACGTACTGCAGTTGTACATGACATTGTAACGTACTGCAGTTGTACATGACATTGTAACGTACTGCAGTTGTACATGACATTGTAACGTACTGCAGTTGTACATGACATTGTAACGTACTGCAGTTGTACATGACATTGTAACGTACTGCAGTTGTACATGACATTGTAACGTACTGCAGTTGTACATGACATTGTAACGTACTGCAGTTGTACATGACATTGTAACGTACTGCAGTTGTACATGACATTGTAACGTACTGCAGTTGTACATGACATTGTAACGTACTGCAGTTGTACATGATAATTGTAACGTACTGCAGTTGTACATGACATTGTAACGTACTGCAGTTGTACATGATATTGTAACGTACTGCAGTTGTACATGACATTGTAACGTACTGCAGTTGTACATGACATTGTAACGTACTGCAGTTGTACATGACATTGTAAACGTACTGCAGTTGTACATGACATTGTACGTACTGCATTGTACATACATTGTACTAATACATGTTGTACATGACATTGAAACGTACTGCAGTTGTACATGACATTGTACGTACTCAGTTGTACATGACATACATATCAGTACAGCATGACTACTACATTACATACATACATACATACATACAATTTACATTAACATATACACTACTCACAGTGTATAGCATATGAAACATAGTCATTTAGCATAAACATAATTACATACATACATACATACATACAGTAATGCATACATACATAATATACTAATACAACAAGCATATTACAGTATAAACAAATACATAAATTACTATACAACCAATAGCATTTACAGTAAAGCACAAAAACTAATTATATACAACCAATAGCAATATACAGTAAAGCACAAAACATAATTATATACAAACCAATAGCAATATACAGTAAAGCACAAAACATAATTATATACAACCAATAGCAATATACAGTAAAGCAACAAAACATAATTATATACAACCAATAGCAATATACAGTAAAGCACAAAACATAATTATATACAACCAATAGCAATATACAGTAAACACAAAACATAATTATATACAACCAATAGCAATATACAGTAAAGCACAAAACATAATTATATACAAACCAATAGCAATATACAGAAAGACACAAAACATAATTATATACAACCAATAGCAATATACAGTAAAGCACAAAACATAATTATATACAACCAATAGCAATATACAGTAAAGCACAAAACATAATTATATACAACCAATAGCAATATACAGTAAAACACAAAACATAATTATATAAAACCAATAGCAATATACAGTAAAGCACAAAACATAATTATATACAACCAATAGCAATATACAGTAAACACAAAACATATTATATACAACCAATAGCAATATACAGTAAAGCACAAAACATAATTATATACAACCAATAGCAATATACAGTAAGACACAAAACATAATTATATACAACCAATAGCAATATACAGTAAAGCACAAAACATAATTATATACAACCAATAGCAATATACAGTAAAGCACAAAACATAATTATATACAACCAATAGCAATATACAGTAAACACAAAACATAATTATATACAACCAATAGCAATATACAGTAAAACACAAAACATAATTATATACAACCAATAGCAATAACAGTAAGCACAAAACATAATTATATACAACCAATAGCAATATACAGTAAACACAAAACATAATTATATACAACCAATAGCAATATACAGTAAAGACACAAAACATAATTATATACAACCAATAGCAATATACAGTAAACACAAAACATAATTATATCAAACCAATAGCAATATACAGTAAACACAAAACATAATTATATACAACCAATAGCAATATACAGTAAACACAAAACATAATTATATACAACCAATAGCAATATACAGTAAAGACACAAAACATAATTATATACAACCAATAGCAATATACAGTAAAGACACAAAACATAATTATATACAACCAATAGCAATATACAGTAAAACACAAAACATAATTATATACAACCAATAGCAATATACAGTAAACACAAAACATAATTATATACAACCAATAGCAATATACAGTAAAGCACAAAACATAATTATATACAACCAATAGCAATATACAGTAAACACAAAACATAATTATATACAACCAATAGCAATATACAGTAAACAACAAAACATAATTATATACAACCAATAGCAATATACAGTAAAACACAAAACATAATTATATACAACCAATAGCAATATACAGTAAAACACAAAACATAATTATATACAACCAATAGCAATATACAGTAAGACACAAAACATAATTATATACAACCAATAGCAATATACAGTAAAGCACAAAACATAATTATATACAACCAATAGCAATATACAGTAAGACACAAAACATAATTATATACAATTACAACAGATAACTAACAAACTAAAACTCATAATGCTAAAAATTCCTTTATGGAATCATTTCAGTCTTCATTTTACATCAGTAATTAAAATATTAATCGATTGTATAAAATGATTTAACAATTAAAAACTTTTTCAGAGCTGATATGAAGTACGTCTTGTCTGTTACTAATTCTGCAGTAGATATTGGTAATGCCTTACAAACCTTTACACTCGCATAGCATAATGTACACCCCTCTGATATGATGCGAGATTTGCTGTTGGTTTTGTATCATTTGGTTTTTCTTGTGTTTGTTCAGATCAAACAAAGACATGACAATAAAACTTATGCGGACTTTTTGGTCGTGATTGTACTTGTACGATTTACAGCTGTGTTAAACGCCAAGGGTGTAAACCGGATTGATGTAGCTCAGGATAGTGTCTACAACGTGCTTTTATGAGCAGGGTGAAGCACATTTGGGTGCCACATAACAGCGCGGGGTTTCTTGACAAAACATCTCATAAAGCAGCGGTATTCATCCTGGGGTACGCGTACCCCCGGGGGTACGCGAAGACATTTTAGGGGGTACGTATAATTAAAAAAATATATATTATTTCATGATAAACACTGAATAATCAGGGCCATATTTATGGTTAGCCACAAGAGACCTGGACGTAAGGACATGCGATTTGGGAGCGTCATTTTTTTTCTCTCTCTCTCTTTCCTTTATGCGATTCTTATCTGGGCGGCTAGTTTCATTTTATTCCACTCAGTGCATATAATTTTGCTTTGCTAAAATACCTTTGTTCCTTTATTAATTTTTATATGATAGACAATAATATATTTGTTATTTAATAGCTTGATTCTCTTTTCTCATTTAAAACTTATTATTTAATACATTATTTTGGATGTAATTTATTTAACTTATTTTAGATGTAGATTATAGACTGTGTATAACTTGAATTATGCACCAACAACTTTGGGGTACAAAGTTGAAGAGAAATTATATCTGGGGGTACGATAACGTTGAATACCGCTTGTCATAAAGGATTGCGTTCCATGGAATTAGTTACTTAGGAAGCAATCTTGGACTATTTTAGAACAGTGACGTCATCAATAAGCATAGTATGGAGGAACCAACAGGTCACGTGATGTAACTGCCTACACCCTAAGTGCAAAGGCTGTTATCTGCCGGCGTGTTAAGTTTTGGATTATGGACTACGACATACGGCGGTGTTCGGTAAATCAGCGCGGTTCTGCAGAAATGCGTTACATCACTGTTAACTTGCTATGTGCTAGACAGTTCTGTGAATTACGACAGCCTGTTTCGGCCTTTCACGTGTATGTTGGCCACCTTTCACGTGTATGTTGGCCACCTTTCACGTGTCTGTTGGCCACCTTTCACGTGTCTGTTGGCCACCTTTCACGTGTATGTTGGCCACCTTTCACGTGTCTGTTGGCCACCTTTCACGTGTATGTTGGCCACCTTTCACGTGTCTGTTGGCCACCTTTCACGTGTATGTTGGCCACCTTTCACGTGTCTGTTGGCCACCTTTCACGTGTATGTTGGCCACCTTTCACGTGTATGTTGGCCACCTTTCACGTGTCTGTTGGCCACCTTTCACGTGTCTGTTGGCCACCTTTCACGTGTATGTTGGCCACCTTTCACGTGTATGTTGGCCACCTTTCACGTGTCTGTTGGCCACCTTTCACGTGTCTGTTGGCCACCTTTCACGTGTATGTTGGCCACCTTTCACGTGTCTGTTGGCCACCTTTCACGTGTATGTTGGCCACCTTTCACGTGTCTGTTGGCCACCTTTCACGTGTATGTTGGCCACCTTTCACGTGTCTGTTGGCCACCTTTCACGTGTATGTTGGCCACCTTTCACGTGTATGTTGGCCACCTTTCACGTGTCTGTTGGCCACCTTTCACGTGTCTGTTGGCCACCTTTCACGTGTATGTTGGCCACCTTTCACGTGTATGTTGGCCACCTTTCACGTGTCTGTTGGCCACCTTTCACGTGTATGTTGGCCACCTTTAGGTCATTCGCATATTAGAAAAAACCTACAGAGGAATTGAATTTTAGGAAGTTTAAATATAAAAGTATACGTGTGATTGAAGGCTTCCGCCGCGATGTTGATGAGATCTGCGCTCTTCTGGGATGTTACGCGGCGTCGAGTGGTGATCCTAATCTTTAAGGCAATTCATCCCTGTTGTGCTTTCAGTATAATCAGAAGTACAATACATTCAGTCTAAACACAGCTGTTTATTTATCACGCAAAATCAGCTACGTGTTTCGGCTAATATCTAGCCATCACCAGGCTTACCATTTAACTCATGCAACTGTGAATATTGCCTTTTTTATTTTTGTAGTCAGCCTGATGATGGATATATAATAGCCGAAACACGTAGCTGATTTTGCGTGATAAATTGCCGTGTTTAGATTGAATATATTGTACTTCTGACTTCCCTTAACCTTTCGACCACAGTGCCACCTGCTGGAACACTGAAAGAAACACTGCGTTTATTCCACACGGCGTGTTTATGTATTACAATAAACAGCGATTATATCCGCGAAGAATCCCAGTGGTCGCGCGGTCTAAGGCGTGGGCCTGCGGCCGTTCGCTTGCTGGGATTGCGGGTTCGAATCCCGCCGTGGGCATGGATGTCTGTCTGTAGTGAGTGTTGTGTGTTGTCAGGTAGAGGTCTTTGTGACAGGCTGATCACTCGTCCAGAGGAGTCCTACCGAGTGTGGTGTGTCTGAGTGTGATCGTGAAGCCTCGATGAGGGAACACTGGACCACTAGGGGCTGTAGCGCCATGGGGGGGGGGGGGGGAAATCCGTGAAAAATATTACGTGATTGGTCTTTGTAACAGAGAAGAATTGTGTTTTCTTTGCGGTGGGAACTGAACATTCGTATTCATTAATTTAGATTTAGATGACTTTCAGTCTCGCAGGCTGTAAAGATAACACGTACGTGATTGTGAGGTGCAGTTTGGTGACAACAGACACTTGTGATGTGGTCTGTTTGCCGTCAGATAACGTTCGGAGCTGTTGGTCAAGTTAATACCAAATGGCGTTATCGTGCGCAGGTATTTCGTGATAACCGATAAATAAAAGTCGATAACGTTCATAAAAACTGTGGATCGCGACCCACGAAGCTAACAGCACGACTTCGTAGCATGGGAGGATATTAAACTACACTGTTTAATGCTTACAAGCCTTAACCTTTTAAAGCCTAATGGTTACTTGATGTACCAACAGTTTTAACACTCACAAATTCCACATTCTGCCCACACTGTATTTATGTGTTTTGTATTTATATTACAACAAACAGCGACTTTTGCCTTATATAACGTAAATTGATTTGTTTTTCTAAACCCAGATGGAAAGTGTTTACTGCGCGGTACGAACTGGGTCTTTAAATGAAACAGTTTACGTTTCGTCTTTAAAGGGTTAATGTTTACTGCGCGGTACGAACTGAGTCTTTATATGAAACAGTTTACGTTTCGTCTTTAAAGGGCTAATGTTTACTGCGCGGTACGAACTGGGTCTTTATATGAAACAGTTTACGTTTCGTCTTTAAAGGGTTAAAATGCATTGTGAAAGTATGCGAGATTTCAGGCCTCGCTTTGTTTGATGTGTTCCCGGCTTCGTCCGCTTGTCCTTCTGATAAGAGTAGTATTAAGATGAAGATGAATATGGAGCATTGGTGGAATGATACCGGAAGGGGAAAACCGAAGTAGTGGTAAAAAAACCTGTCCAATGCTAATTTATCTACCTCAAATCCCACATTGATTGGCCTGGGATCGAACGCGGGCCTGTTAGTCTAAATGCATAATACTTATAAGTACAGTTCGTACCGCCAAGAGAACACACTGAGTCACTGGGGCACACGGTGGTGCAGTTGGTTGAGGCACTGCTCTACAAGTCGGAAGGTCGCGGGTTCGATTCCCGATGGTGTCATTGGAATTTTTCATTGACATAATCCTTCCGGTCGCACTATGGCCCTGGGTCGACTCAGCCTCTAACAGAAATGAGTACCAGAAATATTTCCTAGGGGTAAAGGGGGCCGGTGCGTAGGGCTGACAACCTTACCACCTTCATGTGCCGATTGTCTACAAATCTGGGAGCCTCAACCTACTGGAACCTTAAGGGGCTTGTCCAGGCTTGTAATGGGATTGCTGTACCTTTACCTTTACTCTGAGCAGTACAGAGAGGGCGGTGTCGTCCGCTCTACGGAGAGTAGTTCGGTGATGAAAGGTGCTCTGTAGTAACAGATGTGTGCCGCTACAAGAAATGTGTTCAAAGAAAGATGTCACGAGTTCGGCTGGGAAGTACTTGTAGGGCGCTCACGGGAGCCGAGGACTGTAGCGTATCGCTAAACGCTGCTGTGGCCACCTTCTGTTTCAGATTGCAAGAACAACAGATATGCTCCTCCGACCCATCGAGTTGGACCGAGTGAAAATGCCTACGTCATCACTGAGACTCGCCTCAAGGAGATCCGCAGCGAATTCCTGTACTGTTTCTTTGACAAAGGGGGCGATGACAACAATGGCGACTACCAGACAGACATCCACAATTCCGTACCACAAGTCCACAAGAATTTCAACTTCCAAGTGCCCTTTTATGGATTCCGATTTAATTACACCAGGGTATGTATTTTCAAGCCGATCCCAGTGGCCGCGCGGTCTAAGGCGTGGGTCAACGACCGCTCGCTTAATGGGATTGTGGGTTCGAATCCCGCGTAGGGCATGGATGTCTGTCTGTTGTGATTGTTGTTTGTTGTCAGGTCTCTGCGACGGGCTGGTCACTCGTCCAGAGGAGTCCTACCGAGTGTGGTGTGTCTGAGTGTCATCGTGAAGCCTCGAAAAATGAGGCGGCCTAGGCCCCCAAGGGGCTGTCGAGCCATTAAAAAAAGGCCCCCAACAACACTTCACGATCGTATGTTCAAAAACTGTTCTGATGAATTTCTAATTTCTTCGCGTTTAGTATGACGGGTGTGGCATTAATCCTATATGTCCCAGTGGTTACTATATGTACAACTAGGTTTAACATTCAACAATTCTACGTTCTGCCCACACAGTGTATGTATGTGTTTTGTGTGGATCTCAGAACAAACAGCGATTATTTCACTGTACAGCATTAACTGACTGGTTTGTATAACTGAGACGGAGTGTGTTTTACTGCGCGGTACGGACTGTATTTATGTGTTTTGTGTGGATCTCAGAACAAACAGCGATTATTTCACTGTACAGCATTAACTGACTGGTTTGTATAACTGAGACGGAGTGTGTTTACTGCGCGGTACGGACTGTATTTATGTGTTTTGTGTGGATCTCAGAACAAACAGCGATTATTTCACTGTACAGCATTAACTGACTGGTTTGTATAACTGAGACGGAGTGTGTTTACTGCGCGGTACGGACTGTATTTATGTGTTTTGTGTGGATCTCAGAACAAACAGCGATTATTTCACTGTACAGCATTAACTGACTGGTTTGTATAACTGAGACGGAGTGTGTTTACTGCGCGGTACGGACTGTATTTATGTGTTTTGTGTGGATCTCAGAACAAACAGCGATTATTTCACTCTACAGCATTAACTGACTGGTTTGTATAACTGAGACGTAGTGTGTTTACTGCGCGGTACGGACTGTATTTATGTGTTTTGTGTGGATCTCAGAACAAACAGCGATTATTTCACTGTACAACATTAACTGACTGGTTTGTATAACTGAGACGTAGTGTGTTTACTGCGCGGTACGGACTGTATTTATGTGTTTTGTGTGGATCTCAGAACAAACAGCGATTATTTCACTGTACAACATTAACTGACTGGTTTGTATAACTGAGACGGAGTGTGTTTACTGCGCGGTACGGACTGTATTTATGTGTTTTGTGTGGATCTCAGAACAAACAGCGATTATTTCACTGTACAACATTAACTGACTGGTTTGTATAACTGAGACGGAGTGTGTTTACTGCGCGGTACGGACTGTATTTATGTGTTTTGTGTGGATCTCAGAACAGCGATTATTTCACTGTACAACATTAACTGACTGGTTTGTATAACTGAGACGGAGTGTGTTTACTGCGCGGTACGGACTGTATTTATGTGTTTTGTGTGGATCTCAGAACAAACAGCGATTATTTCACTGTACAACATTAACTGACTGGTTTGTATAACTGAGACGGAGTGTGTTTACTGCGCGGTACGGACTGTATTTATGTGTTTTGTGTGGATCTCAGAACAAACAGCGATTATTTCACTGTACAACATTAACTGACTGGTTTGTATAACTGAGACGGAGTGTGTTTACTGCGCGGTACGGACTGTATTTATGTGTTTTGTGTGGATCTCAGAACAAACAGCGATTATTTCACTGTACAACATTAACTCACTGGTTTGTATAACTGAGACGGAGTGTGTTTACTGCGCGGTACGGACTGAGTCTTTAAATATAATTCACGTTAATGTCTTTAAAGGGTTTGAATATGAGTGTTTGACCTGTCTGTCTGTTGTACAGCTGTCCATGAACGGGTACCTCGAGTTCAGCGACCCACCAGAGCACTACACGTACCCTCTGGTGTTTCCGATAAAGGACTGGCCCAAGAAGAACGACCCCTCTTTTATTGGCATCTTCTTCAGCAAAACTCGCATTGGCATGATCCGTCCTGATGACGTCGACCAGCGACGGGCAGGAGTGTATTTCCGTCTGGAACGTGACCTGCAGTCGCGCACTGATCCGTTTGGCGTCGAGATGAGGGAACGCCTCAAGTGGGATGTCCGCGAGGGCATCATTGGGTCAGACACCTTTAATCCAAAGCATGCCGTCATTGTAACTTGGAAAAACATGTCATTCGCTGGCGGCATTGACAATTCTCTGTACAGAGTAAGACTCAGACGATTTACTTGTAATTACAAAATAACTCCACGGAGCACAGTCCTTCTTGAGAAGCTGACGGTCCCTCAGCTTGCCGAGGAACTCCCCACATTTCGTTGCTACATTCTGAAGAAATCCATCACCGGTCCCTATTTTAAGCCATATGAATCCAGTACACACCTTCCCACCTTATTCCTTTAAGATCCATTTTAATGCTATGTTTCCATCTATGCCTAGTTCTTCCAAGAATCTTTTCCCTTCAGGTCTTCCAAACAAGATTTTATGGTCCTTTCCCAGTCTTCTATGCTCTGTTAGCTTCGCTGTCGTCTATTTGTTCACACTAATAATAATAATAATAATAATAAGATATAATAATAATAATAATAATCTGTAATAATAATAATAATACTAATAATAACTATAGTAATAATATTAAGCTCTAATAATACTACTACTAATAATGAACCAATAATAATATATCTAATATTAATAATAAAATAATAATAATTAACTGTAATAAATAATAATATTAAGCTCTAATAATACTAATAATAATGAACTAATAATAATATATAATAATAAGTAATAATAATAATAATAATAATAAACTGTATAATAATAATATAAGCTCTAATAATAATACTAATAATAATACTAATAATAATGAACTAATAATATATAATAATAATAATAATAATAATAATAATAAACTGTAATAATAATAAGCTATAATAATAATATTAAGCTCCAATAATAATACTAAAAATTATGAAACTAATAATAATAATAATCTAATAATAATAATAAGTTATAATAATAATAAACTGTAATAATAATAATAAAAAATAAGCTATAATATTAAGCTCTAATTGATAATACTAATAATAATGAACTAATAATAATAATAATAATAATAATAATAATAATCTCTAATAATACTAATAATAATAATGAACTAATAATAATATCTAATAATAATAAATAATAATATCTAATAATAATAATATCTAATAATAATAATAAATAATAATAAATAATAATAATAATAATCATAATAAACTGTAATAATAATAATAAGCTATAATAATAATATTAAGCTCTAATAATAATAATAATAATGAACTAATAATAATATCAAATAATAATAATAATAATAATAATAATAATAATAATAATAATAAACTGTAATAATAATAAGCTATAATAATAATATTAAGATCTATATAATAATAATAATAATAATATAAATTGTAATAATAATAAGCTATAATAATATTAAGCTCTAATAATAATACTAATAATGATGAACTAATAATAATATAATAATAATAATAATAATAATAATAATAAGCTATAATAATAATATTAAGCTCTAATAATAATAATACTAATAATAATGAACTAATGATAATAAGTAATAATAATAAGCTATAATAATAATAATAATAAGCTCCTCATGCAGTTTTCTCCAGCCTCTTCACTTCCCCCACATGTCCCTCAGCACCTCCAACTGTCACAGTAAGTTAACTTGCCGCCATTTGCACAGCGCTCGGTGTCACTGCAAGGCACATGTGTGGCAGCTACAAAATAATTTGTATAAATATTATTTTTGGTATTTTTAATTGTAAATATATATATATATATATACAGCAGAACCTCGATTGTGCGAAATAAAGGGGGCGGACCCGATTTCGGATAAGCAATATTTCGGATAATTCGGAAATTCGGCTTGACGTGATAAGGTGCAATAAAAATAACATTTATTCAGAAACACGTCTTATGTTAATAAAATTTATGGCACAATAAAGTACAATACAATACAATACAATACAATACAACACTACAAATTTATATGAACAAAAATATGATATTTTGGTTTGAACTTTTTTTCCCCACGTTTGTTGGCAGCAATGTGCCTCCACCGCTTTATCAATAACATGTCGGCCGGTTTCGGTTAGGCGAAGTTAGGATAACCGAGGTTCTACTATATATATGTATGTGTGTGTGGCAGTAGTAGTAGTAGTAGTGTAGTAGTAGTAGTAGTAGTAGTAGTAGTAGTAGTAGTAGTAGTAGTATAGTAGTAGTAGTAGTAGTAAACAAATGGGTTGAATATGGAATTTATTAATCCTGTTTATTATTGCATGCAGTCTGTTCTTGCTTTGTTTATATTTTATGTAATTATTAACTTAATTGAAACAATAGCAGACAATTAAGTCAGTTGGTCACTGCTGCTTAAAGCCTTCTTAGACAGCAATTCTGTAGCAGCCATACTAAGGACACAAAGTAAAGCTTCGCTTTTAGGTGCAAATTAAACGACAAGTTACGGTACGTATAACGACAAGTCACGGTATAACGACAAGTCACGGTATAACGACAAGTCAGTGTATAACGACAAGTCACGGTATAACGACAAGTCACGGTATAACGACAAGTCACGGTATAACGACAAGTCAGTGTATAACGACAAGTCACGGTATAACGACAAGTCACGGTATAACGACAAGTCACGGTATAACAAGTCACGGTATAACGACAAGTCAGTGTATAACGACAAGTCACGGTATAACGACAAGTCAGTGTATAACGACAAGTCACGGTATAACGACAAGTCACTGTATAACGACAAGTCAGTGTATAAAGACAAGTCACTGTATAACGACAAGTCACGGTATAACGACAAGTCACGCTATAACGACAAGTCACGGTATAACGACAAGTCACGGTATAACGACAAGTCACGGTATAACGACAAGTCACGCTATAACGACAAGTCACGCTATAACCCATTCCTGTTTCAGACGAACACTTTCCAGCTCGTACTGGCTACAGACGAGGTCTACACATATGCCATATTCAACTACGTTAATTTCCAATGGACCAGTCACACAGAAGCTGGTGGTGACACAACGACAGGACAGGGCGGCGTGCCTGCATATGTGAGTATGACGGTGCAACAGACGTTCGCCGTTCCACCTCTTCTAACCCTCCATCACTGCAGTTTCTGTATAACCAGTCTGCCATTAGTCATCGTGTTACGGTTGAATTCCTTTCATCTGACTCACACAGGACCGCGTTATCAGATGGCACTGTACTGACGTACGTTCTTACAGGGAATTGTTTGTTACTGCTCTTATACTTGGGCTCTGCATGTAATCAGAGGTAAAGGTAAAGTTCTCCTTAGAACGGTCCATTAAGGCCCAGAGGGGGAGTAGAGGTATAGCTCTACTCTTTCTTTAACCCTGGCACTAGATGAGGGTGGGTGGTCAACTCCACGCCCTGGCCGCTTTACCCCCGGGAATGACCCGGTACCCATTGTACAGGAGGCTGGGTAGGCCCCAGGGCCGGTCTGGACGGGTGCTGCAAATCTCGCCCCCACCGGGATTCGATCCCCGGACCGTCAAGTCCGTAGCGAGTCGCTATACCGACTGAGCTATCGCGGCCCATTTCTAATCAGAGGAGTGTTACATTTGGATATGTCCTTCAGCTGTTGGTTCAGAGTCATCAGGGTCCTCGTCTGTGTTTTCTGGAGTCTTCATAGCTGAAGAATTTGATGGAGTAGGAGACAAGGGGTCAGGAGGTACCACATCGGTTGATGTAGGCACACTGTTGCAGACCTGAACTTGGGATTATTTTCTTCAACTGCCTAAGTGTCAGGATTTATGGAGTATCAGCTAGCAGATTAAACGAATTCTACTGCATTAATATGACTTGCCACTCAACGTCCTTCTCCTTTGACATGCCAACATGGCAACGTTGCTCTGAAGGACAGTACTATGCTATTCACTTGCAATAATTTAACATGTTTCATACATTTAAATCATGTTACCAGTACGGACCTTAGACAGGTTAACTACTCGTACGTGCCAGTGTCCCCCGTCTGTCTGCGGATAGCAACGATCACTGCAACGTTTCTGGCTGTCGCAGCAGTGCTGATGAACAGTCGGGTCGAAGAAGAGAGACACTCTTCACGAACTGCTTATACCCTGAAGATGGTTGCAGTAAGCTGCCCCAAAACGTTGGTGACCATTTACCAACCAACACGTTGTCATATCCCAGTAGACTTGAATCTTCAGCAAAGATTTATGCTCAAATACTGACTTTTTTTGACACGTGGTAATTGTAGCTTTCAGTGGCTGATATGCATTTGGCTGTCACTGTGAGCAGTGTTGTTGTGATCACTGTCTTGTCTGTCTGTCTGTCTGTCTGTCGTTAGGTGTAACTGTCCATTGCACATGCTGTGACAGATTTATCTGGTGCAGGCTGTGCATCGTTAAAACATTGCATTTCAACTGTGCAGTGCATTTGATTTGGGCTACACTTGCTTACAGCACCAGTAGGATCCAAACTTCACATCCAAAACAACATTTCACTCAACATCGTGTTCTTACTCAGAAACTCCTTACACTTGTCATTGACCAGACAAATACAAAACATTATGACACAAGGTGTATTTAACGAAACAGAGGCATGAATCGTTTATATCTCAATGGAATATCATACCATTGCTCATTTATCATCTCCTTGATATAGTTTTGTTTCTGCAATAAATGAATTTAAGACTGGAATGTGTAAAATTAAAAATAATCAATTTTTACACGTATGAGCTTTCATTATTGTCAGTTTTATGTATAAAATGATTATTTTATGTAGGAGAACTTTATTAAGCATTCACATCGTCTGGGATATGCTGTGTCGTTGGGTGAATGTTTCGTAATGTTGTGGAGGAACGCAGTGCCATCATTTTTGAGGGCCAAATAGTTCTCTTGGACTGCTTGGCCCTCCAAAATCCTTCCAAATATCAAGGAATGCACTGATACTGCGCTACATTCTACAAGATCTGACTGCCCTCAGTAGCACTGCTGTGAGCAGGGCATAGCTGGATGGGGGGGGGGGGGGGGGGGAGCCTAGTAATGTGGCCACCCTGGGCGGTAAAATGAATATTTTAAATAAAAAAAATTGATTTTCTGCCTTCAACAAATTTTAAATCATTGAACCAAACAAAAGGCAATTCAGTAAGTGATCATAACTTTTTTAAAGGCCATAATTCCTGTTAGAGGCTGTCATTATGATTATTTGTCCTGGGTGCCAAAACACTTTGCTGTTCCACTGGCTGTGAGAACCTCATATCTCACAGAGCTGTACTAATTGTGATGACAGTCATTAAATCTTGTAAGCAGAGTGCTGAATTTGCTTGTCTTAAAGGGAATGTTATGTGTAATGTACTGCCTTTCATTTTATTTTAGATTGGATTTAATGCAGGAAATGGGACACAGAGCTTTGAATACAAACCTTACTCTCAGGATTCAGTCTTGCGAGATCTGGTGGGCAGAGGCTGGACTAACGGGTTCCCAGGAAGGCATATCTTCCGCATTGATGAGAAAATCATGGTCGGAAATTGCAACAAAGATCTTGGTATATATATGACTTCTGTATTTAGTACAAAATTTTCAACGTACCTTTTTGTTCCTTTTTTTATCATTTGTCAACCTATCCTCCAGATATTGTACTTCCTAAATGTTAAAATCTGCAGTCTTCTGGGGTACTACGCAGCGTCGTGTGTAAACGGTTACCAAACGACGCCGCGTAATGCCCCAGAAGACCGCACATTTCATCAACATTGCAGCAGAAGCCTAAAATCAAGGTTCTTTAGTGTTGGTTTATGCTTAGGGTGTAGATTTCTTTGCTTTAAGGCTGTACATATTTCATCTTTCTCATAATGGCCAGACAAGAACTGTTAAGTCTTACTTGTGTGTGTAACTTAGCGTGATTTACGGAATGTATCTGTACAGACAGTACAGGGGTAGTATGGGGTCAAGCCAATGGGCACCAGTGGGCCTTTCCCTGAGGTAAAGCAGCCTCAGCATGACATTAACAGATTACTTCCATCCACACCTGAAGGTTAAGAAACACTGGAGCTGTACCTCCACAAGATAGGTGCTGTCATGCTAATTATTTAACTCTTACTGTTTCTGTTGCAGCGGGGGCAAATCTACCATTAGTGTTTGCTCCAGAGAGTGGCAACATGTTGGGCGGTACCATCGTTAACATCACTGGGCCATGTTTTGTTCCTGGAGAGAAAATTCAGTGCAGGTAATGAAATTGACATGGAAGGGAATTTGATGTTATCATGGCAGTGACTGTACTGTCTTCTGAGATGTGGCACTGTGTCCTGCGGATGGAGGCAGCACGTGCCTCCGAAATGTTGTTACCTAATGTGGATTATTTTGTATACTGAAATGAAAGTTTGTGGTGCCATTTTGCAGACAACAGTGATCTTCAAAATAAAGTTGATTATTTTGATGTTAATATAGCTACAGTAAAACCCTGATTTAATGTTCCCGCATTTAGTGAAATCCCGGATTTAGTGATGATTTTTTCATGTCCCGACAGTAGCTCCATATAAACAATGTAACCTCCATTTAATGAAAACCTCAATTTAGTGAAATATATTCTAATCCCCCAGCAATTCATTAAATAGGGGTTTTTACTGTATATCTAATTCATATATCTAGATGTTATACATAGGTGAGTCAAATGGAAATCTTAACAAAAATATTGCCACCTAGTTTAATGCAGGTAGGTTTTGTACAGCTTTGTCGTTTTTCATCATGTTGTCAGATGCACCATACGCTGTACAGTCTGGCTCTGGTAAATTGAAACTTGGAAGTTATTTAAGGAATGCAGGCAGCGTGGGACACCCCCTGCTTCCTTTCAGGCATCTAGCCCATGTTGACTCCCCACTTGTTGTTGTGCCTACTCTGTACAACATTATTTTCGTGTGATATTCAGCACATTGTCGACCTCGGTGGACTAGTGGTTAGCGTGCTCGCCACTGGACCCAAGGTTCGCGGGTTCGATCCCGACCGAGGTCGATGGATTTTTAAGGGTGATAAAAATCCGTAGCACCACTTCCTTCGGAGGGGAAGTAAAGCCGTCGGTATGTAAAAGAACCTTACGGGCATGAATAAAAATGTTGCGTAAGCCAAATTGCCTCCATTTCTCACCCAAGTCTCCTGACTGCCTGTCAGATGGCTCTGGCAGGCACATCAGGATCGACAGAAACAGTAGCGCGGCCAGTTGACCAGTCACCAACTGCCACGAATGCGCACGACTTAGTAACCTCGAAAAGAGGAGGCAAGAGGAGGCCCGGGCCCATATAGGGCTGTTGAGCCATGGTTAAATTCAGCACATTGCCCATTGCCCGAGTTTTTCAGTTTAGTTTAAATGGTATTTCATTCTAAAAATTATTAACTAACTAACTCCATGGAGCAGAGTCCTTCTTGAGAAGCTAACAGGTCGTAAGGTCCGAGGCTTTGTATAGTGTTTCGTAACATGGTAATTTTTTTTACGGTGAGGAGTTGTTAGCACCTCGCCCAACCCCCAAGCTGGAGGGCCACCCCTTGTCGGCTGTCCGCGACTGGTTATTCAATGTATTCGCAGCTACCCTCCATGTCCGCAGGCCGTTCCTCCATCCGCAACCCGAGGACGTGCCATGCCGTGGTGACGGACCGACTTATCGTGGCTGTAAATTATTATAGAATGATAATGGACGCATCAGGAGTAGTTACAACAAAAGCAACATTTCAGTGACTGGTTCAGTGTCATTCCTCAGGTGACAGGATATAGTAGTGCAGCAGGGCCCTTGGCAGAGCTATTTTCAAACACTCGTTCAGGTTGTTGTTGTGAGAATTTATTTTCCTGGTGTCCGTGAATTAGCAGACCCATGTGGAGGACAATTTTCAACAAAATTAGCAGACAAAATACAATTATTGTCTGGAAAGAATATCATACAACTCTTATTTGTATATTCCTGAAAATGTAATTTCTCTTAATGTGTCTATCCAACGTAAGCAAATGGCTACCTACAAAAAAATTTCTGGGAATGTTTATGTCTCAGTTTCCTCTGCCAGTCGAAGCCTCATAATGTAGTTCAGTATGCACTAAAAATATTAAAATAACCAACTCATCTGTTTTGTAACAAACATTCCCATCACTTGTCCTGTAGGTTTGATGATACGACAGTAAGCGGAACAGTGATCGATTCCAACAGAGCAATCTGTGTACAACCATTCATGATGGCAGAAGGTTACGTGCGTTTTGAGATAGCAACTGGCGTATCCCAATTCAACTGGAAAGGAAAATTCTTTGTTGGTAAGAATTATTAAGACATTTTAAAATTTTAAGTAAAAAGAGATTTTAAAATTGGTTGTTTATCCTTGAGCACAAATTTTATGTAACAGAGGAATCATTATTCAATTTCTCTCAGAGTCAAATAGATTTTCCAGTTTTTTGACGTATCCAGACTGACTCAGCCTCCAGTTCAGTTCGCACCAGCGACTTTTTCTCCCTAAGCAGCTGGGGAATGAAGTTCACCGGTCACCTCTATCTAGTGTGGAGGTTAAGAATGGGTGGAGCTATAGTTCTACTCCCCCCCATATGCTTTCGTGGTGTAGCCAGGTGCAACTTGGCCCTTCTTTTACCTTTCTCACAGAAAACAGAGAATATCCGTTACAAATAACTGCCATTTAGGGAAATAATTGCAGTTTATTCTGAGAATCATGCAAAAAACCATGTACAGGTAGTTCTCATTTTATGCCAGGGTTATGTTCCTGAAAAAGGTCGCGCAAATCGAACACAAAATTCCCATTTAAAACTATTTGTTGGAGGTTAGGGGACTGACAACCTCACTAGTATGACTATACCACTAGTGGACATACGGTCCTGTAGAGTATATATGTACTTTGTATACAGTATATATACATTTCTGTACAGTATACATACATTTCTGTACAATATATTTATTTATTTCTAGTACAATAAACATGTAAGACTCACATCCATAGTTTTTTGGTACGGTTTGTTCGGATAGGACTGTAGTAGTCTTGCTACACAAACAAACACTTTAGTTCCTGACTTAGCACTGTTTTTAATTATATCAGCATTATCACGGATTGTATGTAGGCTACTATGAGCGAGTCTAACATTACAGCATATATCAACAATTCGTTCACCTTTTTCAAGTCAGCTTATTACGTGTAATTTCTTACATTACATTACATTACATTGATCTTCATTTCATCGATCCATCATCCCATAACAGGGCACTGGATATAAAATATGTCACATAATACAGTTCATGATTACTATAAATCATAAGTCCTAACAGAATATAAAACAAAATATAAAACAAAGCCTCGTACAATCAGCACAAATTGTCTTAACAATATATGTAAAATAATTAACAACATAGTTATAAACATAAGTTCATGACTAAAAATCTTCTTTTCCCTATTACAACAACAACAATCTTATGCTGCAAATTCAGTAAATTTGTCTCTTCTACAACCAACAGCCTACAATATAGTCAGTGATGTATATTAACTTGGCCGTATTGTATTTATATATTAAAAAATGTTTTATATATAGTATTAAAGTAGAATACAATATTTAAACATGCTACCACACTTTATAAAACTAACAACATCTCATATCAAAATATAATATATAAGAACACAGTACTAACTGTCTTTCGCTGATTTTGCACTTCGATAGCACTAGGTGATGCAGATTTACGTTTCTCACTCATATTGGCAAGAAAAGTCAATGCTGTTGAAGAGGAAACTAACGGAACCGCGTGGTTATATCACCAAAGTAATCAATCCATACACGTCACTGATAGCGTGACAGTGACGTCACTTCCTGCTAGCCTCCTACAGAAGATAAGCGCGACCACGGACAGTCTATGCCAAATCGCGTTAAACCGAAAACTATCGCATAAATTCGAAAAACGGGGTAAATTTTCAAGTCGCGTTAAAACGAAATAGCGTAAAACGAGAACTACTTGTATAAACTATGGGGAAAATGCAGAGATTTTAATGTTAAATCAGGTGGTACATATAGCTACCAATGTCCTTTAAAGTGTTAAAACAATAGGCAGGTATTGTGATAGAGATTTTTTTTATGCAATTTGGGTTTTCATTACCGATATCTGTTTAATTACATGCGTGAACTTCAAGTTATTACAGCCTCTTTCAAAGTTTTAGCTGCTATGTAATATGCTAGTTACAGGGAAAGTACCCATATCCAGGGCGATGAACAGGTACTTCTACTTGTTATTGTCATAAAAGAACATAACAAATCATTTTTAAAATATAACAGTTTGTTTTTTGTGGCTGAATAAAATTATGTTACTCAGTTTCTTCTTTGGTCTCATGTTGACACAACTGTTTGTACCTTATAGAGACACCAGCCACAGCAATTGACAGAATTTTCTTCGAAGGAGATGATGTCCATCAACGGGCTCCTGCAGAAATTAAGATATCGTGGAACAAGTACAATTTGACCGCCAGTGAGTCTACTCAAATCAAGATATCACTGTGGGGTTACAGGGAAACAACAATACGACCAGAACTGCTGTACATCGACATGATTGAGGTCAGTTGACTGACAGTGCTGACATGTCAGTTGACTGACAGTGCTGACATGGATAACATCACTTATTTTTATTTCCATCAAACCAATGAGAATTCAAGTTTTCTGGGATGGGACACTGCACTGTCGGTTAAGTGGTTCCTGACAGTTTGAAGGGTCATCAACCTTAAACTTCAAGGATTAAGCAGGAATCCTCATATTGAAGTCCTTTCTTCATTTTATTTTGTCTGATTTAGCACAATAATATTCCACCATTTGTTTAAAAAAAATTAGACAGCTGAGCATGGCTAAAGTAGACATAATTCTGGGAATGGTGTTTCATCGTACATCATGATGTAAAGGATCAATTGTCATTTGTCACTGCAGGCAAGTGCGGTCAACTCAGGCCGTTACACCATCTCACCGGCAAACTTCAGAACCCGTTCAAATCCAGCAACTGATAGTCTGAAATATGGATTTATTCATATCAATCTGACAAATCCAGCACAACATGCAGGCCTCACAGTTTCTCCGTAAGTTCGCAGCGTGACGTATGTCAGTTTACTGTATGGTGTTGTAGATGAAACAATTTGGGCAATGCATGCACAGCACAACAGTTTTGCCATGTTCATTCATGTATTATTTGGGTGTATAATTGCAGCTATCAGATGTGATAATGTTCAAGTTCTTGCTAGTATAAATCAGGTTATGTTAATACAAATAATAATTGTGGTAGAGTTTTTGGATTTAGTCTGAATATTTATAATGCAGGATCATACAAATGCAGCTCACTGTTTTGCCTGAACCCCTACAGGGTACTGTGGAGTAAACCCATTCCATTGGCCTGGTATTTCAATGGTCAATGGGAACGCAAATATGGGTCCAGATGGAGCGAACAGCTGTGCAATGAATGGATAACAGATGATCGCTACCTCAAGAATTTTGCTGCTGAAGTTCCACAGTGCCCCTGTTCGCTCGAACATGCCTTGGCTGATAAAGGTCGCTTCTTACCTGATTTTGATTGTGACAAGGATGCCAACCCTAGCTGCCAATATCACAAGGGAGCAGTGCATTGTGTTCGTTCTGGGGCGCCAAGGTGAGACTGTCAATTATTTTTCAGCAATTTTTTCTTTGAATGTCTGTATTATCAATACGTTTTAAAGTTTATGGCCAAAATAATAGTCATGTTGTCTTTTGGTTTATGGCAGTTTGCAATGTGGTAAGTTGGTACTTACGCTTGAGGTGAATTCTACCCTGAAGTTGGAGACAGTATCATATTCAACAAGACTGAAGGTTATGTCTCAGATGCAGTTCTATATTTTAGAGACTTGCAGATTGTATCTTGCACAAAATATTAGCAATGACAGAGAGAAAAAGGGCTTTTCTTCTTTTCTTGACGAAATTTCACAAGAAAAGAATTTCTACATATAAACATTAACAGGAGGAAGAGGAATAGTATTAATACAATACCGGTACTGACGATGGCAATGACGACGATGATGATGACCACAGTGATGGTGGTGGTGGTGGTGATGATGACAATGCAGTTCCGTGGAGCTAATAATATTGCTGTGTGTGATTCAAATAAGTGTAGTTCATTAATCAGGAACCAAAGACTTAATGATGAAACAGGTATTAGCAAGAGAACAATTTGTTTGTGAATCTGTGAAATAATACATAGTTACTATTAACTGAAGTTCTGAAACATTCTTGAAAATGAAATCTTAAGTATACTAGTTAGAGTCTGGAAATATTCACATTTGTGTGTTAGTATGCCAGCTAATTAAGTAATTGTATAAAATGAACGGTAAAACGTTCCTTTTAAATTGGGCTATTCAAATAAGTTTTCATATTCTGATCTTCTGGATGTAATGCAGTACTGTATTCAGCAGGGGGTGGTACTGTTTTGGATGAACATCAGTCGCTATGTTGTAGGCAGTACATGAACATTAGTCGCTATGTTGTAGGCAGTACATGAACATCAGTCGCTATGTTGTAGGCAGTACATGAACATCAGTTGCTATGTTGTAGGCAGTACATGAACATCAGTCGCTATGTTGTAGGCAGTACATGAACATCAGTCGCTATGTTGTAGGCAGTACATGAACATCAGTCGCTATGTTGTAGGCAGTACATGAACATCAGTCGCTATGTTGTAGGCAGTACATGAACATCAGTCGCTATGTTGTAGGCAGTACATGAACATCAGTTGCTATGTTGTAGGCAGTACATGAACATCAGTCACTATGTTGTAGGCAGTACATTACTCCAAAACATCGCTGTTCACCTACCAGACTACACCTCTTCAACCCAAAAGACCTTATTATGAATATTACTGCTACGGACCCCTGGAATCTTACAAAAAAATTTGTAATTTAAGTTTAAAATACAGCATGGGAGTCTGTGACATAGAACACAGCTCCTCGCATTCTAGAAACTATTACATGAATAAAGTAGTGAAATGTGATGTTTCAGTGCGATTGGTTCCGGCCAGCAGTGCTGCTATGACAAGAACAACTACCTGATGTTGAGTTACGACCAGCAATGGGGGTCCTGGCCGCACAGGTCACATAACCTTGGTTTCTTGCCCTGGAATGAAGCCAACAAGGTGAAGTAAATGCTGTGAATGTAGACAGATTGTCTGTAGAGGATAATGTTCAATGTCGATACTGTATCATCCAATATCTGGGAAAGGGTTAAGGATTCCTTGGGAAGCAGTTGATTTCGAAACTTATACTCAGGAAAATGTTATGTGTTGGAACAATAAATGGGGTTGTAGGAGGGCAGGAATATCCTACATACAATAAAAAGAAGAAAGGCTAACTGGATTGGTCACATCTTGCGTAGAAACTGCCTTCTGAAACACGTGATTGAAGGAAAGTTAGAGGGAAGGATAGAAATGACGGGAAGACGAGGGAGAAGACGTAAGCAGCTACTGGATGACCTTAAGGAAAAGAGAAGATACTGGAAATTTAAAGAGGAAGCACTAGATCGCACCGTGTGGAGAGCTCGCTTTGGAAGGGGCTACGGACCTGTCGTAAGACAGACTGCAGAACGAATGAATGAATAAATGAATGAATGAATGAACATAGTGCAGTTGCTAATTTGGTTTAGTCGCTTGATAAGTAATAGTAAATATGTGATGGCAGGTTCCAACGCTGTCACACTGGTACCATGACATAGCACCGTTCTACATGTGCTGTCTGTGGCAGGAAGAGCAAGCTGTTGGCTGCGAGACATTCCGCTTTGAGCGCAGACCTACACAGGATTGTGTAGCATATCAGTCACCCTCCGTGGGTTAGTATTCTGTAGTTGAGGTTCCAAAAAATCTTACAATTAATTTAGACTATTAACTAAATTTTATGCAAGTGTATTTAACAAATGGTGATTGTTGTACTATGGATTGGTTTCAGCCACTGTCTTTGGTGACCCACATATCATCACTTTTGATGACCTAGAGTACACATTTAATGGGAAAGGAGAGTTTGTGTTGCTACATTCTGACACTGCAAAACATAAATTTGATGTTCAGGGCCGTTTTGAACAGCTTCCTATAAATATTTATGGGGAGGTTCGAGCCACGCAGCTGACATCTGTTGCAGGTTAGTGCAATGTTGAGCAGTAAAATGGACTGTCAGATAGAGTGTCATGGTCCTATGCCAGTAGTAGTTCCTGCATGTATTGTCACACATCGCACACACATAACACATTTGCATGCACACACATACTGTAACTTTCTCTTGACCATGATTCCTGATTGGATGAAACACAACATAATTGCTGAAACTCACATACAGTCTGTGTTACTAAAGTTCCGTAAGTGTCCACCTCTTGTAATGTGACAGATATCGACATGACATTCTGTCTTGGATCAAACACATTTCTTCTATTATGAGACTGACAAAGTGGTGTATATTTACCAGGATGTGATCCAAAACTTTGTTTTCCTACAAGTAGGCAGTAAGGAAGTTTAACTGTTCTAAAAAGGTAATCACCACCCTCTAAAGCCACTGTTTTTTTTTTTCCAATGGATCGACAGCCCCTTGGGGGCCTAGGCCTCCTCATTATCGAGGCTTCACGATCACATACTTTTTAGACACACCACACTCGGTAGGACTCCTCTGGACGAGTGATCAGCCCGTCGCAGAGACCTCTACCTGACAACACACAACACTCACAACAGACATCCATGCCCTCGGCGGGATTCGAACCCACAATCCCAGCAAGCGAGCGGCCGCAGACCCACGCCTTAGACTGCGCGGCCACTGGGATCGGCAGCCACTGTTTTAGCTGCTGTAAATAAGAAGTTCCCAAGTTGATGGGTGGAACTGTTTTTTTGGTACAGAAAGTAGCAGATTGTGGATCTGTTGGACAAGTAACAAAACACTGAAACAGAGGATTACAGTGGCTATTGAAACTGTTATATCACAATGATCAAATACGTTTATCAGCTCAATACAGCATTTACTGCATTACATGTGTGTGCGTTTGAAATTTCAGTACTTTAACAAGTAACATTTAATATTTTAACCTGTAATGTTTTTAATATGGATGATAATTCATTTTAATGCATTGCAAAATGTAATGTCACAAGTTCAAGTGAAGATGGTTCAGCCCTACTGAAACACATCCCAACACACATGTATGTGGTAACATAATTGTATTTGACTGAAACATACTGCATAGGCGTAACACGATGCTTTTACGTATCGAGTTTTCTAATGTTCTGTCTTTTCAGCAAGAAACAATGCCTCGACCATAGTGGAGGTGCGCTTGAGACCTAAGCATGCTCAATGGAGATATCATCTGGATGTGTTTGCTGGAGGCAAGAGAGTTTTCTTTGACAGGTCGTCCTTGAGAATACAGCACTTTCCTGGTGAGTAGCAGTGCAGTCACTGGAGTAACCATGGAGTATGTCACGTGCTTACCTGCTTATTTTCTGACTTACACTGATGAATAGTTGTCTTTTATCTCATCATAGAATTTTAAGCAAAAATATTCTGGTTTCAAGGTTTTTACATTTTCTTGCATTTTCACTGCAAGAAGTTCCAAAAAAAAAAAAATATTGCAGCAATCAGATTCTTTCCTGTCAACAGCACCTTTCATGTTTATTTGTGTATAACTGGTAACATGTTTCGGCACACAGTGTGTGCCATCATCAGGCCTTTATAAACAGTGAAGACTCGAATCATTTAAAATTTAAAAGTAAAATTGAAATGAGGATAGAGTCTTGTATAGGATCACGTGCTTGTAATTATTTATACAGGCAGTCTTTGTTTAACATGGCCCTAAACTTCCCCCCCCCCCCTCTCCTATGGCTCGACAGCCCCTTGGGGGCCTAGACCTCCTCATTTTTCGAGGCTTCACGATCACACTCAGACACGCCACACTCGGTAGGACTCCTCTGGATAAGTGATCAGCCCGTCGCAGAGACCTCTACCTGACAACACACAACACTCACAACAGACAGACATCTATGCCGTCGGTGGGATTCGAACCCGCAATCCCAGTAAGCGAGCGGCCGCAGACCCATGCCTTAGACCGCACGGCCACTGGGATCGGCTGTTTTTTCACTTTAATATTCATAAATTGTAGTGATAAAATATTTGTGCACATTGAAGTGAAATTAAATTTATAATAATGTATTAAATATAACATTTAAATTGTAGAAGTTCAAATAAATGGTTTTATGTTATTGTTTGGCTCTTTTATCCCATTACTGACAAACATCACGCTTTCTGTAGGCATCCACACCTGTATCTAAAATCATTTTGAAATTATCATTTAGACTGTAATAGAATTTTGTCTTGTCATAAAGAGATAGCAGCCATATTTTTATCTGTGGTTGTTCTTTGATTTAAGAATATGAGTATCAATAAAAATGAAAAAGGCACCACTGGTATTTACAGTAAAACTCCTATTTAATGAATTGCTGGGGGATTAGAATATATTTCACTAAATCAAGGTTTTCATTAAATGGAGGTTACATTTTTTATATGGAGCTATTGTCGGGACATGAAAAAATCATCACTAAATCCGGGATTTCACTAAATCGAGGTTTTCATTAAATGGAGGTTACATTGCTTATATGGAGCTATTGTCGGGACATGAAAAAATCATCACTAAATCCAGGATTTCACTAAATGCGGGAACATTAAATCGGGGTTTTACTGTAATTGCAGCTGCAGAGAAAATCAGGTGGCTTTTAGAGAAGTTTTTAAGGGATTGAAAAAAGGGTTTCAGCTCTTCTGCTTGGTTTTCTGACCACACTTGTACCCTGGAGGGACTTGTTAAGGTTGTTAGAAGAACGGTAGCAGCTGTCCACAATGACCTGGATGGTGTAACACATGAAATATATGACAATGCTTGCAGGAGTGACAGTGTACATGCCAACATATATCCTGAACCAGTCAGAAATCGTAATGATGTTCGAATCTGGCGCGGGAGTTGAGGTTGTGGAGAATGAAGGCTTCATGACGACAAGAGTCTACTTACCATGGTCATATATGGTAAGTATACGGTAAACGGTTGCTAGTGGCTGTCAAACAGATCAGCACACAGGCATCAGCTGTGGCCAGCAGATTTTATTTGAAAAAAATATGAAGTCGTATTTCTATGTGCAATTATAGATTTAGCCTTACTGATCCTGATTTTCAGAATCAAACACGTGGTCTCTTTGGAAACTGGAGTCATGACATCACGGATGATTTCACACTTCCAAATGGACTGATGGCAGGTGTTGGGACAAACATTAATAATTTTGAGAGTATTCACAAGGACTTTGCATTAAATTGTGAGTACAACAAAATGTAGCTGTTTTCCCCTTAAAGACAATGACACATTTTACATTTGTCTTCAAACTGTGACATAGCATTATCTTTATGATCACAAATTTACATTAATGGACTACATTTGACTTGCTCAGGATATACTGCAGTGACGGGATGTTGTGAACATGACAGTTACCTAATATCACAGTTGTCTGGATATGACACCATGTAATTTGGTAGACAGGTACAAGTGTTTCGGAGAGCCTTCTGCCTCCAACTCCAGCGTATAAGGAATAATCCAGATGGGGAAAATGTAGGGAAGAGAGGGATGGAGCTCTGACAGTAAATATAAAGGTAAAGGTCACCCTAGAACAGGCCATGAAGGCCCAGAGAGAGTAGAGGTATAGCTCTACTCTTTCCTTAACCTCGGCGCTGGATGGGGTTGTGTGGTCAACGCCACGCCCCGGCTGCTTTACCCCCGGGGATGACCCAGTACCGATTGTACAGGAGGCTGGGTGGGCCCCAGGGCCGGTCTGGACTGGTGCTGAAAATCTTGCCACCACCGGTATTCGATCCCCGGACCGTCCAGCTCGTAGCGAGTCGCTATACCGACTGCGCTATCGCGGCCCACGGAGCTCTGACTATGTGAGAACCACTGTCTTGGAAACGTTCCCACTTGGCTTACTTCTTCTACCCTGAACATGAAGGCTGCATGTTTTTCAAAATTATTTGTACCTGTGCACCAAACTACACAGTACCTGTGCACCAAACTACACAGTACCTGTGCACCAAACTACACGGAGTCACATTCCAGAACACCATAACATTAATTCTCACTGCTGTGAGAACTTCAAACCTTCACTATTGAATTGCTTGTCTCCATTTAAAGCAAGAAATTTTTTCACTTGCTGATGAATTTCTTAGCTACTCAAAAAGGAGTGTGCTGCACTGGGTCGCGTAGTTAGTACCCCAGTAACGTCATTTTGTGTCTGTTTTATTCAGACACAAAACAGTGGTCACAAACGTAACTCAGTGAATTTACTGCATAAGGTTTTTGTTTTTCACAAAGCTTTAATCAACCTTTTTCATCCTGAAATAAGTACTTTCCTCATACCATCAGGGTTAATAGAGGACAAAGACGATCCTAATAAAGGCGTGGCCCTCTTCACCCGAGAATTTGGCAGGACTGCAAATTTCTATGCCAATAAGACTTTTGTACCGGAGTATCGGAAACAACCACAAGAAATCATTCCTAGTAACAGGTGGGTTATATATAGTATGAACATTCTTAATTTTTACTTAAAGATACGAGACCGACTGTCACAGTAAAGTACCTTCACCCTCAGCACCTATCAGTCTGAGAAGAATAGCTGTGCGGGAGACAGCTTGTATTTTATAGACTTGGGTGACAGGGGTGGCACAAGAGCAGAGGCCACACCTTGTCTTTCCACATGGCTGTTCTTTATGGGCTGCTTGATCCTGAAGATGAAGGCACTATGGTGCTTTGAAATGTCAGAAAATACTCAGCCAATGCCATAACATCACACCCCAGAAGACTAATCTTCATATAAGGAGATCAACTCCAAAACGCCATTAACAAACTTAACATTCACTTATAACTGCAAAATTGGTAATTTCTTTACTGGGTAGGCCTGTATGAGTTGTGAAATGATAGTTGGGTGTCCTGACTGACAGAGGAACCCTACTTGGCTTTGTTTTTGGTCAGCCAGAGGCAGCTAATCAGAAGAAGAAGCTGTGTGAACAATAACAGTGCTGTGGTGTTTAAATGAGGAGATGTTGTCATCATGTGATTGCACAGCGAAGTGAATCATGCCTTTAGGCCTGTCTAAATGTACAAATGCATAAGGTGAAAGGGTTAACTTTTATGTTTGTCCAGTTTACTCATTGAAGTACCATGATAAGGACAGTTTATTTCGTAATAAACAGTTGACCAACTCAAACAAGACAGTGTCCAGTTTATAAACAAACTTGCTTCCAAAATGATATCTCAAATTTTACATAATTATAATTTATTTGAATATCTGCCACTACTTAATGTATTTCTCGAGGGATTATGTAAGTAAAACAGTCACACACAAACGCAAACACATATCTAAAGTCATGATATCTCATTTCTTTTCATACCAGACGGCATTTACATGTTTGGAGTAAATAACTGTGGAATGAAATTTAATTAGTGTCTATTTGTGTCACACACTCTCACCTGTCAGATTTCAGTAGTCATTAATTCTCATTGTTACAGTTATTTTCTTCTGCTTTTACACCTCTTTTATCCTCCTCCTCCTCCTTTGACACTTCCAATTTTATGTGGATAACCACGCCTGTTCATCTGTTCCCGTCTTCTCAAATTTCCCTGTCCTATTCAGTTTCCTCCTATCATCTGCCCTCCTGCTTCATGACATCGTCATTAATTTCTTGTTCCCATCTTGAACTGGGGCACGCAGTGGCGCAGTTGGTTGAGGCACCGCGCTACAAGCCAGAAGGTCGCGGGTGTGATTGCCGATGGTGTCACTGGAATTTTTCATTGACATAATCCTTTTGGCCGCACTATGGCCCTGGGGTCGACTCTGCCTCTAACAGAAATGGGTACCAGGAGTATTTCCTGGGGGGTAAAGACCGTCGGTGTGTAGGGCTGACAACCTTACCACCTTCATGTGCCGACTGTCTATAAATCTGGGAGCCTCAACCTCCTGGAATCCTAAGGGCCTGTCCAGGCCTGTAATGGGATTGCTTTACCATCTTGAACTTCTTCATGTTGGGAAGTTTCTTTTTACCTTCATATTTGAAACGTCCATTTGGATTCTGTCTGTGTTTGTTCTGAAAACGTGTGCTTGCCGTCTGTACAGTACTTCCTGTTTACATTGCTACTTATTCACTGCAATGGCATATTTGTGATGTACATTTACAGGAGTAAGGACATTGATATGGCGCACACACTGTGTGGAGAAGCCTATCAGTGCCTGTATGACTACTCACTGAGTCTGAACAGAGACCTGGCTCATTTCACCAGGAACTACCTGGACAGCTTTGTGAACATCAAATCAAAGAACAAGGAAAGAGGTAACAGCAATAAAAAGTTAATTCATCCCCAAAATGGCACCTCCACTTCTCCTTTCATAATTGTATGACTTGTTCCTATTATTTTTATTGTTATTATTTTTGTTATCATAATTTTTATTTAATTTTCATTCGTATTTGGAGCTTGATAGCTCAGTCACTATAGTGACTAGGCTAAAGATTGAACGACTGTCAAATTGGGTTTTGATTCTCAGTGGGGGCGGGTGTTTTCTCATTGCTACCATCTTGTTGGAATCATCCCATCCACCTATCCAGTGGGTGCCAGGAGTAGGGTGGCTGTGGTGTGACTAATCGCATACCTCCGTCTAATGCTGAAGGTTAAGGAGGATGGAAGGCCAAGTTTCCTAGGGGGCTGTAGCGACAATGCTCCGTCTTTCTATGGAGAGTTTATCGCCAGACTGTGCACTGAAGAGTGGACTACATTGCTTCTGCATAGCAATTGATGACACCTGCTGCTCTGCTGGGTGGTCCAGCAATCTCTCTATTTGTATTAATTTTTACTGTTGATATTATCATTATAATTATCATACTTTATTTAATCTACATGAAGCATGAGGTAGAAAAGAAGAGGGCATTACTGTTTATGCATGTGCTAATGACTGCTTTCTATTGCTACATTTCAAAAAATTGTTACTAAACTTAGTACAGTTTAACTGTGTTGCCTAGCAGTTTATGTTCGAACTCTCAGTCTTCAGTGGTTTTGTTGTGCTGTCAGAGTTTTGTGTGCAACTGATATCTGAATTCAAAATGGCAGAATTCTTGTCCTTAGGATTCTGTGGCCATATCTGTTGTGTAACTTTGGCCTTCAGAGTTTAACTGTGTTGTACTTTTAAGAATGGTTGGAGGGAATGTGGTGAAGCCTGATTATTCCCAGTTTTCATCCAATTTTATGCTTCATGGCGGAAGTTACTGAAACACTTAAACATCTTCAGAACTTCAACCATGAAGATGGATAGAATTAAGTGAAGTCTAGCATCATCTTGTGACCTGTAACCCTTCTCCTTGACACATGGCCCCTTTCCATTGGATAGCAGCATGTTCCACTCCCCACCCTTACCCTACTCTAAGACCAATATATGCATTCACGCCTTCCTCGTATCCCATTAAACACTGAAGATGGCAACTGCACTGCATGCTGAAAAAGTTGCAACAGCACGACTTTATGACACAGTTAAATTCCAAATGCCAAAGTTACACATTAACAGAATTGTTCTGTGGAACTGAAAGAATAATTGGAGGTTTTTAAAACCACTGAAGAGTACACAGAATTGTATCAACAGCTTCCAGTGCTACATGACATGTTCTACTGTGCATTTTAGTAATATCATGCGGTGTGCTGGAGACTCCTCGGTTTGGACGCAAGAGTAACTTCCTTTTTGTACCTGGGACCAAAGTTACTTTTGAATGTAACCAGGATTTTGTTCTGGTTGGAGATCAGCGTCGTGTTTGTACAGAAACAGGGCAGTGGGATGCCCCTGTATATGGATACACAGAATGTCTACGTGAGTACTACATAGAATTAAGAACCGTAACTGAAGGTAGTATCATTTTACGCTGCTGAACCTGTAATCTTACAGGCACTTGCCATCTGTTCTGTGTTTGTATCATTACAGCTTAGACGGACCATTTGCTGTTTAGGGTAGAGCATTGCTTTTGTGGTAACAGCATTACAACCCTTCACAATCTTCATTGCTGACACTGGCTTGTAGTAATTGCCATTAGTTATTCATATAGTGTCGACCTCGGTGGACTAGTGGTTAGCGTGCTCGCCACTGGACCCAAGGTTCGCGGGTTCGATCCCGACCGAGGTCGATGGATGATAAAAATCCGGAGCACCACTTCCTTCGGAGGGGAAGTAAAGCCGTAGGTCCCATGTCGTAGATTTACGGCATGTAAAAGAACCTTACGGGCATGAATAAAAATGTTGCGTAAGCCAGATTGCCTCCATTTCTCATCCAAGTCTCCTGACTGCCTGCCAGATGGCTCTGGCGTGCACATCAGGATCGATAGAACACTAAGCGCGGCTAGCTGGCCGGTCACCAGCTGCCATGAATGCGCATGACTTAGTAACCTCGACAAGAGGAGGCAAGAGGAGGCCCAGGCCCATACAGGGCTGTTGAGCCAAGAATTATTATTATTATTATTATTCATACAGTGCAAGCGAAATGTCAGGATCTATATGTCCAACAACACAGTATCACATCCCAGAAGACTGGAATCTTCTAGCTGTGACGCTGTGCAGTCTGGTTCATAGGGACCAATATTTCGAAGGAACTTGCTGTTTCTATCTTCAGGGTTGACTGCCTACTGCCATAGTGATGATGCAGCAAGTGGTCAAAGGACCAGAACAGCTCAGGCAGGTAGTGGTAGTTACAGCGGGATGAAGATAAAATGTAGGTGGAGGCAGCAGGTTTTTTCGAAACGCTGGCACATATCTACCAGTCCACATGGTGTCGTATCACAAAAAACTGTGTAATCTTTAAAAACTGTGAATATATGGGGGGAATCCTGAGCAAACATTCCCCTACTATGAATGGGGAATCCTGAGCAAACATTCCCCTACTATGAATGGGGAATCCTGAGCAAACATCCTCTACTATAAATCTTATCTAAAATGATCAGGTATTGAATGCAGGTTTTCACAACTCCCCCCTTCAAAATATAAAGACATAATTTTTGTATTAACCAGGTCAGCAGGAGTATTCATCACGCCAAATTGGAATAACATTTGGTATAATTATGGGTGTGGTGGTGCCAATAATCCTCACTGGAGCATGTGCTGCTTACTGCATTCTTAAGAGACGTAAAGTCAAAGATACTTCTACAGAATCATGGAACTATAAGCCTCAGGTGGCACCTTCCAAGACCATGGAACCACTGAAAACAAGTAGTTTCAATGCCCACCGCCGCAGTGATGGCGCTGCAAGTGATAACAGTGACCGGAGCAGTTCAGGCAGCAGTAGTTTGGGCGGGATGAAGAAGCGCAGAATGTATGATCGTTCATATCGTACTCATGAACCACTTCCTGGAAAGCCATCTGTTGATTTTGATGATAAGTTATGGGATCTAGGAGAGGAGGAAGAGGGAGGGGATGTGAATACATCATTGACGACAAGCGATGAAGCACCGTCTGACCTCAGTGGTAAAGCTGTGTATAGACACAGCCGGCAGACAGACATTTACTGAGCAAAGTATAACGTCAGAGTTTAAAACTTACAGTCCAGACTTGACTGCAGTGTTAACCTGTTGAAGCCTAAAGTTCATTAAAATAATATACATAAATGTACAGTTTCTACCTCATGGTAAACACGCTGCATCTCCATTACAAAACTAGAAGGTTAATGGTGTTTTAAGTAAATAATATTTTTATTTTTAGAGTTGCACAAAACACTTAAAGAAACTTTGTGGTCAGAATGGAAAGTTTTTGGATGTGAAAATAGGTGGTGCATATGATAACCACTGTGAGTTACTGGGCGAGTCTTTGTCTTTTGAAAATTGAGCCTTTTAATGCAGCATGTGATAAATGTCATATAAATATATGACAATAAAACTAAATGCCAGTAACAAATTTTATAATTTTCCATGACAGTTCAATATGTTCACTGCAGCTGGACTAAACTGAATGACCCAAC
This sequence comes from Reticulitermes speratus, assembly GCA_021186555.1. Lineage (NCBI taxonomy): Eukaryota > Metazoa > Arthropoda > Insecta > Blattodea > Rhinotermitidae > Reticulitermes > Reticulitermes speratus. The sequence goes on from JAJKFL010000001.1 coordinate 2,481,988, forward strand.
TAGATATACTTCTTAAATGAACTAGGATTAAGAATCTTAGAGATATAAGTTAGGGAATAGTTCATTGGAAAGAACTATGATGTAGTGGGTGGTTACTTATTAGAAGAATGATGCATTTAGGTGATCATGTTTTGTTTTCTTGAAAAATTTTTTACCAGATCTCGAGTAATAATATTTGGGTGTACTTTTTTAAGCGTGTTATTTAAAGATGCTGTCAATTGCTATGATTATATAGTAGAGGCCACTGACTGACTCCCTGAGTCATGGCACAGCATGATAATATTTAAAGTGCAGATTAGAGACAAATTAAAATTTGCTTTAAATGATGATGATGGTGATAATCATGATGTGGTAAGTAATATGAATGGTAATGTTTTGAAATAGAATGAATCTGGAATGTAATTGAAAATTGACAACAATAAATTGTTCAATAAAAAAAATAAATTTTTATACTGTAGTTTTTATCTGAAAATGAGAAAAGTTTCTATTCCACACAGGAACTGTGTGATAAATATTTGAGGGTGAAATTCAAATAATGGCTTTCCAGGAAATGTATTCATACAGAACTGCTGCTTAGCTGCATGAATGGATGTCACCTCTGTGTCCTGTGGAATGGAAATTTTTCCATTAGTAATAAAATTTCCTATTAATGGAAACTTTTCCAACCACAAAACTGTTCCATCTGACTTAATATCCTTAACTTTAGGGTCACACACTTGGTTTATGCCAGCTTCATTTTAATTGACACTTGTATCCTTAAAACTGCGCAGGTAGCTTTCCTATTACTTTGCTTTTGATCAGTGACTGATAGATAATAAATTACAACATTTACTAGCATAAATCCTGTTAGAATTTCAAGAAACTTGCAGTTACGAACATCACACTTGGTCACACTACTTACGTCACTGTGATCCACTCTTATACATTACATTTTCACTGTGTGTGTACTTGCTACAAACTTTGAATGTTCTGGAAGAACAGCCATGTTCCCGGGTGTAAATTGGCTGGGGCGTGGCGTTGACCACCCACCCCTCATCTAGTGCCAGGGTTTAGAGTACCTCTACTTCCTATCTGGGTCTTCATGTCCTGTTCTTTTTTGAATGAAGATTTTAACTCACACCCAAAACCACCAGCACAGTATCTGGACATTGCTTTAGTAGCTGTGGCTTCCGTGCGAGGAGTAAGTTTTGTAACATCTGGGTGTTCTGGGATAAGCCTGCAATGTGGGACAGGAGACAGACAAGTTACGTTTTTATATAAATCTGCTTGCAGGCCAACAAGAGTATTCGTCCCGACAGGCTGGCATAACAGCAGGCATAGTGCTGGCTGTGCTGGTGCCCATTTTACTGGGACTGGTCTGCGTAGCGTACCAACTTGTGGTACGAAAGAAGAAAGAGAGCAAGTACAAAGTCCGAGACATCTCTCCAGTCAGGCAAGTACAGCATTTGATACAGTTGTGTCTGCCATCAGTTGTATTGGACTTTTACTGCCACTTTAAGAAGCCTGCAAATGGTGTACTCTGTGATGTGGTACATGGGCATTCCTTACTTTCAAAATGCCATGCAGTTTCACAGAAGGTGTCTTTGGAATTTTTCATTGACATAATCTTTCCGGCTGCACTATGGCCCCAGGGTTGACTCAGCCTCTAACAGCAATGAGTACCATGAGTATTTCCTGAGGGGTAAAGGCAGCCGGTGCGTAGGATGACAACCTTACCACCTTCATGTGCCGATTGTCTAGAAATCTGGGAGCCTCAACCTCCTGGAACCCTCAGGGCCTGTCCAGGCCTGTAATGGGATTGCTTTACCTTTACCTTTACATGCAGTTTCACAGTACAGAAGTAAATTTAATTTTATTCATGCCCATTAAGTAAAGTACTGATTTCCATGAAACCCACCAGTGTTCAACAGCATCATGTGCAGATCTCTAGTACCGAATTTCACCAAACTCAGTCAATAAATGTGGAAAGTACGGGTATAAATTCATTTATGCCATTAAGTAAAGTACACCTTTCTCTGCATTGATTTTTATGAATCTCATAAATGCTTAATGACATTTCATGGAGTTGGATGAATATGACAGACCAAGTTTCACACTTGTACCAAAGAACTCAGTTCGCAGCTGTTTGTATTAATGTCCTTTCTGTAATCTGTGGTCTTTTGGGTGATTACATGGCGTCGTGAGGTAATTATTTACCGACGTTTCGGGACAACGTGTCGGTCCCATCTTCACGGGTCGAGATTCCACAAAGGAAAGGACCCGTGAAGATGGGACCGACACGTTGTCCCGAAACGTCGGTAAATAATTACCTCACGACGCCGTGTAATCACCCAAAAGACCACAGATTACATCAACATCGTGGCGGAAGCCTGAAATTAATGTCGTTTCTGTTTATCGTTTGTGTTTCAGGATAGAGCCGCAACTTTCTAAACTTCAGGAACTTGATAACGATGAACTGTCAGCACTGAAAAGAAGAGAAACAGAAGTGAACTGACCATCAAATGATAAAATGTAAATGATTTGATATTTTCTAATCCAACTTAGTTTTAAGATTTCTTTCCTTAGTGATGACAGTGGGAAAAACTGCGTGTGGTAATAATATGAACTGACTGGAAGTTGAGTTGAGGATTTCAGGATGAAGTGTAGATAGAATTCATTGAAGGATTTGCCTTAAGAAAAAGAGTTTTGCTATGTACAAGTCACATGCTGAGGTCACAGAAAAGAGGCTCATGAAAGGTTAGGCCAGTGTTTGAGGCTTCCTCCTTTATGCCTGATGTGTTTGCCTATCTGGCATGTGTTAATGAGCGCAATGTGCTTGTTGCTAGAGAACTTTGTCATGTGGTTATCACTTGCAACTTCCGTGTGATATAACTGCAGGGGGGTCAGTCAATCAGACTTCTTTCTTTGGCCATGATGTAATGTTTTATAAGTAGTTTGTACTGATTAATTTGGTATATGCATATCTAAATGATACAATTAGATATTTAAAATAATATTTGGATATATCTGGAAGCAGATATCAGCAGAAAGTGGAGGAATTCAGCTGAGACAAGAATTGTAGTTATTAGGGGTGTCAGATGTGGAGGAGAAAATTTTGTCTTGTAGGCTGTTGTCATAAAGTCGCTGAATGTCTGTTGACACTGCGGTCTTACTCTGTGGTCCTCTCTTGCACACTGCAACTATTAAAGAAGACTTTAAAATCACATTTTGACTGAACATGCATTCTGTGAACTTAAAAAATTTCCACAAAAGCAGGCTATCGTAAACGTGATAGCAGTACTGCTGTCTGGAGTTATGTTATGAAGAGCTTTCAGTAAAGGGGGGTCGCTGAAATATTTATTTAGCATTTTTTACAGCGACACTTATTGCTCAATTTCTGCTCCTCTTCACAACTACTTGCTAATAACCATATTAACAGACCAGCAAGTATTATTGAGAACTAATTGGTTTCTGGACTTTGTGCATCGTCCGGAAGTCTAAAGTCACGACGTTTCGGAAGCTGGATCTGCTTCTGTGCTCAGGTTAAGGGGGAGGGAGACACCTACCCAACTGAGTAGGTTTCGGATCCAGCTTCCGAAACCTCATGATTTTAGATATCTGAACGATGGACAAAGCCCACAAGACAATTAGTTCTCAATGTTACATACCATCGTCAGAACCTTTTAGAATTTATCAGCAAGTGTTAGCTTTCTGTATGCTATATATGTCTGGATATTTTCTAGCAAGACCATGACAAGTTTCAAATCTTCTGGCTTATGATGCTGTGACATTTGGCAAGTGTTTCATGAACTCTTGAAGGATTGTTTTGTCCTCATGTTCCATGTCCAGCAGTCCAGTAATCTCCTTGCACTGCTCGACACTGGAGATGAGGGCACAACAATCTTTCAAAATGTCGAGAATCGCTCTCCCAGTTAAACAGCATCACACCCCAGAACACTTTGAGTCTTCAGGAACGCCATTGTGAGAACGTCATATCTCATAAAGCCATGACAGTTGACCTAAGCCAGACTTAGTGCTCTGTATTGCTGCCACCTCCACCCTCCACTGTGCTCTAAATTACGTTGTTTCCACCATCTCTAATAATCACTTGATCACGTTCTTGGTGGTGTCAACAATAGGGTAGACATATTTTTCATAACATCACACATTCTGCTGTGCAATTTTATATGACTTAGTTGCATATTTTACTACTGACTTTACAGTAAGTTCTCTTAACACTGCAATGTTTCCTCACAAATAATCACAGACATTGCAGATGATTCTACCTTTACAACCAAAAATTGTACCCGGTATTTTACGGAGAACAATTCCTCCTACATGTTTCGGCCAGACTGGGCAATCACGTGGCAAACACGTGAAATACAAGGTAGAAATTACATATTTTTTATGTTAAATACTACTGCCTTCGGTCAGTTGGCCTATTACAGAGTGTGAATGTGCATTGATATATTGCCAAAATCTATACAGAATGGCCGAAACATGTAGCAGGAATAAATCATGTGGTTCTTCACCATTCAATGTGTTGTACTCTCTTGGTTCTTATTATGGAATTACATAAAAGTGCAAGGTGAATGTTGTATCAATCTGCGATCGCAGGAAAGTTCATTCTAGTGAATAATTTTTGTCATTTATTCTCTGTGTGGTTCAAAACATTACTATGTACAGTAAAACCCCAATTTTACGTTCCTGCATTTCGCGTATTCCGCCATTTTACGCACTTATTGTACTATGAGCCGTATGCTCATAATAATGATGTTTCCCACATTTTACGCCATTTCAGGTGGTCAACACAAAAACGTAAAATCAGGTTTTTACTGTATTTCGTAAATTGATAATAAGATATGTAGACTCTTATCAAGAACACTACAACTGTCTGTACTGACGTCATGCGAAGAAGTCCCATACACACTACAGATGATCCAGGGATCGAATTCCAGCTGGGAAAACAAGTTTTTTTGTTCTCCAAAAAGTCCAAATCGGTCCAAGCACCCACGTTGTCCTGTTCATTGGGTATCGGGGTTCCTTCCCGGAGGTAAAGCAGCCAGGGCGTCATGTTGACCTCTCACCTCCATCTAGCCCTGAGGTTAAGAATGAGTGGAGCTATACCTCTGCTTCACCTATATGCCATCATTGCATGGGCAGAGCAAATATAAGCTTTCACAGTATGACTGATACATAAACAATATTTGTGTCAGAACATCGCACTGTCTGTCAGTACACAAAACTAATGCTGCAAATAGCCTTCTGAATATCTGGTACTTTGCAAAAGGACTTGCTGCTTGCACACATCTCACATTTTGGCTAATGAGTCAGCAATTCAGAAACACAGCTTGCGATTTCGGAAACAGGAATCTCCTAACACACTACAACTACCAGTCAACGTTAAAAAGGAATCTGCAGCTGATGACACAAGCTTATGGTAAGTTTATCAACTAACTAACTAACTCCATGTAGCAGAGTCCTTCTTGAGAAGCTAACAAGTCGTCAGCTAGTCAAGAAATTCCCCGCGTTTTATATAACCCGAAGGTTCATTTCCGCACTCACAACAGCCCGCCACCTGTCCCTATCCTGAGCCATACCAATCCAGTCAATGCCCCCCCATCCCACTTCTTGAAGATCCATTTTAATATTATCCTCCCATCTACGCCTGGGTGTTCCAATGTCGTGCCGGGGACTGCTGACGGTTTCAGAGCCACAGTTAGTGCACTCCGATCCCTTGACGGGAGCAAGGGTGAGACTTTTCACACTTTCTCTCTCCCAGAGAACCGTTGTGTACGTCTGCTGGTGAAAAACCTCTGCAGGCAGATGCCTGAGAACGTCGTGCGGGAGGAGCTTGAGGCCCAGGGCATCCGTGTCCAGGGCGTCATGCAACTCCGCTCTGGGCGCCGCGATCAGGACGCTACACGCGATCGACCTCCGACTCCACATTTTGTGGTGTCGGTTGCTAGAGGCCCAGAAGGTGCGATCCCTATCTGAACTCTGCGGCTTAAGAGTCTCTGTGGAGACGTACGTGGCCCCCTAAGGCCCCGCTTCAATGTAAGCGCTGCCAACGCTTCGGCCACACGCAGCGTAACTGCGGATATACACCCCGGTGTGTTGCCTGTGGTGAGCCACACCCCTCCGGAGAGTGCTCTACCCCAATGCAGCAGCTTAAATGCTGCAGCTGCGGGGGTAACCACACAGCAAACTACCGGGGCTGTACAAAGTGGAAGGAAGCTAAGGCCGCACTTGCAAAGCGGACGCCAGCTCCTCGCGTCCACACGAACTGTGCAACCGGCCGCTCGGCTTCAGAGCAAGCGTCCCGCGTCGAGCCTTCTGCGGAGCAGAAGAGCTTAGGCACTGAACGGTCTCATGTGGTGCGAGGGTGGCGGGTAGTGAAACCCACCACCCCATCCAAACCTGAACGCACTCTCAAGCCGGCCGCGGCCCCTAAGCAGGGCAAAGCGACCGCAAGCAGGAAAGAGGGTAAGGCCGCCCAACCTGCCATTGAGGCCCCTCAACAGGCCCCAATTAAGAAAAAGGCGATGACTGGTAAATCATCGCCTCCACCTAAGAAGCCAAATCCTGCTTCCATTCCACCTCCCAACCAGTCACCGATCGAGATCTCCGATCTCCTCGACAACCTCCTCGTGAACGCGTGTGTGGAGCTGACACGGCGGCTCCTCACAGCGGTTGCCACCCTACCTTTCGGGGCAGCACGCACGCGGGCTGTCCTGAAAATTGTTGTTCTCTTTGTAGCCGAGTATGGCAGCACACCCTAAGGCACACAGTGCGAAGGCACTACGGCTGGCCTGCTGGAACGCGGATGGCGTGCGCGGCAGAAAGATGGAGCTGGATCACTTCCTTGGTAAACACGGGGTTGACATATGCCTCCTGACTGAAACTCATCTCAGATCAGGGCAAGTCTTTCGGCTCGCAAACTATGTTTGCCACCGTACAGACCGGCCTACAGAGGGCGGCGTAACAGCGATACTGGTCCGCCGGGGTATAGACCACTACGCTATACCCGTCCCCGGCCTGACCCAGTTGGAGGCAACTGCTATACATGTAATGTTGGCTAGCGGACCGATGAAAATCCTGGCGGCTTACCTTTCGCCCTCCCGGCCACTAATCGAAGCGGATCTGTCTGCGTGCCTGAGCGGAGGGCTTCCCGTCCTGATGGCGGGGGACCTGAACGCCAAGCACGTGGACTGGAATTCGAGGCTAATCACAAGGGGCAGGCGCCTGCGTGATTATGCCAATGATCATTCCTGTTTGATTTATGGGCCGGACACACCCACCACTGTCCCATATAACTCCTCTGCTACCCCTGATGTCCTAGACATAGTAATAACTAAAGACCTAGTCATCCCAGTGTATCTGACAACGTGCTCTGCACTAAGGTCAGATCACTTGCCTGTACTGATTGACACGAGATGTCGATCATCCGTTCTTAACCTCCCGGACCGCCTAGATTTCAGAAGGAACGACTGGGTCAAATTCCAGGCCTGCCTTGAAGACAGACTTCCGTCCACCCCGAAACTACGTAACGGGGTGGAAATCGACACGTGTGTAGAGGAAGTGTCCAGCGCTATCACTGAGGCACTAGCGGCGTCGGCCCCCCAGGAGTCGCCCCCGTGACGACCCACGTCCACCAATACCGGCACGTATTCAGTATGATATACGCCTGAAAAACCGGCTGAGGAGGCAGTGGCAAATCACTAGGGACCCTGCTCTAAAAGCTGAGGTCAACCGCCTTCAGCGGTCGGTGACACACGAGCTTAACGAGTGGCGGAATGAGCAGTGGAGTGCCACACTGGAGAGCCTTGATCCCGAGGACCAATCGCTGTGGAAGATGACAAAGCGGGTGATGAGAGTGCCCACTCCCTCTCCACCCCTGGTCACGGACTTGCGCTCTCAGATTCTGAAAAAGCCGAAGCCCTGGCGGACAGTCTTGAGGCTCAGTTTCAGCCGGTAAACGACCCGTCGGATCCGGCAGTTATTGAGATGGCTGGCGAGGCGCTGCAAGCATACTCTTATGCACCTGCAAGCGAGCCCAAGTTAACCAACCCCGCGGAGGTTCAGGATGCCATCCGGGGTCTCAAGGTCAGCAAGGCGCCGGGCCCAAACGGTATTCCGAACAGGGCACTGAAGCACCTTCCGCAGTGTGCTGTCTCTCTCCTCGCTGCCATATTCAACGCGGCTCTCCTAGCGCCGTACTTCCCATCGGTATGGAAGCATGCCCGCATTGTCTCCATACTGAAACCTGGGAAGGACCCAGCGCTACCCTCTTCGTATCGTCCCATAAGTCTTCTGGACACCATTGGCAAGTTGTTTGAGATCTTAAGTGAAGTAAGCGGGCGCGGGCTTCTGCTAGATGAGCAGTTTGGATTCAGACCCAAACATAGCACCTCTCTCCAGCTAGCCCGCCTTGTCGAAAGGGTGTCCAGAAACTTTGGCGAGAAGCGGCTAACAGGCGCCGTTTTCCTCGACGTGGCTAAGGCCTTCGACACCGTTTGGGTCGATGGTCTCCTCTTCAAGCTAACGGCCCTTAACTTCCCCTCCTATCTGGTTAAAACCATATCCTCTTACCTTCACAACAGGAAGTTCGAGGCGTCCTTCCAAACGGCCACACCCACCCGTCGTGGCATGCTGGCTGGCGTAGCACAGGGGGGACTGATCTCTCCTGTCTTGTTCAGTCTGTATGTCAAGGACATGCCCGTCCCTTCCCGCCACGTCGAGCTGGCATTGTACGCGGATGACACGGCAATCATTGCCACGTCCCGCAGCCCAGCGCTGCTTGTTAGCTACTTAGAAGCATACCTCAGTGACCTAGAGAGGTGGCTGAGAGTATGGAGGATCGCCAACAACGTCTCCAAGAGCAATGCTTTGCTCTTTGTGAAGGCAGGGTGGCGTTCCCCAAGCCTCGACCGGTGCAGCTCCTAGTGGAGCCAATCCAATGGGTCGACACAGCCCGTTATCTGGGAGTGATCCTTGATACACGGATGACCTGGTCGCCTCACATCGTCCAGGTCAAGAAGAAAGCTGCCCAGAGACTGGGTCTCCTTAGCTCTCTCCTACACAGGAGAAGCGGTCTGTCCATCAGGAACTGAGTTCTGCTGTATAAGCAGCTCATACGGCCCATGATGGACTATGCGTGCCCCATTTGGAGGCCTGTCTCCTGCAGCCACCTCAGAAAGCTGCAGGTTATTCAATCCAAGTGTCTTCGCATTGCTACTGGTGCACCTTGGTACATGAGTAACGTGCAAATTGACGACGATTTGGGAGTTCCTATCTTTGCTGAACACATCACAGCTCTAACCGAGAGTTACGACTCAAAGTTAGCTGGTGTGGGGAACCCCTTACTTCAGCAACTCGGCAGATATTTACGCTGACTGAGGGCTGACTCAAGTCGCCTAGCGCAAAGCTACGGCGACAGGTCAGCAGAAATGTCGAGGCCCAAAGTGATGGTCAAATCGACAACGAATCGTGCCTAGCACCTATTAACTAGACGCTTTTCGAATACCCTGACTGAGGTTTTTCCGTGATTTTCCTCAGTTGTAAGGTGAATGCCAGGGTATAATAAAAAGTCGGGGCACGGCCCGCACCCCCCCCCCCACCACCTTCGGTACGGCTAAATTACTCGTGTGTAGGTTTCAGATCCCGCGCGAATTTAATTGTGAAAATGCCACTCTGGGTTCAAATCCCAGGGAGCCATCCAACCAAAGTATTTCCCCCACTTAGAAAGACTATACGCTCTTAAAGTTGTAGCCTTCGGTGTGCCAGGTCCCGACCTAATCGAGACCATAAATCGTTAGCGTAAGCAAAATCCTCAGTTATAGAATAAAGAGTCTGTTATTGAGCCCAGTGATGCGGTAAAACGCAGGAATGGCTAAACAGACCAAGGGACGTCGACTTGCGCGGAGCGCAAGTCTCCGCCCTTAGTTAGCACTTTGGTTGGTTGGCAACGAAATCATTCAACGATCAGTCGACATCCAGGCAGCAGCAAAGCAGTAAGCTAGTCGTTCGGACACCCAAAGGAGTAGAGCTGTAGGCACATCAAGCCTGCAGCCGACCAACACATTAACCTGCACCACACGGGCGGCTCTGTCTCTCTCCGCCCTCGTTACAGCAGCAGCCAAGCAGCGCACTGGTCAGCGAGCTTCTCTCTCCGCTCCCACCTCAAGGCACCACCATACAAGCGCACTTGTACGTGCGGCTAACGCATTACAAACGATCTCACTCGAGATCCTGTATATTTGCTGAAGGATTAATAAATAAGCTGAGTGGAAGTACTGCGTTATTTCTTGTAAAAGAAACCTGCTAGCATCCACCACATGTAAGCCATGCTGATCATTGAGAAACTTAAACAAGTGGAAAATTCCCATCAATGTTACAAAAATCATATAGGCTATCAATAATTCATTACAGTATCAAGTTCTCCAAGTTAAGTGTCCATTATCGATCTATCGCAACCAAACGTACATCGTTTGTAGCGCATGCGTAGAGACTGCGAGTTACGTTTTTTCCGGAAAATCCCTGGAATGGAAACCGAGATACAGAAGAAAAGGTACTTTATTCTCGTAGTAACGTGCCCTTCATTATAGATCGAACAGAGTCTAATTTAAAATCGTTTGTAGCGCTTGCACGGAAACTGTCATGTGTGAAATTACGTCGTTTGTAGCGCATGCGTGGGAGATGCCACGTATGAAACATCAGGAAGCTATGGAAGCCGAGATACAGACGAAAAGGTACTTTGTTCTCCAAGTATACTGCCCTTCATTATTGACCGATAGCAAAGTAAGTTACGTCGATTGTAGCGACTGAGTTGAAAATGCGAAGTATCAGGAAAATATCTCGAATGGAACCCGAGACACAGACGTAAATGTACTTCAGTCCCCGTATAACGTAACCTTCAATATTATCAATCACAACCAAACTTACAACATTTGTAGCGCATGCGTGAGAATTACGATGTACAGTGTTCGAGGAAAATTCCTCCAATGGAAGCCGAGATACAGTCGTAAAGGTACTTTCCTCTTCAAGTAAAGTGCCTTTAGTTAATGACCGATCGTAACCAACGATACATAATTTGTAGCGCATGCTGTTAAATTGCGAGGTATGAAATTTCATGAAAATCGCTCCAATGGAAGCCGAGGTACAGGCGAAAATGTATTATATTCTTAAAGCAAAGTGCCCTTAGTTATTGATCGATAGCAACGAAACTTAAGTCGTTTGTAGATCATGCTTGCAGATTGAGATTTATGAAGTTTCGCGAAAATCCCTCCAATGCAATCAGAGATACAGGTGAAAAGGTTCTTTGTTCTTCAAGTAAAGTTCCCTTAATTACTAACCGATCCCATCCAAACTTACAATGTTGGTAGCGCATGCGTGTAATGTGAGAGGAGTGATATTTCAGGAAAATCCTTCCACTGGAAGCCGAGACAGTGCCGAAAAGGTACTTCGTTCTCCAAGTAAAGTGCCCTTAATTACTCACAGATTGCAACCAAACTTAACAGCGTTTGCAGCTTATGTGTGTAAAGTGCCAGGTATGAATTTTCAGGAAAATCCCTCTAATGGAGGCTGAGATACAGCCAAAAAGTTACTTTGTTCTCCAAATAAAGTGCCCTGGAACACAAAGTTAACTTTGCTGACTTTTGTTACATTTGGAGTGACTTGCGGACTGCCTGTCTTCCCCTTACCCTGTGTTTGTAACAGTTTCTTTCTCAACGCTGCATTTCACACAGCTTGAACGGTTACAAGAAGTGTCACTTGAAATCTGGAGTTTTATGTTTTACAAGCAGACGTACTTGTCCCTCGACCAGGATATGACCAATTCATTGTCAATATCACAATACACAGCAACTAAAACTTTGAAGAGGAAATAATACCAAAAAAAACACGTAAAAATGTACCCATAAAATTAAAAAAATTGGGACTCAAGATTCATATTACATGCAATACTTACACATCGTTTCTACAACCATGGCTACAGGTCACACTGACAACAGTACAGAGTAATTTCATTTCTTAGGCTGTTCTGCATTAGGCCTGCATTAAGGAAGAGCAAACAGAAATGTTAAATTTTCTGGACACACTCAAAGCGAGAGCTTGGAGCACCCTAACAGTGTAGCACATATCTGCCATTCGTGCATGGTGAGATACAATCGTTTCTCTTTCTGCAGAGCTCCGGTGGAGAACAATTAATTGAAATGTTTGACAAACCCAGACACTGCACGCAACACAAAGACAATATTCCATACTTCAGAGCGCCAGGATTTGATTAAAGACGCAGTCATGACTGCAGCGTTAGCACTGAGCATTGTTTGTCTTGTTTGTAATCAGTAAAGCATGTGTTTGTGTTTGACAGCAAGGTGTAAATAACCACCTGTACAAAACATGGTAACACAACTAATAACAAAAATCAAATTAGGACTTACATACTCGGCTTATCCTTCTCGGATGAATGTTGTAAGTTGGCACTGAACAGAACTGCCTTTGAACCCCAACACAATCCGTTCCGTTCATATAACAACTTCACCGACTCCACGCAAACATTTCTTGACGTTATTTAGATAGGAAAGAAATTCTCTGTCCATTACCATGTTCACAAAAGTCTGTTACTAGACCCTATCGTAAGCCAGATGAATCCTGTTCACACAATTACTGAAAAATATGTTCTTTTCTGTCAGTCAATAATAATGAACGCCTGCAATTAGACGTGTGGAATTTTGTGTGGTGTACATTACAAATTGCAGAGCTTGTAGACGTTTATTCAGCATCCTGTACTGTGGAAACGACACTAGAACAAGAAAAATATGTTTAAGTAACAGAAATGTGCAGATACACTATTTATTTAATTAATATAATTATAATTATGTCCAACTGATAAATATTTGATAGTTCACCGACTCGTTAGATACTTAAAAATATTCGCCGAAAGTTGGCAGTACTTGTATAATTAGTCACTGGCTGTGCTAAATGTTTGGTGACATTTCGAAGGACTGTAGCACCTTCAGGACACACTTCGTGGACTGCTTGGTGCTGAAACCATGATCCTTTGAAATGTCAGCAACTATTTACCAATCTGCATGGCGTAACACTACAGAAGACTTGAATCTCCACCAGCACCATTGTGACAACTTCAAATCTCATCCCACAAATTAAAAAAAAAAGACTGTGTAAATTATAAATTTGTACAAGGACCTATTAAAGGAATTCAAGCATCACAATAGGCACTTGATCCTCACACTCCTGCTAAGCGCATTATTTAACGATGCTGTGAACTACTAAGGTTATTTTATAGCTCCTGAATCTCCACTTTCTATCCACCTATTCAAGATAAAACGCGAGACCTCCCAAAGGTACCATCTGACCCATGACCCTTCCGTAATGGATCCAGCCTCATCATTCCTCATTTAATCAAACTAAAACTTTCCCTAATTTGACGACGATCACCATCAATTTAACATCACTACAGAGCTTTCATATGTAATTTTTCGCAACATATTATAAATTATTTTTTAATTTGTCATATTTCGCTTATATTTCATTAGAAATGCAGTTTCTTTCAGACATGATCTTCACCGAGAGCTACGCCTCGTGATTCTGCTGCCATTCCTACAGGCACACAGCACGCTTCAAGACAAAGACACAAACTGTGTACCCAGCATTTTGAATCTCTTTGATTCGGTAAGTGAGATGGATGTTCAAATTAAAATGAGATTTGCTTCAATAATGATGGTGGGGGCGGCCCGCACCCTAATTGGGCCTGGGAGAAGTAGAAATGAAGTCCAGGATCAAAATAATGTGTGTATTAACAAAATAACACAAAATGGGCAGGCATATGCCAAGTTACAGTCCTCACACATAAATCCTGGGGGGGGGGGGGGGGGGGGGGGGTGCAGGAACCCAAACATACCAGAGAACAGTACAAGCTGGTAAGGATAAATCTTAACAAGGAAAACAAAGAAACTCTACTTGCCAGAATGTTTTGCTAACTAAGCCCAAGCTGCTGCTAGTGGGGTTCAGATTCGGCCAACCCCAATTCCTCTGATCAACGCCAAACAGAATTTCAACAAAACAAGTAGAAGGCTGAGACGAAATTTCCAACAAGTGCACCAGCACGCTGGTTGACCGAAGACTGATCTCAGATAACAAAGCCAAACAGCAACAACAACAACAACAACAGTTCACTGCGTGTGCCAAACTTCACAACTGTACAGCTTATCGTCGTGTAGGAAAACGCATGTAAATCTGACAAAATAAAATTTCAGTGCTGGGGCTTGCTGGCACCTCTTGAACTTAACAATGCTACAACTGGACCACGACTATTGGGCCAGCACAAAACTGCCAAAGTCATGTGGACTCCATTGCTTCATATATTACACGGACAACTGACCAGCAAAGTCCCACCCACCTTGTGTACAAGTTTCTACTACAAATTCATAAAACAAACCCAACCAGCATATCAAAGGCTCAAATAAGGCTCTCTTAGCATGCAACAAGTAAGAAACAGAAGCAGAACATCTGTTATATGTAACAGTAAAAAATTACTAAATTTTCAAATCTGAATTTTCCGGTTAAATAAAACTTTTAAATGTAATAAATGTTCATAAACAAAATTCCCAGCTTATGCAAACGAAAAAATCCACTGGATAGATACATTTTTTTTTGGAACAAAGGTGAAGTGTTTTGAGTGGTGATGATGTAATCATATTATTCAGTGCATGTTAGTGATGACATCATCACATCATTATGTGAACATGTTACAGTGACGAGTACGGAGTTTCAAGTTCATGTGTCCGATTTGTTACATTCACATGTCACATTTCCATCATCTGAAGATGTAATTCTGTGCACACATTTCTTGATACCGCACTACGGTTTTTTAAATGTCTGAGAATGGAAATTAATCACAGGCAAATCCTGATCCTGAGGTCAGGTCTGACGGAACGGTACACAATGTGGCATCACACTGTTCAGCTAGACCTGACCTTTGGATCAGGATTCACCACCGAAGCCAATACGGTGCCAACGTATTTTCAGACTTACCTAGCGAGGGTCAATCAGATCACAAAAAACACAAAAACGAAAGCACTACCTGAAAATTCAGCAATGCCTTTAGGTATACATCAGAACACGTTCAGTTCAGGTATTTTGTTGGCTCCACTCAGCTCCTACATTGGCTCTGACTGTATCATTCAGTCCAACTCGACTCACTGTAACAAAGATTGCAGTCGTTACGATGCAAAGCCACGCATTCTGGTATACGGCCAACACAAACTGTCAGTAAAAACTGCCGCCTGCAGCTTCAGGATAGAAGTGAGCTGGGTTACAAGGATCCCTTCCCTACATTTACATATGGACTTCCCCATTCAGCTCTCTTTTTGTACCCTGAAGATCAAGGCCATATGTAAGTACAAAATGCTGATAGCCCCCAACATCACACAATCTCAGATGCATGAAACTTCTGATGAAATATATTGGGTGCACTGGGGCTGTAACCATAAGAATCTCTGACAATGGAATTATTGACGCCATGATAAATCAATAGAAGAGAGTTTTGGTCAGCAAAAATCAGTGACGTATCAGTCAACAACACACAAATTGAAAGAATTACTAAGTCATTAAAGAAGGCAGATAATTATCAATGTACATAACAGAAAATAAAAGTCATAACACATGTCTAAGACATTCAAATAAAATATAAATTTTGAAGCACTAGGATAAGTCTTCAGAGGCAGTCAGCAGTCAAGACAAAATGGATGGCCTCCACACACGACTATGCTGGACTTCCAAGAAATCAAAAGACGGTGACCCAGTCTATCTACCACAACTTTGAAGTGCATTAGTAGTTTGTTAGGGGGCTTCTGGTGTGTGCACATATCGACAGTTATCCCAAGCAACTTGAAAAATAAACATTTACAGACCCCCCCCCCCCCAAGTTTAACCAGATATTTTTGTACCACACACCAAAGACAGCTGAAATATCCATACTGAAATATTTACACCCTACCTGTGAAAGTATCACAACACAGTCTGGGTAAATCGAACACAGGATCTTTAATCTGCATACCCAAACCATCCTCCAAATTTTAAACAGAAGAGAGCACAATATGAAGCACATATTTATGTCTTAACACGTACCGGGAAATAAATTTATGTTTTATAAATCAAGGGAACTGGATTGAAACAACAAACCAGTAGTTAAAAAGTAATTTGTTTTATAAAAAAGAAAATTGTTAGACTGAACAACCATTGTTCTCATGTCCTGTATGACATTATATACTTACATACATCTCCAAGCCTGAAGACAGCAGGCAGTGCAACATTACCCACTTACCAAACCAGAGGATTATTTGGATAAGCTTTCAAGTAGGCTTCTAGAAATATAAATAAAAGAAACCCAAGTACTTCACTTAAAAATGTTTTAATATATGAATTAAAAACAGGTCTTGCACTAACACAAACATAAATAAAGGAAACATGTATTTTACTTATGAACAATCTTGCATGAATAAATGGAAGTATTAACCTTAGGTTTATAGTTCTTGGAGATGGACACCTGAAGATTTTACCTGGTACTATTGGATTTCCAAATCTGCCCACTGTCCTGTGTTCTGAACGGAACACCATGTCTGTAAACTGGACGTTTTCGTCCACAGGTCAAAAGGCGTGAAAGCAACTTAATTACTCAAGTTGTCCACTTGTTAATAGCAGACACAACTGAGCAGATGCCTCCCCACAATTTCACCTGAGGCTAGAAACAGATCCAGACTGTGAAACATTGTGTTCTGTTTGGAATACGTAGAGACAAACGAAGTCCAGAAACCCAGATACAGTAAGAGTAACAAACCCTCATCAGAACACATTACAATGCACCTTAATAATCCAATATATTTTTCATTGTGTTGATAAATGTAGAAATTAAGGGCAAAAAATTATCATCATAAAAACATCTTGGAAGCTCCATATATTCCAATATGCAATACATGTTTCAGGTATTTTAAACATGACTGTATTATCAGCCTTGTAGCCGTGACAATGTGTTCCAATCACGTATTACATGACACTGAAAACAAAGCACGTTTGAACAAACCAAATATGCTTACAAGACACTTCATTTCTTTGTCAGTCATCATTATAGCTTCTGCCAACCTTCTCTGCGATATCAGACCCCGCAGCTTTTAGTGGTCTTTGTAAACTTCTGTTCCAACTGAGCTTGTTTATCTGTCTGTTTGAAAAGAAAATCCAAATAAACATTGCACACTGCTTAACAGAAACTACTAGGTAGATACAACATATGTAATAACTATTTATGAATATAAATGATTGTGGCCAGCAAAGAGGTTGAATATTTGCACATATAATGTACTTGATGGGTTATTTGTAATAAGAACGAATGTTTTCAATAACTGAAATAATGCTTCACAAGATAAATAAAAACTAATCTTCAACCAGTTTAAAGTGAAGGTGAGGATGCCACTGCCATCTGGCATCAACGATATCAATAAACTGTCAACACAAGTCAGGGGAAAAAATGTTTTTAAATTAGGCACACATCTCTTATCAGTGCTTCCCACTTGCATATTCATCGCAAATTTATATAAAATTAGACTTAATATTGCATTGGTCATCCCTACCAAGTCTGCAACGTTCCAGTGACAAAGAACAGAGAAACTGGAACAAAGTGTAATGAGTTTAACCATTCCCTATCCTGTTGTAAGGCGTCTGAAACTGTAATTTTTTTTTTTCAGGTTCACTATCGTAAGCATCAGTTACATTATGATTGCATGCCGCGTCTAATTCCCTGCACTTGGCATTCATCGACATCTCATCTTGCAGTTCAGATAAAGGAACAAACATATGGCAGGGGTTTTATACTGCGCAATACCAAAATGTCTTCTTAGATGTATTTGCAGCTCTGCACAGCAACCAGAACTGCTTTGGCCATCTGCCTGTATGCACGGAACAACTAAAAAAAAAAGCACTGAACGTATCTTCATGAAATCTGGTATGTAAGTTACTTCAGGCAACTTTAACAGTCTGTTGGCATTCCTGTTCTGAGCATGTGCGGTTTCTATCACATTTTGGAAACCATACACAGGTCAGAAAATAAAATTGGACTTTGCATCAAATTCCATGTGCCAAAAATTGAAATCTAATACACACAAATGAACACAGTCACAAAACACGTTACTTTTTAAATAATAAATACGTAACATATTTCAATCAATAATCATCATCATCAGACATTTACAAGTCAACAAAAGGCATTGCCAAGGCATGAATAACCTTATGCTATACATTATAAGACTTAAAAAAAATTAAAAGGTAAAATTCTCCCTAGAACAGGCCACGAAGGCCCAGAGGGGGAGTAGAGGTATAGCTCTACTCTTTCTTTAACCTCGGCACTAGATGGGGGTGGGTGGTGAACTCCACGCCCCGGCCACTTTACCCCGGGAATGACCCGGTACCCATTGTATAGGAGGCTGGGTAGGCCCCAGTGCCGGTCTGGACTGCTGCAAAAAATTTCGCCCCCACCGGGATTCGATCCCCGGACCGTCCAGCCCGTAGCGAGTCGCTTTACCGACCGAGCTATCGCGGCCCACTATAAAAAATATGTATATATATATATCTGTATATGTATACACAATTAATAAAAAATGTGTATGTTGTACATTCTTAATTTATGATGTTTTGTGTTCTGTATTTGTGGAGATTCAAATGCTGTCAAAATTGCTACTACTTCAACTTTTTGTTAAAAATGTTGATATATAATTACCAGTGAAATACTCACCTTATAGTACCCTGTGACAATATAACAAATGCTATAATTATACATACGCACAAATTATTTTGTTGTTACGCTCTATCCCTACATGCTTTGCAAAGCATATAATATATTGTGCTGGTTTCATGGCATTTTTTGAAGCAGTGTTATATACTGTCGTTTACTGTAACAGTTGGTTGGACTTGTAATTTTGAAGATCAGATGCATATCAGCATAATCATTTGACTTTAAAGCTTTTCTGAAATTTGGATAAAATGTCTTCCCTCATTCCAGATATCACAGGAATTCACTTACTAGGTCATATATCTGTTTCATTTCTGTCGAAAGAATTCAACATCTTTCTGGGCTGGTTCTATTTAAAGCTCTAGACGACTGCGTAAGAGAGTTCCTGTGATAAAACACAGTGGACACACTTCATCCAAAGTAGCTCAGAAGTCAGTGGTTCATACATTAAAATACACAGAGACATACATGATCTTACAAACTACAAATCCTAACTAACTAAACTAATTAACTAACTCCATGGAGCAGAGTCCCCCTCGAGAAGCCAGCAGGTCGTCAGCTAGTCAAGAAATTCCCCGCGTTTTATGGAACCCGAAGGTTCATTACCGCACTCACAAGAGCTCGCCACCTGTCCCTATCCTGAGACTACAAATCCTACCGACCATTATAATCCACAATAAATAACACAGCTAAAAACACCATGAAAGCATCATAATATGCTATATGCTTCGCAAAACATACACAACCAAATCATTTATGGATATGTATAATGATCACAGTTTCATACTGTTTGTTACATCGTCATAGGAATTAATATAGCATGAAGATTTCTCTAGTAACTATATACCAAAATTTTTAACAGAAGACTGAAATAATAGTAATGTTTATAAAACATATCTTCAAAAATAAGTAAAATAAAAAGTTAGCAATAAACAAAATACACAGCACATTATGTTAAAGTAAGAGTATACAGATTGCATGTATTTTATGTGATCAGTGTGTGCATATTTAAAATACATGTAATACATGTTGTGAGTGCATATATTATCTTCTTATGGTTATGTACAGTATAGTGTAAAGATGTGTAAGCCTTGGAAATACCTGACATCCGCCTGTAAATGTCTCCTTGATGATACATGTATTGATCGCAACATGTTATAGATTTATTGAATGGTGTTACAAAACTAATGTGTGTACTGTGACAGTAATCGATCATGTGTAGTAACTAAAGAACATGGTCATGAAATGGATCAATTTAAGATTGGAAATTTGGTATTTATGACTTTCTGCCCTCAATATCTTAGCAACAATGCTACAATCAAATATAATAAAAGCTGTACAGTGATTGCAGCACTGCTGCTAGGATTTGTGAAAGTGTAAACATGTCATATGTATTACACTAAGCATCAATATTCGGCTGGCAGGAGCGATGTCGGAAATTTAAGGGACAAGCGAAGGTTAATAGACTCCAAAACATTGCTAAAATCATTCTTCTGTTTATCCAGACTAAACCTCTTCCTCATTTAACAAACTGCATAACACTCTTCTGGAAATTTAATTAAAATTAGTCTCATGAAGCCTTGAAATGAAAGGAAGGAATAACTGCGACAGCTGAATTACAACAGTTTGGTCCACATTAAAAGAAAGAGTGGGCCTGCCCTAATGTAAATTGTTCTCTACTTTCTCAAGTACATATAATGTCTCAATAAATTTCACACACACACACACACACACATGCATCCTCGCTCTCATTCCCTTGTTCACGCACACCCACACATCAGCTGCGGTATCTACTCGCTGACAGCTGCATTCTACAGATTCAAGGCACTGATTTTCAATGGCAAGTGCTGGACACTCCCATCAGTTCCTGCACCACTGTCTTAATTTAAATTGGAATTTCTTTAAAACTTGAATAGCAAATGGATGTATAATTTGAATCTTTGTTACCCTGTCATAAAACCTACCAACATCAGTATCATTTAGTAACTTTTCCGGCTTTCCTTACACTTGGTCCTCTTTAGCACCACAATTTCATGCATCAAAGTCACACTTCAGTTCCGTCTTCACCCTCATCCTCAAATAAAGGTCCCGTCACAGATTCTATGTTTTTCTTTTTTGGTTTTGGTGGTGGTTTTGGAGGGACTTTGGCCTCTCTACTGTGTCCGTTAGGCAGCTTAGCACCTGGCGTAGAGGTCACCAGAGAGTTCCTCTTGCTGGCAGTCCCAGGTTCCTCTTCACGTCTCTTCAGACTTGCGCCTTCCGGCGCACTCCGCGCTGTCCAACTGTCCCTATGCCTTGGATCGTGCGCCTTATCTGGTTTTGAAGATCGGCTGGATGCTGATACCTGTGAGACAGGACTAGCACTGGGTGTCATGTTAATGTTGGGTGTACTCCTCCTCAGACTCCCTCGTGTACCTGGACTTGCTCTGGTTAATGCAGGTGATGGCTGAGCTTCTTGCTCCTCTATGGGTGTATTGTAACGGGCTGGAAGGCCATTGCTGTGGTAATTGGGTGTTGGAGGTAAGGGGCGGCCACGAACAGAAGATGGCGTTTGGTTGGCAGGATCAGTAAGACTCTTGTTGAGTGAGAGGACTGAACTGCCATCTGCTGTGGTTCTTGGGCCCAGGTTGTCATACACTGGTTCAAATTTGAAAGTTAGATCACCTACCAATGGTGATGGGGTTGGAGCAGCGCTCCATGAAGGAACTCGGGGACGCCGTGGGATGGTAACATAACCTTGGCGAGGGAGAACTATAGGGGAGAATGGAGAATGTGAGCGTGAATAGGGCAGAGTGCCAGATATGCCAGGGTGTCCATTGTATACGGGGCTGTGGACTGGGGACTGTGGCCATGCTGAGCTGGAAGATGGGTGCTGTCTGGCGCCGTGGAGGCCGTACTTCCAGCAGGAGACACTTGATATGCCGGTGAAGGGAACGACAACAGGTCTGGAGGGTAAGTGCGTGTAGTGTCCAGGTGTCCTGAGTCGTCATCATCTTGTCCGTCTTGAGACTGCGGTGCCGTGTCCATGGAGTCCACGGAGCGGTCTTCTTGGCGGTCCTCACTTGCAACAACGCTGCCATCTACATCTGGAATGGCAAATGAAAGCAAAAAGCACATTACTTCCCAGACGCAGAAAAGGTGAACATTTCAGCTGTCAATAAAATCATCCCTCACATACATTTCCCTATCATCCACATCGCATTCAGAAAACATACATCACTTTTAACACCTGTGGCTACAGTATGCTGTACATTATAATGCTCGCGTGTTCTGTGTTAGGTCCATGATAGGAAATGTAAGTCACAGAACAGCTTTATATATCTCTGACTTGTATGAAACCAGAGAGAATAAAAGCGTGTGTTAAATAAAGTAACAGGATATTCAATCATAAAACTGAAACAGTACAAGATAACAATGTATGCTGACTCCACTGCGAGACAATTTTTGGGTTATTCTTTGTAACTGGTTTTAAATTACATACAGCATATCTGATGAGCGAAGGAAAATGGCATCGTGCGTACTAACGCAATTCACTCTCTGTTGCCATTCTAGGAAAAGTTTATGCAAATTCCAGAAGGTTTCGAAGTTAAAATTTTTTTTTAACGAATGTGACAGGCCCTAGGAGTTTTAATGGTTGGGGCTGCAATGTGATATCAAAAGGAAGAAAATGGAAAATGTTCGTGTGTTTAGAGGACATGTGAGAGTCTTGTTCTGGCAAGTGCAGTGTGAAATACAACAGCCATTACAAAAATGAGTACTGTTTATCGGATTGCTACAAAACTAAGTGTTCTTTGTGCAGCGTTAGTTCATGAAGTCTGTTTGCCACTGCAGACTGTCTCCATAATGGTCACTGATCTTGACCAGGTGACAGAATATTAATCAGAAATGTCTTTATATAGGTTTAGAGCTGCTGGTATGCACAACAACAATAATGTCTGACTGCAGTATACAGGATGATTCAGGAGGAAAGGTCAATATTTTGAGATGAGATGGAATCTGTCATTGTGACGGAAAAAGTTTATATAAACATGTGTATAATTCTGAACTTTTTTCTTCTCATAATGACCGATTCCATCACATCTCAAAATATTGACCCTTCCTCCTGAATCACCCTGTATAATACTGTGTTCAGAAAACTAGGGCCATCTGCTTGGTCATATATGAACTATGCTTCATACTTGGAGCTACAATGGCCGGGCTGAAGCAAGGACAGTCTTTCCTAACACGATGGCAGCCGTCTACCTAGGTAGTAATATCCATGTCTTTTATACTGAGCCTGGTAAACCCAGAACGGACGATTAAAATAAATTTACAAATTCAGGTCCTTCAGAGGCCAACTGGTCAGTGCTGCTCAAGCAAACAATCACTGTTTAAATTAAAATTGAAATTAAAACCAACTTGATGCACCTTCACTATTAAAAATTTTAATAGTAGATTAATAAACTCTTAATTAACCCGACATGTTTCGGTAAGGTACCTTACCATCTTCAGGGGTTTTACTACATTTAGTTGCGTAGACCATATATAAAACATACACAAGACATGATCCCACAAGGTCTCGTCGCATATAAAGTTTTCACAAATCACTAAAAGTCACTAAAACTCGTTTAAAGAACTCTTAAAAATTCTTAAACACAGTCAACACCTGCAATCCTGCAATAGTTCCACCGTTACAAAACTTATAGCACTGTTGTTGCACACTTTGTCATATCACCCACGCGTCCTGCATTTTCCATCGCAGTATGTCACGTAGAGAAGCTGTGTAATGTATCTTCCACTGTAAATCTACAGTGGAAGATACATTACAATACAATACAATATTAAATCACTGTTTAGTTTTAAACAGTCATACAAAACACATAAACACAGCATATGGGCAAAAATACAGCGTTTTTTTATGTTAAATCAAGTGGTATGTATAGTTACCACTGTGCTTTCAAGGATTAATGTGTGTGTCATGAAATTCTACATCTGTAGTCATCACAAGTTCCTAGTCACTGGGAACTAGTTGTGTTGTTTGCAACTGTTCATTCAAGGTGCAACTCTACAGGAACTGTCATGGCTGCTGACCGTACAACACTTGAGTCAACTCCGAAATTAAACGTGCAGTAGTTGATGGTTCTCACACTCTGATTTCTAAACAGACAACAATACTTAATATTAAGCACTGTTCGTCTGTTAGGTTTACCATTTATTAAAAAAACATGTAAATACACTTATTTCATGTCTCACTTTCTTTTGTTGCATGTTCACTCCCATAACATACTTCTCATTCAATATATATATCACGACGTTTCGGAAGGTGGCTCGTCTTCCGTCTTAAGGTGATGGGAGGGGACATACCTACTCAAATGGATCCTTTAGACCGAGCTAATTTCAATCACTGGACAACCTCAGCCGCTAGAACCACCGCTATAAGAATAACTGAGGCCAGAATATGTCAGCGGAAGATAACAGATCAATAAGCATTAAAAAATTTCCGTATATAATAACAGACGTAGAACCAAGATAAAACAGAATATAAACATTATTTGCATCAAATAAAGTCCATGGAGAAACTCTGCGTAGTGTAGGAGGCGGAAATTATGTTTGGACACAAAATAAAACATTACCCTCGAGATATTTCTACATATCATCAAGCAAACTTAATTTTGTATAATTTTTTGAAAACATTTTATACTTTTATCTTCAATATTCAAATGCACGACACATTAATGCTGAACTAAGCGGTATCTAAAATGTCGCTATACTATGTACATAAAGACACGTACGTGTAGCGATCTTTAATGCGATTGTACATTATATATATTCCCTTACATGTCTCCCTGAGGATGGTTCTAAACGAACCGAAACATGTAGGTAAAGGTAAAGGTCTCCCTATAACAGGCCATGAAGGCCCACAGGGGCAGTAGAGGTATAGGTCTACTCTTTCTTTAACCATGGCACTAGATGAGGGTGGGTGGTCAACTCCACGCCCCGACCGCTTTACCCCCGGGAAAGAGACCCGGTACCCACTGTATAGGAGGCTGGGTGGGCCCCAGGGCCGGTCTGGACTGGTGCTGAAAATCTCGCCCCCACCGGGATTCGATCCCCGAACCGTCCAGCTCGTAGCGAGTCGCTATACCGACTGAGCTATCGCGGCCCACGAAACATGTAGCAGATAGTACAATATAAACAAATAAAATATGACAGAAAATAAGTGCATTTAGTTGGGTTTCAATAAATGCAAAAAAATTACTTATAATATGACAATGGGGACCGGGTCATTCCCGGGGATAAAGCGGCCGGGTCGTGGCGTTAACCACCCACCCACGATCTATCGCCGAGGTCAAAGAAAGAGTAGACCTATACCTCTATTGCTCTCTGTGCCTTCCTGGCAGGTTACAGGGTTACCTTTACCTTTACCTTTGTTACAATATGACCCAATCAACTTTCAAGTTACTGATATACAGAGTATACACAAAAGAATGATGCGATTTCCCTTTATTCACCATTGAAACCGCACCATTCTTTTGTGTATACCCTGTATATCACAGCCAGGTCATACTTACGTGAGGTCAGTGCACGAACCGTTTATCACACAGTCTCAATTATCCGAATTAAACGGTAACGACAGGTGGATGGGCTACCGAAAATGTCGGGATAATGCGGAAATTCATCGAAATACTGGCCTAGGAAAATTTCTGATTCCATCACGCATTCTTCTGGTTCTTATATGAAATTGGTAGAACTGTAGGAGCTAGGGTTTCGAAACCTCGTTTTTTTTTTTTGGCCTTTACAATAAACGCGAATTTCAGTTCGTGCAAGCTCGCTCAGCAAACAATCGTAAAAACAGCGTATCGTGTGGCCGTGCGCGATACATGGAACTACTGTATTACATTATGCGTGGGTAATGTGGGTTACTGCTTTATCTGCAGATCTACACCACTAGAAGTACCAGTTTCTGCAGCAGCAGTAAAAGCATATAAAAATGCAAATAAACTTAATAATCTCCAAGTGACCTGAGGTCACTGTACGTCACTTTGGCTTCCTAACTGCAACATGACAACACTGTTTATCTTCCCTTAAATCACGCATACTTAAAGGTCATGCATTCTGCAGTCACCACAAGCAATCCCTCTTCTTCCATCATACAAATGGCATGACCCTTAGCGATACTTGCAAAATGTACTTGCCTTGACTGAGCATGCGCATTGCAAGTCATTAAACCTGCAGTGTACGAAATACATACAGGCACAGCCTGGTTAATTCCTGATGGCGTCTTTGGAATTTTTTATTGACATAATCCTTCCGGTCGCACTATGGCCCTGGGGTCGACTCAGCCTCTAACAGATATGAGTACCAGGAATATTTCCTGGGGGGTAAAGGCGGCCGATGCGTAGGGCTGACAACCTTACCACCTTCATGTGCCGATTGTCTAGAAATCTGGGAGCCTCAACGTCCTGGAACCCTAAGGGCCTGTCCAGGCCTGTAATGGGATTGCTTTACCTTACAGCCTGGTTAGTTCCGAAAATGCTACTTCCTGTGCCTTTAACGTCATACTACTACTACTACTACTACTACTACTACTACTATAATAATAATAATACTAGCAAAATATCGTATAAACTCGAATATATGGCGACTCCCGCTATCTCACTGGGGTATTCTGATAGAATGAAAACTCAGAAAATTCAGAAACACAAACTCACACTGTAAATGTGGCAAAGACGTACATCACTGCAACGGAGCCTTATATTCGGGCTTGTACAGTACATTCCCTAACCTGCTTTTTGTAATGATTTCTTACGTAATAACAATAATAATAATAATAATGTCCATCCCCTACACTTTTCTACTATCCTAGTTCTGCAACTCATTCTCACCCACTGGTAGCTGTCAACGTGTTAGATACTTACAGAACACTGAACGTGTTAGATACTTACAGAACACTGAACCACTGTCGAGCAAGCTGGATTTCATTTCTGTGGGCTCCGTCCCCGAGCTGTTCCCAGAGGGCCTCTCATGTCTTCGGGGCGGCTTCTGAACAGGGTTCACCTTGGTCAGCAGACTCTTCTCCTGCTCACTGCTGCCCGTGTAACCTCCGACATCGCCGTTAGAAGACAGAATACCATCACTGGGTGTCTTCTTCGCGCTACAGTTCTTGCTGCTGCTGCTGCTGCGACGCCTGCAGTAGCAGTACGTCAGCACCAGGACGCCAGCAATAATGAACAAGAACCCGGCCA
The DNA here is from genome assembly GCA_021186555.1 of Reticulitermes speratus. Lineage (NCBI taxonomy): Eukaryota > Metazoa > Arthropoda > Insecta > Blattodea > Rhinotermitidae > Reticulitermes > Reticulitermes speratus. The sequence goes on from JAJKFL010000001.1 coordinate 2,508,991, forward strand.
CCAACCCGATGATCAGTGGCCACTGACCTGTCTGAACGTCTGCTGCCCCCGCGGCAACCCGCTGGTAGTTCACCAAGAGGTATACATTCCTCTCGTCAACTCCACCGCTACTTTTTGCCACACACGCGTAGTCACCACGATCCTGGTTACGGACATTCGTCACCGTCAGGTTCACCCAGCGCGTCTTATCAGTGCTTTCTGTCACCACGTACCTCTGGTCCCCGTACGTCCTACTCGAGTAATTGCCGATTATTCTGGAATTGAACACCCAGTGCACATCAGGCATGGGATTCCCTTGAACCTGGCACATCAGAGTGACATTGCCACCATCAGCCTCAACAGTTGTGCCAACATCAGGGTACAATATATGAGGTTTGCATGCAAGATCGTCGGAATTCAGGTCACTCCAGTGTTTTCCGTTAAGGACAGGTGGTTCTGCGCATGATGTCGGTTGGGCATACAAACCGCGTGTTACTATCCAGTCTCTGAACTCCTTGAGATGGCAATCGCAGACCCATGGGTTATTGTGGAGCACAAGGCCAGTGAGCGCTTGGAGATGGTCCAGAGTCTGTACTTTCATCGTTGTCAAGTTGTTCCCATCCAAAACCAAGTTTCTGAGAATCGGAGTGTTCACAAACACCTTCCGTCCGATGTGCGACAAGCGACATCCACTCAAATCTACAGTTTGGAGGAATGTCATGTTACTGAAGACTCCGTCCTCGAGCTTCTCGATTGGGTTGCGGGCCAGCGACAATAACCTGAGGCGGCCAGTATCGTGAAATACACTTGGGTGAAGCGTGCGAATGGAGTTTCCTGACAAGTCCAGTTCAATAAGAAGGGCAAGGCCACGAAATGCTTCTTTGTGCAGCGTGTGAATTCCGCAGTCCTTCAGGAACAGTTTGTGTAGATTTTTCAGGCTGGCGTTAAGGAATTCGTCCACATGCAGCTCATGAAGCTGAGTGCCACTGAGGTCCAACACCTGGATTTCGGAGCTGAGGGTACTAGGAACGCTGGACTGGCTGGAATTTGTGCATTCGGCAACTTTGCGGCCTGATACCCACTTGCATCTGCAGTACTGTGGGCAGTTAGTCCAGTCCGTATCGGCCCACATGGGCACAGCAAGCACCACCAACAGCGCCAGACAGCACCACCAGACTGACATTGTGTTATCAGCAATTCATCATGGCCACCCTGCAACAAAGTAATCACCAGACGCATGAGAAACTCCGTAAGTCAGTGATTTTAAGACAACTTTAGTGAGGTTCATAAATTAATACTGTTTTGGTAGAAAGTACCGTCATGAACACTACAACCTAGCACTCTTTCTTGAGAAGCTAATACAATGATACCTCGGCTAACGAGTGACCCTGCTAACGAATTTTTCGGCTAACGAGATTTTTTTCGCTGTTTTCGGACTCGGCTAACGAATATGGATTCGGCTAACGAATGTTTTAGTGGATGCTCGCGCTAACATAAAGCAGCAAACATGAACGGTCGGGCCATTCCAGGAGCTTATCTTTTCCGTCTGTATGTGTGTGACAAAGAGATGAGCTGACCACATCACATAGGGGAGACCCATCAACCAAAAATAGTAAGCGACAAACCCAAGGGAAGCAGAAAGTTGCTCACGTTTCGGCTAACGAATGTGATTCCGGAACGAATTATCTTCGTTAGCCGAGGTATCACTGTATTCACTTAGTAAGTCAAAGCGCTCCCAGACTTCTATGGCCGGAAGCTTCATGGCCATCTTCACTACGCCTGTCTCGTAACTTCATCTGCGTCAGATACGCACCATACTGTCACACCCTGTTTCTTCAAGATACATTTCAGTATCACCGTTCAATCTACACATGTCTCCGAAATTCTGTCCTATTTCCAGTTAAGTTCTGTAGCCGAACATTATTGAAACATTATTAAATGCTAGTATTGTTGGAGCAGTTCGGCTCTCCCCTTCCACTCGTCTAAATATAGCAGCAACGACAAGGGACCAGGTGTCCCGAGTCAGTTGGCGGGAGTAAAAGGAAAAGAGTAGACGGATGGTTTTGTGCTAACTTTGTATTGTAATAAATAAACAAAGTTAACCTTTTTGAAGAGAACAGTCTATTAATTTGATGTATATCAAATTAATAAAAAGCAACCAGCAAAGTTCGGTTATAGTTCACCCTATAACAGGACATGAAGGCCCAGAGGGGGAGTAGAGGTATAGCTCTACTCTTTCCTTAACCTCGGCGCTAGATGGGGGTGGGTGGTCAACGCCACGCCCCGGCCACTTTACCCCGGGAATGACCCGGTACCCATTGTACAGGAGGCTGGGTGGGGCCCAGGGCCGGTCTGGACGGGTGCGGAAAATCTAGCCCCCACCGGGATTCGATCCCCGGAAGCGGTGGTAGGGGGGAGAAATTCACAAAGGCTAATGTCAGACGCACTTTGCGGTTTCGTAAATACTAATACAAACACCGCGTTACTGTAACTTTTTGCAAAATATTACATTCTCTGATATAACACGCTCTATTTGTACTCCACAATACAAGTGTCGTAAAAATATGTTTTAGTCAACATTAAAAGCAAACCTTCATAAATGCTGCTTCAATGGCGTCGTTTGTCGGGATCACATTAACGAAACCCAAGACGAGAGCAATCGTCGAAAGGTGGACAGACGTTGTTGTCAAGAAGTCAGCAAGTACTTCGTCGCCTCAAGTCACAACGGGATATCGCATTAAAGCATTCCTGTCTCCACTTGCTTCCTTCTGTCTCTTACTCTTCTCTCTGTTTTTAGTATGAAAAGGACAGCGTGGGGCTCCACTGCTGCTGTCTCGGGACTTCCCCACTACCCACATCGCATCGCCCTGCTATCACAGCAGCAACTGTTGTTACGTTGTCAGTCAGTGGATAGTCTGTGAATCGCGAATACGCCTATCATTTATTAGCTTCGTCCCAAAGTGTCCAAGTTACATATATGTCCAAGTTACACATATGTCCAACTTACATATATGTCCAAGTTACATATATGTCCAAGTTACATATATGTCCAAGTTACATGTATGTCCAAGTTACACATATGTCCAAGTTACATAATATGTCCAAGTTACATATATGTCCAAGTTACATATATGTCCAAGTTACATGTATGTCCAAGTTACACGTATGTCCAAGTTACATATATGTCCAAGTTACACATATGTCCAAGTTACACATATGTCCAACTTACATATATGTCCAAGTTACACATATGTCCAAGTTACACATATGTCCAAGTTACACATATGTCCAAGTTACATATATGTCCAAGTTACACATATGTCCAACTTACATATATGTCCAAGTTACATATATGTCCATCATGTTCACTCGTTTTATTCTCGCAGTTCACACGACTTACAGTTTGTCAATCAATCTCCGCCATCTCCTCCAATTCACAACGCTCACTGTACATATCAGAATATTCCTTTCCGCTTATATCAGATTAGTGTTACAATAATGCTCTAATTACGGAACTCGCAACGACACGGGGAGCGAGGCGTTACCCATCCGTGATGTCATGGAGATTCGAACTGTGTACGTCTACATGAGAAGCATTAGCGTTACTACACCCACTCAGTGCACGATCTAATTGCCATGTAGCCCTGTGAAGTGCGGACAAAGCAACTGAGTGCATGGTCTGTGCTGCAAGCGTCATTACACGGCAGGTAACGGACGGGGCCGTGATTAATGAACACGCTGTGATTTCAAAGGCTTTATTTAATGAGTTTCACACAAGTGTGTTGTGTAATTGGGTCTTTTTAATTATATTTAAAAGTGGGGTACGTCACATGAATACTTGCATTTAGGTTAAATTCAGACACTCCAAAATTTCGAACCCGCTAACTTCAGTCGCATCTCAGCGCTCAGTAAAGTCGGCGCACTGTCAATTCAGAAAACAGGAAGGCTGGTCAATGCTGTCTTGTGGTAACACTAAGGCTGCTTCAATGCTGTCTTGTGGTAACACGAAGGCTGCTTCAATGCTGTCTTGTGGTAACACGAAGGCTGCTTCAATGCTGTCTTGTGGTAACACGAAGGCTGCTTCAATGCTGTCTCGTGGTAACACGAAGTCTGGTTCAATGCTGTCTCGTGGTAACACGAAGTCTGGTTCAATGCTGTCTCGTGGTAACACGAAGTCTGGTTCAATGCTGTCTCGTGGTAACACGAAGTCTGGTTCAATGCTGTCTCGTGGTAACACGAAGTCTGGTTCAATGCTGTCTCGTGGTAACACGAAGTCTGGTTCAATGCTGTCTCGTGGTAACACGAAGGCTAGTTCAATGCTGTCTCGTGGTAACACGAAGGCTGGTTCAATGCTCTCTCGTGGTAACACGAGGGCTGGTTCAATGCTGTCTCGTGGTAACACGAAGGCTGGTTCAATGCTGTCTCGTGGTAACACGAAGGCTGGTTCAATGCTGTCTCGTGGTAACACGAAGGCTGGTTCAATGCTGTCTCGTGGTAACACGAAGGCTGGTTCAATGCTGTCTCGTGGTAACACGAAGGCTGGTTCAATGCTGTCTCGTGGTAACACGAAGGCTGGTTCAATGCTGTCTCGTGGTAACACGAAGGCTGGTTCAATGCTATCTCGTGGTAATCGTGGGATCAACAGTGAGAAGTATGTTACTATATTATTATTATTATTATTATTATTATTATCGTTAAGCAGAAAACTTACTGCTCTGAGGGTTCCCGGGTTATTCCCACTCGTCCTTCTGATGAAATTAGTCTGAAGGAAAAGGTAGGGTTCGAAAATGAAGGCGCCATCTAAATACAGCACAGGCCTACAAAAATACTCAGTGCTTACCTCACAGAAAACACACAGTCACCGTTCATAATCAAAGCCAGATTAAAGCCAAACAAAGTGTGTTCAAGCATAGCTAATATGCTTACCGCTGTGACACAGATGACTGTCACTGCCGCTCAGGCCATTCATACGACTGCGGCAAGCAAAGCCACAATGTTACTTGGGTCAGTTCTTGGAACAGCTCGAAATGTCCGTTAGTGGCCGTGAAATGGACCGTGGGAACAAAGCAGCCGACAGAGCATCCTCGCAACAGGTTCAATACAGCTCTAAAGCCCTGGTAGACGCCGAGCACAAACGTACCTTCAAACATTAACCATAATGCACTTCGCCCACACACATTTCGTACCTCCATATTTGCCCAGCTCGGCAGTTTCCGGCGTCTCTTTGAAATACTTGTTTTCTGTAAGGTAGGAACTTTCTAAAACATTATTCGGATGAAGTTCGCGCCTCAAAAGCTGCTATGAACGACATGTCAAGCACAGTACGTGTATCACGTCTGAAGAGCTTGGTGGGGCTTCTTTGTGGGCAGCCAGCTGCCAGGGGTTACGTGACGCACACGGGTCAAGGGGTCAGGAATGTAGAACTGTTACACACATCAACCACAAGTACACTCATGTCAGGAAATGTGACACTTGTTCAGTTACACTCCACAGTTGAATAGAATAACTGTGTAAATGAAATCTGCGCTCTTCTGGGGCATTACGCGGCGTCGTGTGGTAATTGTTTACCGACGTTTCGGGACAACATATCGGTCCCATCCTCACGGGTCAAGAGTCCGAGTAGGAAAGAAAACCTATAACGTAGATTATGGAAAGTGCGGCAGGGTAGCAATCAGAAGGCGTGATGATAGCCAATAGGGTAGAAACAGGGTGAGAGAGGGGTGGATACAAACAACGTATAGCTGCTGGGGGTACCGAAAATGCAAACAGCTGAGACAGTTGGAAAAACAATATGGAATAGAGTAACAGTACAGGAGGAAAATATAGGGATAAAGGTAGATAAATAAATTACAAATAAACCAACAGTAAAAATTAAAAATGCAAATGAATAAATTAGAATAATTAAACAATTACCACACGACGCCGTGTAATACCCCAGAAGACCGCAGGTTTAATCAACATCGCGGCGTAAGCCTGAAATCAAACTGTGTAAATGCACGCTCGTTAAGCCTGAGAATTAAAATTGGTCTTTGTTAGCAACAGGCAGATGTCACATAAAATGACTGTACTACGATGGACCTTACAGAGAGCGTGTCGGCCGGATTTATCTGCCTTACGATAAGATCTACCGGCATACAAGCTAATGGACGTTGGCGTCGTTAACAGGCGTAAAGTTTAGAATTTATCCCAACAACTGCACATTAATAAAACAAAACAGTTTTATAAATACATGATGCTTCAGAGCTGTGTGGATGTTTGTCGAAAGCAGAAACATATCCTGCCCCATGCAGGGATTCGAACACGGACAGTCTAACCCGTAGAGACTAGTCACTATGCCAACTAAGCTATTCCGAATCGTTTGCATCTTTTTTTTTCCCCTATGGCTCGACAGCCCCTTGGGGGGCCTAGGCCTCCTCATTATCGAGGCTTCACGATCACATTCAGACACACCACACTCGGTAGGACTCCTCTGGACGAGTGATCAGCCCGTCGCACAGACCTCTACCTGACAACACACAACACAAACATCCATGCCCTAGGCGGGATTCGAACCCACAATCCCAGTAAGCGAGCGGCCGTAGACAGACGCCTAGACCGCGCGGCCACTGGGATCGGCCGTTTGCATCTACTGAGTAAAAACACGAATCTCAACTGCCCGAAGCACAAAAGAGCACGAAACGTCATGACATCGCTGTACCATTTCACAAACAATTATTCCACACACACATTTGGCACCTGCTTACTAATAATCATTACTTTCGAGTCCAACACGCGAGCTTAATGTATTATACGAAATAACACGCTTTCAGAACTTAGACTGAGAAGTGATCCAATGGCGGACGATGAAGCAACGACCAATAAAATTCATGTCATTACAAATGTCACATCTGAACACGGCCTTTAAATTGCCTTACTGTGCCTTTAAATTCAATAGAGGAACAAAAGAGAAGATGGAAGAAGGGTAAAGAGAGAACAAAAGAACAGAGCAAGATAGTTGTGAAGTGTTCGGTCACGCTACCCACGATGCACTGCGCGGTATATCTTCCCGCCTGATGACATGCGAACCTGGTGAGGGCAGAAGAAATTAATTACAAGAAAACACAGCAAAGCAGGAAGTTAAGACGAATTTCACGACGGAAAATAAACCTGAAAAATTACAAGAAATAGAAAAACGAAAATTAATATTTTAGCAGCACAGCGGTAACCACATATATCACATACTTAAATAAGAACAGGAACTGTGCATGCCACGAAGACATATGGAGGAGTGGAGGTGTAACTCCACTCGAACTTAACCTCGGAAATAAACGGCATCGAGTCGCCAGCTTTATGTTCCGGTCACCTTACCCCCAAGGCCGATCCGGACGAGTTGGTTAAAGACACAAATCGCGTGCCCCTCTCAGGAACTGAACCAATTCCTCGGCTGTTCATTCCGTGGCCTATTCACTACACTGACTGAGCTATCCCGTCTCCGAGTTCCGCAAGATTCTCACGATAAACAATATTAACCAGCTTATCTTTGTAACTGAGACCTAGCCGTTTCTCAGAAGGTTTAAACTGGATATCTGAGTTTATTTACATTTCAGGCTTTGTAACGGTTCGTAACAAAGCAGGTTTAGGGCAAAGAGGGATAAAAAACAGAAGAGGTGAAATGTTAACGCTACGAAGAGTGACGCCAAACATGGCGGTGGAATGAGCTGGGAGCAGCTGCAGTGGCGTGTCTGTGCGGAGACGGACAGACACGCCACTGGCGAATACTGCAGGCTGAAACATTTACCTTCAGCCTTCAAAGTGATTTGAGATTAATTCCTAATGGCCTTCTAGGTCATAACACCATGCTGTTTCGTAGGTGGATTCCGACGTTTCGGAGGAACATGTCTGAAGATTGAGGCAGGATGTTCTTCTGAAATGTTTATACCCACATAGCAGATTACAAGGCGTCGTAACCCAGAACACCACAAAGACAATTTTGATGCTCTATCCAGTGAAGGGCCGAAGAATGAGGTGGGCGGGGCATGTAGCACGCATGGGTGAGGGGAGAGGTGCATACAGGATTTTGGTGGGGAGACCTGAGGGAAGGAGACCACCTGGAAGACCCAGGTGTAGATGGGAGGATAATATTAAAATGGATCTTCAAGAAGTGGGATGGGGGGCATGGACTGGATTGATATGGCTCAGGATAGGGACAGGTGGCGGGCTGTTGTGAGTGCGGTAATGAACCTTCGGGTTCCATAAAACGCGGGGAATTTCTTGACTAGCTGACGACCTGCTAGCTTCTCAAGAAGGACTGTGCTGCATGGAGTTAGTTAGTTAGTTAGTTAGTTATCCAATGAAGGGCCAGATGATGTATTTTTATTGTTGTGGCTACCCCGCGAATTGCGAAACCGCACCGTACGAACCCGCGAAAAGCAGGGAAGAGTGAAGTATTTCCTACAGACCTACACTAAATTTTCCCGCCAATTTTCTCTGATCTTGCCGCTCAGCAAGCCAAAAAAAAAAATCGCAAAAGTACAAAAATCCTCGCCATCTATAGCTCTTCATTAGTTTTTGGTCGTGAAGAATCTAGCATAGCTGGCGCGCGGGCCTATTCTGTACGTGAAGTGGCAAGGGTAGGGTATTTGTTTTGGTTCGTCCGCCAATCCGCTGTCGCTATCGCTGTACCAGTGACTCGCTCCAAGCCTTCCGCTTGAAAAATTCCACCGGTCAAGAACTGACAACTGGCCTATGGCACGTTTTGGTGGCCGTTCAGTTTATAAAGCAAACGCTGCTAGGCGTCACAGCGACAAACACAACACAAATACTTCAAACACTGCCATAATAAAGAAGCAATAACACTTTTTTTTGATCGAGTTTATTTCAGGAAATTCCAAACGAAAAATGGACAATTTCGCTACGATGAACAAAGGAGGTTTCAGCTGACACAGCTTTGCTAATTGTACAGACGTCATTCGATTGCAGGAAATTCTCTCTTTATGTGATGCGAAAAATTATTAATTTCAGTTGGCACTAATCAGTCATTCTGTCAATCTTGTCGCAAGTCTGTTCTCTCCATTTATCTGTTTTAAGCCCAGTAGGTAGTACCCTACGTGCCGACTGCTACAACGCTATAACACTGCGTCCTGCCCACACAGTGTACAGGGCATACACAAAAGAATGGTGCGGTTAAACCAGCTTTCCATGTCCAAACGTACCATTCTTTTGTGTATGCCCTGTATTTATATACCATCGCATCATTCTCACAACATACAGTGTGTCTGCTTACGCAGCATTAACCAGCTGTCTTTGTCGAATAGACACAGAGTGTTTACTGTGCGGTACAGATTTAATTGTCATACCTTTTAAAGCCTAAGGTTACTCTATGTACCAACAGTTTTAACATTTCAACAATTTATATTTATGCCCACACACTGTATTTATGTGTGGTAGTTGTATTTAATATTACAACAAACAGCGACTTTTGCTCTTATTTATAACATAAACATTGATTTGTTTTTTTTATAACGAGATGGAAAGTGTTTACTGCGCGGTACGAACTGGGTCTTTAAATGAAACTGTTTACGCTTCGTCTTTTAAAAGGTTAATTTGACGAAGTTGTGACAGCTCGCTAGAGGTCAGAATCCATCCGCGAGGTCCTGCGACGGCCATCTCGACACTGTCTTCAAGCAAATGCTAAGACGGTTCCCCAAGTTCCAAGTTGCTACTGCATGCAACCCTTGAGATTTATAATAATGAAATTAAAACTCCTGAGAAGGACGCCGAATTAACAGGCATTCTTGATGAATAAAGAATGCCCTATGTGGACACCCTGTCCGTCTGTGACGTAATACAAAAGACTAAATCATTAGCCGGATTTTAAAAAAATTCGGATTCACTTAGTCACACTTCATTCAAGGGCGTATATAAATTTCTACGGGTTAACAGTGATTTCAGGCTTTCTCCGCGATGTCGATGAGATTGCGCTCTTCTGGGATATTACGCAGCATCGAGTGGTAATCCATTACCGACGTTTCGGGACAACGGTATCGGTCCCATCTTCAATGATCAAGAAGTCCAATACACTTGAAGATAGGACCGATACGTTAAGGCCCTTAAAGATGGGACAGATTTGTCCCGAAACGTCGGTAAAAGATTATCACTCGACGCTGCGTAACATCTCAGAAGAGCGCAGATCTCTTCTACGGGGTTTTTCACATTCACTTTTATGTAAGAATGTGTGGCGTTGTACCTTTATTCATGGCGTAGTGCTTAAAAAGACAGAGGACAAATTGACTGCGTGTTCGGATTATTTTGGTGGCGACACTGAGAAATGTGGCGCGGAAAATGAAAATATAGTGATGTGGGGTGAAATCCCCCCCCCCCCCGAGGGGAAGCCGGTGTCAATCAATTCCTCGGGCCATGTGTGGCCTGTGGGTTTACCAAGCCGGTCTGCGCTCTGCGTGACCAGCAATGAAACAGGCAAAGAGCTGATAATGTTTTAAACCTCGCCCCTGCCTGTTAGAAGGAGATATTGTGCCCCAACACGTTCAACCCCCCCAAACCCCCACTTCCACCCCTCTGCGGTCTACAATCGCGCACGTGTACTGATGAGGGCGCAATGTATCAGGAACAGTAAGTCATTGAAATTAGTTATTTGCGATCCTGATACGAAGTTTCGTGATGCAGCGAGGAATGAATTGTGTGCGAGTTGGTACAATAAAAAATATGGAGTAATGTGTCTACTGTGGCCCTCGCGATGTTATAATGCGCTGTTGTATGTGTAAAATGAACTAAAGTAAGGCGGGTGGCGCGGAGAGGAGTACTTCTGCAACGTTGCCAGACCTCAGCTTTAAGAATTACACAACGTGTACACAATTCATTACGCTTTTACACAAGTACGACTCGGCCTATTAACACAAATGAGTACCAGGAGAATTTTCTGGGCGTAAATGCGGCCGGTGCGTAGGGCTGACAACATTACAACTTTCATGTGCCGATTTCTATATATCTGGGAGCCTCAACCTCCTGGAACCCTAAGGGCCTGTCCAGGTCTGTAATGGGATTGCTTTACCTTCTACAGAGGTTTCATTCTTAGTTTGACCGCTTTCTACTACTCACTGTAGGTGTAGAGGGTTATTGTCGTACTTGATCACACTCATTGACACACACAAACACTCGGCAGGACTCCTCTGCACGAGGGATCGGTCCGTCGCAGAGACCTCTACCTGACAACACATACACTCACAACAGACAGACATCCATGCCCCCGGCGGGATTCGAACCCACAATCCCAGTAAGCGAGCGGTCAAATACCCACGCCTTAGACCGCGCGGCCACTGGGATCGGCTCGAATGCTTCCTCGTGCACAACGCCACTTGCACTGACCGATTATTTCGCCCCGCTAACAATTTCTGCACGGTTCGAGGCCCGATTTTACAAGCTCGGCCTATGCTCCTCACACTTGGCAACGCTGTCGGCCACTGATGCTGATTGGTCGGCGATCCCGTCAGCTGTCATGTGATCACATCCCTGGCTACAGACCGTCTGCAGCCACTCGCCTCTGTTCCTGTCTAGCAGTTTAGATCGGTGTTGAAGCCGCCGCTGACGCCGGGTTTGCGGCCCGCGACGGTCAAATTTTTGACTGGTCTGGTGAACGGGATAGCTCAGTCGGTATAGCGACTCGCTACAGGCTGGACGGTCCGGGGATCGAATCCCGGTGAGGGCGAGATTTTCCGCACCCGTCCAGACCGGCCCTGGGGCTTACCAGCCTCCTATACAATGGGTACCGGGTCATTCCCGGGGGTAAAGCGGCCGGGGCGTGGAGTTGACCACCCACCCTCATCTAGTGCCGAGGTTGAAGAATGAGTAGAACTATATCTCTACTCCCCCTCTGGGCCTTCATGGCCTGTTCTAGGGTGACCTTTACCTTTACCTGGTAAACGTCGCAAGCATAGTTAAAATTCAGTAAAAAAAATATTTACGTTGTAACGGGCTATGTGCGTGGACAAACATGGTTATGTTGGAAAATTTACAGTAGGAAAAGGGAGAAAAATACGGAGCGGAGAGCTCCACCATTCCCCTTAGTCCTTCAGCTTTAAGTATGTCCAAGTAACAATTATTGCAATTGTACTTCGGTCATAATTTTACTGAACAAAAGTCCGCGCCATGTCTTAAAACAATTGTCACTGACAGACAAAACAATTGTCACTGACAGAGACTGGAGATCTTCTCACTGACGTTCCTCCTTTCTTCAGTCATAAAGATGAAATTACAATTAGCATACTGATTTTATTGCAGTAATAGCAGTAAGCAATTAGAAGCTATTTTATCCCCTTTGTTGCTTAATATAAAATAAATTTTCATTACAAAAATAAGACTTATGGTAATAACTGACTTCCGCCATATGCAGGTTTTCAAATGTTCTTCTTTCTATTCAGCACACTCAGACGTTAAAAATGCAGAACAGCGACAAATGTGTCGCATTTATACACGATAGGGCAATAGCGACTAACAAGCGACAACTGTGTCCATTATACACATAGGGCAATAGGCGACTAACACAGCGACAACTGTGTCGCATTTATACACGATAGGGCAACAGACGACTAACACTACGACAACTGTGTCCATTTATACACGATAGGGCAATAGACGACTAACAAACGACAACTTGTGTCGCATTTATACACGATAGGGCAATAGGCGACTAACATACGACAACTGTGTCGCATTTATACACGATAGGGCAATAGGCGACTAACATAACGACAACTGTGTCGCATTTATACACGATAGGGCAATAGGCGACTAACAACGACAACTGTGTCCCCATTTATACACGATAGGGCAATACGACTAAACATACGACAACTGTGTCCATTTATACACGATAGGGCAATAGGCGACTAACATAACGACAACTGTGTCGCATTTATACACGATACGGCAATAGGCGACTAACACACGACAACTGTGTCCATTCATACACGATAGGGCAATAGACTAACACAGCGACAACTGTGTCGCATTTATACACGATAGGGCAATAGGCGACTAACATAACGACAACTGTGTCGCATTTATACACGATAGGGCAATAGGCGACTAACATAAGCGACAACTGTGTCGCATTTATACACGATAGGGCAATAGGCGACTAACATAGCGACAACTGTGTCGCATTTATACACGAATAGGGCAATAGGCGACTAACATAGCGACAACTGTGTCGCATTATACACGATAGGGCAATAGGCGACTAACATACGACAACTGTGTCCATTATACACGATAGGGCAATAGGCGACTAACAAGCGACAACTGTGTCGCATTATACACGATAGGGCAATAGGCGACTAACACAACGACAACTGTGTCGCATTTATACACGATAGGGCAATAGGCGACTAACACAGCGACAACTGTGTCGCATTCATACACGATTAGGGCAATAGGCGACTAACACAGCGACAACTGTGCCCCATTATACACGATAGGGCAATAGGCGACTAACACAGCGACAACTGTGCCCCATTCATACACGATAGGGCAATAGGCGACTAACACAGCGACAACAGTGTCGCATTTATACACGATAGGGTAATAGGCGACTAACACAGCGACAACGTGTCGCATTCATACACGATAGGGCAATAGGCGACTAACACAGCGACAACAGTGTCGCATTTATACACGATAGGGCAATAGGCGACTAACACAGCGACAACAGTGTCGCATTTATACACGATAGGGCAATAGGCGACTAACACAGCGACAACAGTGTCGCATTCATACACGATAGGGCAATAGACTAACACAGCGACAACTGTGCCCCATTCATACACGATAGAGCAATAGGCGCCTAACATAGCGACAATGTGCCCCATTCATACACGATTGAGCAATAGGCGACTAAAACAGCGACAACTGTGTCCCATTCATACACGATAGGGCAATAGGCGACTAACACAGCGACAACTGTGCCCCATTATACACGATAGAGCAATAGGCAAATAACATAACGACATCTGTGTCCCATTCATACACGATAGGGCAATAGGCGACTAACACAGCGACAACTGTGCCCCATTCATACACGATAGGGCAATAGGCGACTAACATAGCGACAACTGTGTCCATTCATACACGATAGGGCAATAGGCGACTAACATAGCGACAACTGTGTCGCATTTCATACACGATAGGGCAATAGGCGACTAACATAGCGACAACTGTGTCGCATTCATACACGATAGGGCAATAGGAGACTAACATAGCGACAACTGAGTCCCATTCATACACGATAGGGCAATAGGCGACTAACATAGCGACAACTGTGTCCCATTCATACACGATAGGGCAATAGGCGACTAACATAGCGACAACTGTGTCCCATTCATACACGATAGGGCAATAGGCGACTAACATAGCGACAACTGTGTCCCATTCATACACGATAGGGCAATAGGCGACAAACATAGCGACAACTGTGTCGCATTCATACACGATAGGGCAATAGGGACTAACATAGCGACAACTGAGTCCCATTCATACACGATAGGGCAATAGGCGACTAACATAGCGACAACTGTGTCCCATTCATACACGATAGGGCAATAGGCGACTAACACAGCGACAACTGTGTCGCATTCATACAGATACGGCAATAGGCGACTAACACAGCGACAACTGTGCCCCATTCATACACGATAGGCAATAGGCGACTAACACAGCGACAACTGTGCCCCATACATACACGATAGGCAATAGGCGACTAACACAGCGACAACTGTGCCCATTCATACACGATAGGGCAATAGGAGACTAACATAGCGACAACTGTGTCCCATTCATACACGATAGGGCAATAGGCGACTAACATAGCGACAACTGTGTCCCATTCATACACGATAGGGCAATAGGCGACTAACATAGCGACAACTGTGTTGCATTCATACATGATACGGCAATAGGCGACTAACACAGCGACAACTGTGCCCCATTCATACACGATAGAGCAATAGGCGACTAACACAGCGACAACTGTGCCCCATTCATACACGATAGGCAATAGGCGACTAACACAGCGACAACTGTGCCCCATTCATACACGATAGGGCAATAGGGACTAACATAGCGACAACTGTGTCCCATTCATACACGATAGGGCAATAGGCAACTAACATAGCGACAACTGTGTCCCATTCATACACGATAGGGCAATAGGCGACTAACATAGCGACAACTGTGTCGCATTCATACATGATACGGCAATAGGCGACTAACACAGCGACAACTGTGCCCATTCATACACGATAGGGCAATAGGCGACGAACACCCCCCCCCCCCCCCCCCCCCCAAAAAAAAAAAAAAAAAAAAAAAAAAAGGGCAATAGGCGACTAACTAGCGACAACTGTGTCCCATTCATACACGATAGGGCAATAGGCGACTAACATAGCGAAAACTGTGCCCCATTCATACACGATAGGGCAATAGGCGACTAACACTAGCGACAACTGTGCCCCATTCATACACGATAGGGCAATAGGCGACTAACACAGCGACAACTGTGTCCCATTTTATACACGATAGGGCAATAGGCGACTAACACAGCGACAACTGTGCCCCATTCATACACGATAGGGCAATAGGCGACTAACATAGCGACAACTGTGTCGCATTTATCACGATAGGCAATAGGCGACTAACACAGCGACAACTGTCCCCATTCATACACGATAGGCAATAGGCGACTAACACAGCGACAACTGTGTCCCATTCATACACGATAGGGCAATAGCGACTAACACAGCGACAACTGTGTCCCATTCATACACGATAGGGCATGACACTAACACGCGACATGTGTCGCATTTTTAAGATGGGCAAATAGACGACTAACACCAGCGACAACTGTGTCCATTCATAACACGTGGGCAATGGTGCTATACACAGCGACAAACTGTGTCGCATTTTATACAGCATAGGGCAATAGAAGACTAACATGCGTACAACTGTGTCGATTATACACGATAGGGCAATAGGCGGGTATAGACGGACAACTGTGTCGCATTCATACACGATAGGGCAATAGGCGACTAACATAGCGACAACTGTGTCGCATTCATACACAATAGGGCAATAGGCGACTAACATAGCGACAACTGTGTCGCATTCATACACGATAGGGCAATAGGCGACTAACATAGCGACAACTGTGTCCCATTCATACACGATAGGGCAATAGGCGACTAACATAGCGACAACTGTGTCGCATTCATACACGATAGGGCAATAGACGACTAACACAGCGACAACTGTGTCCCATTCATACACGATAGGGCAATAGGCGACTAACATAGCGACAACAGTGTCGCATTCATACACGATAGGGCAATAGGCGACTAACATAGCGACAACTGTGTCGCATTCATACACGATAGGGCAATAGACGACTAAACACAGCGACAACTGTGTCCATTCATACACGATAGGGCAATAGGCGACCAACATAGCGACTACAGTGTCGCATTCATACACGATAGGGCAATAGGCGACTAACATAGCGACAACTGTGTCGCATTCATACACGATAGGGGAATAGGCGACTAACACAGCGACAACTGTGCCCCATTCATACACGATAGAGCAATAGGCGCCTAACATAGCGACAAATGTGCCCCATTCATACACGATAGAGCAATAGGCGACTAAAACAGCGACAACTGTGTCCCATTCATACACGATAGGGCAATAGGCGACTAACACAGCGACAACTGTGCCCCATTCATACACGATAGGGCAATAGGCGACTAACACAGCGACAACTGTGCCCCATTCATACACGATTTGGGCAATAGGCGACTAACACAGCGACAACAGTGTCGCATTTATACACGATAGGGTAATAGGCGACTAACACAGCGACAACAGTGTCGCATTCATACACGATAGGGCAATAGGCGACTAACACAGCGACAACAGTGTCGCATTTATACACGATAGGGCAATAGGCGACTAACACAGCGACAACAGTGTCGCATTTATACACGATAGGGCAATAGGCGACTAACACAGCGACAACAGTGTCGCATTCATACACGATAGGGCAATAGACTAACACAGCGACAACTGTGCCCATTTTATACACGATAGAGCAATAGGCGCCTAACATAGCGACAAATGTGCCCCATTCATACACGATTGAGCAATAGGCGACTAAAACAGCGACAACTGTGTCCCATTCATACACGATAGGGCAATAGGCGACTAACACAGCGACAACTGTGCCCCATTCATACACGATAGAGCAATAGGCAACTAACATAGCGACATCTGTGTCCCATTCATACACGATAGGGCAATAGGCGACTAACACAGCGACAACTGTGCCCCATTCATACACGATAGGGCAATAGGCGACTAACATAGCGACAACTGTGTCCCATTCATTTCACGATAGGGCAATAGGCGACTAACATAGCGACAACTGTGTCGCATTCATACACGATAGGGCAATAGGCGACTAACATAGCGACAACTGTGTCGCATTCATACACGATAGGGCAATAGGAGACTAACATAGCGACAACTGAGTCCCATTCATACACGAAGGGCAATAGGCGACTAACACAGCGACAACTGTGTCGCATTCATACACGATACGAGCAATAGGCGACTAACACAGCGACAACTGTGCCCCATTCATACACGATAGGCAATAGGCGACTAACACAGCGACAACTGTGCCCCATTCATACACGATAGGGCAATAGGCGACTAACACAGCGACAACTGTGCCCCATTCACGCACAGCAGTACAGTTTACGCACCATAACGCAGTGTTAAGCAGACTATTTTGAGTGCGAATGTAAAGAGGAAGAGAAAACCACGTAATGATTTTAACGTTCCACTTCTAAGGTTAAACCACGTGGGACACATGGGCTGGGCATGCAGCACGCATGAAAAGACGGGAAAGTCATCGGCTTTTACAGTCTAAAAACCTGAAAAGAAGAGAGCATCACTGGAAGCTACAGATAGATGTGACGTAATAGTAAAGAGGGCTGGAGGGTCTAGACTGTTCAACTGGCTGAGTATAAAGTATAAAATGCATTAACTCCATCTTGAGAAGCTGCTCTTCGCTCAGCTAACCAAGCAATTTCGCGCCTTTAATGCAACCCAAAAGTTCACTACCATGCTCGTAAGACCCTGTCACTGGTCCCTTCTGCGATGACACCGTGTGGTTTGACAATTCCTCTGAAACGTCGATACATTATCTACCAGACTACACGGCATCAAATCCCAGACGCCACAACAAACCGACAGTGCGCGAACTATATTCCCACCACTCCCCGCAATGACCTGTGTGACCTTCAGATGCAGCGATCCTCCCGCCTGCTCCAAGCAGCACGTTCAAGGTCGCTTTAAACTTACGAGGAATGTGACGTGTTTAACCTTACTAAACCGATAACAAGCCTTATGTAAGGACTGAGTACCAACAGACGTAACAGCGGAGGGAAACACAGTATCTTAAAATGGCGAATTAACCCTTTAAAGACTACGGCCAACCTGAAATATAGTTAAAAGTTTCAGCTCGTACCGCGCAGTAAACACACTCCGTCTCAGTTATACAAACCAGTCAGTTAATATTGTACAGTGAAATAATCGCTGTTTGTTCTGAGATCCACACAAAACACATAAATACAGTCCGTACCGCGCAGTAAACACACTCCGTCTCAGTTATACAAACCAGTCAGTTAATGTTGTTACAGTGAAATAATCGCTGTTTGTTCTGAGATCCACACAAAACACATAAATACAGTCCGTACCGCGCAGTAAACACACTCCGTCTCAGTTATACAAACCAGTCAGTTAATGTTGTACAGTGAAATAATCGCTGTTTGTTCTGAGATCCACACAAAAACACAATACAGTCCGTACCGCGCAGTAAACACACTCCGTCTCAGTTATACAAACCAGTCAGTTAATGTTGTACAGTGAAATAATCGCTGTTTGTTCTGAGATCCACACAAAACACATAAATACAGTCCGTACCGCGCAGTAAACACACTCCGTTCAAAAACCAGTCAGTTAATGCTGCATATGGAAATAATCGCTGTTTTTCTGAGATCACAAAAACAATAAAGACAGTCAGTACCGCGCAATGTATAAACCTCGTACTGAAGTAACCCAGGTCTTTAAAGGTTAAGTGAAAACCTGTTTTTCTGAGCCAATAACAAACATAAATATACAGTCCGTCACCAGCGCAGTAAACACTATCTCGGTTACAAAACCCAATCAGTTTATGCTGCATATGGAAATAATAGCTGTTTTTTCTGAGATCTGTACAAAGAACATAAGCACAATGTCAGGACCTTGCAGAATTTTTGAATATTAAACCTGCTGGTACGTGAAGTAACCGCTAGGCTTTGAAAGGTTAAGAGATAACCGTTTTTCGAGCCAATTTAACCGTTTAAACGATAGGAATTCTGATAATGCCGGGAGGCCTGCACCAGAAGCATGCAGTAAGTGGAATTTGGGTACCGACACAGTATTTGCTGTAGGGGTGACAGGAACCAACGAAAACCTTGAGAGACTGAAGCGTGGAACACTGCAAACCAATAAACCAGACAGCGCATGGCACATCCTGTGACGTAGCACTTCACAGAGGCGTTTTTTACTTATCAAATGCCTTACGGTTTCACGGCAATCGTGTAGAAGTAATTTCATTTTACGCCCTTCAGTGAAGCTTGGCGCTCAGTGCGTCGACTTCCAGAAAAGCCACTCAATAATCTCGTGTAAATCGGTCGAAAAATGTATAGAAAATAGGGCAAGACTTCATTGACGCCTTTCACTGCGACTTCTCCGTCACTGAGATATCCCACACCGAATTTTGTCTGAATACAAGTAGGGACAAAATTTCGGAGGCCCGGGTTCGATCCCGGGTCAGTCCATGTGGGATTTATGGTGGAAAAAGTGGCACTGGGACAGGTTTTCCCCTGTCAATTTAATTCCACCGGTGTTACATTACACGGAAAAAGGACAAAAAATTAATTTTCATCATCACAGGGTTGCACATTAAGCCTCAAGGCTGCGGTGCGTCCGTAGCATCTGCTGCGGGTCTCTTCACAAAAAAAGGGGGGGGGGGGCAACATTTAATTTACGCCTTTAAGTAAAAGACAACTTTGTCCCATTTTCACCTCACAGTAGGCACACCTGCGCTCCACGGTGTACCTGACGCCCACCAAGACCGCACGACCCGCACACTACCTGCTACCAACAATAACCGGTTGATGCTATTTCGGAAAATAATCGCTATTTACTTTGTACGAAAATTTCGGTGCGTCCGTACAGTTAAGTAGGCGGTAAATACAATTACCACTGCGTCTGCAGGGTTACGAATTAAGACTGACACCCTTGAATGTGGGAGGCCGCGATAGCTCAGTCGGTATAGCGACTCGCTACGGGTTGGACGGTCCGGGGATCGAATCCCGGTGGGGGAGAGATTTTTCGTACCAGTCCAGACCGGCCCTGGGGCCTACCCAACCTCCTATACAATGGGTACCGGGTCTCTTCCCCGGGGGTACAGCGGCCGGGGCGTGGAGTTGATCACCCACCCTCATCTAGCGCCGAGGTTAAAGAAAGAGTACAGCTATACCTCTATTTCCCCTCTGGGCCTTCGTGGCCTGTTCTAGGGTGATCTTTACCTTTACCCTTGGAAGTGTCACAGACAGCTTCAGATATCAACTGAAACACATAGCTGGTTTAGCGTCACCCAAACCTGTTTTGTCCATACGCAATTAGAAAAATGCTGATACATTGTTCTTATTGTCTTTAGAAAAAAAAAACTCCACTGGAGCCAGCAGCAGCAGCTTTCAGGGTGACATTGATCAAGTGCATGGCAGATACTGCGGTCGTGGTGAAGGCAAGGTCAGCGTGACAGTAATTGCGTTAAGCTTATGTTGAGACAAACACAAGGAAATGCCCATGTGATGGAAAGTTTATATTCCTTATCTATGACTTGCAACGAGCGGTGCCTTTATCGCGGCATACTTCACGACGCTGTAAGCAGCTCAGTCAGTATAGTGTCAAATGGCAAAGTGACTGATGAATTGAAATGGATTTGGAAGGGAACTGTGGCCCAATGGATGTACAATCCCGGCAATTACCTGGAGACAAGTCGTCGTGGGCCGCGATAGCTCAGTCGGTATAGCGACTCGCTACGGGCTGGACGGTCCGGGGATCGAATCCCGGTGTGGGCGAGATTTTCCACACCCGTCCAGACCGGCCCTGGGGCCTACCCAGCTCCCTATACAATGGGTACCGGGTCTCTTTCCCGGGGGTAAAGCGGCCAGGGCGTGGAGTTAACCACCCACCCCATCTAGTGCCAGGGTTAAAGAAAGAGTAGAGCTATACCTCTACAGCCCTCTGGGCCTTCATGGCCTGTTCTAGGGAGAACTTTACCTTTACCTTACCACAGGTCGTCTCTATACCACACGAGATAACACGTCTTACTGCTTGGTAGCGACTTTACAGCAAGTGTGGGCTTTTTACTGCAGAAACGAGACGTTTTGCAAACAGACGGAAGTTTTAAGAATTGTAAATAAGCTGCTATTCCATTTACCACAGGTCCACATGCTTACAGCAAAGCACACACGGTGTTAAACTGTATTAATTAACGGACTGAATTAATTACGACAAGCCTGAAACAGGTAAAGCTGCTGTTCGGTGTACAAACTCCGTACGCCAAAAAAAGGTCACCCTGTTTAAAGCGGTAAATATGCCCAAAACCCTCGTAAAATAGTTCACCTTAATGGGTCGTATAATTATGACCGAGATTATAATGTTACGTGAACATAAATGGTCAAAGGAAAGCCAAGCTTTATGAATAAGAGATTCCTTATGTTGGGACTGCCTAACGGACTGATGTTTATAAACAGTTCAGTTCCAGTCTCACAGAGAACACGCTGTCTACATTACAAATATCGACACGTTAATACTCTCAGGGAAATGAACTGTGTTTATTGTCAGATCCACACAAATACATAAACACTGTGTGGGCGACAAGCAGTGTTTCTGAACGTTACAGCAGGTGGTACATATAGTAACCACTGCGCTTTCGATAGACTAAATTCATTGTCACGTAATATCATTATTATATTACGCATACACTAATAAAAGCAAACTGTCAGATATGATTACGGTAAAGGTAAAGGTCACCCTACAAGAGGCCATGAAGGCCCACAGGGGGAGTAGAGGTATAGCTCTACTCTTTCTTTAACCCCGGCGCTAGATGGGGGTGGGTGGTCAACTCCACGCCTCAGCCACTTTACCCCCGGGAAATAGACCCGGTACCGATTGTACAGGAGGCTGGGTAGGCCCCAGGGTCGGGCTGGACGGGTGTTGAAAATCTCGCCCCTACCGGGATTCGATACCCGGACCGTCCAGTCCGTAGCGAGTCGTTATACCGACTGAGCTATCGCGGCCCACGTCAGAAAGGATTAAAGACTGTTATTAAGCCAGATGAACCCAGAGACACGTCTGAGTGTATGGCAGTGCTATGACATACTGTAGGCACCGTATTCGGCCACACAGCAGGTGAAGTCAGTGAAGTCTTTATGTCTGGCCTCAGTGTTACCGAATGTGGAGACAGAAGCGTTACGTTGCACGTTCCTGCAAATTCACTGCTCGCTAATTCTATTATCTGATGTAAGCCACAGTAAAATATCCTGACCACATCCTTGAATAAAACCAACGAATGACGACTTTATAAGGAATATAAGGAGGAGACTCGATGTTTCAATGCGTCAGTTCGTACGTCTGGCTTCTGATAGTTGAATGATTAAACGAAACACGAAGTGTAATTAAACGTGTTCTGTTATACATAAGCTGTGTATGATTTATCAGATACACGATATCAGTGAATTCATGAAAGCAGAACGAATGAAACATTGAGATTTCCGGCATTACGGCTTGTTTTAAATAAGATGGCGGTACAACTGCACACAGTCAGTAATTGTACGTTTGAACGAAAATGGCGGCACAACTGCACACAATCAGTAATTCTACGTTTCAACAAAGTGGCGGTACAACTGCACACAACCCGTAATTCTACGTTTGAACGAAAATGGCGGCACAACTGCACACAATCAGTAATTCTACGTTTGAATGACATGGCGGCACAACTGCACACAATCAGTAATTCTACGTTTGAATGACATGGCGGTACAACTGCACACAGCCAGTAATTCTACGTTTGAACGAAAATGGCGGTACAAATGCACACAGCCAGTAATTCTACGTTTGAACCAAAATGGCGGTACAACTGCACACAACCAGTAATTCTACGTTTGAACGAAAATGGCGGTACAACTGCACACAGGCAGTAATTATACGTTTGAACGAAAATGGCGGTACAACTGCACACAGCCAGTAATTCTACGTTTGAACCAAAATGGCGGTACAACTGCACACAACCAGTAATTCTACGTTTGAACGAAAATGGCGGTACAACTGCACACAGGCAGTAATTCTACGTTTGAACGAAAATGGCGGTACAACTGCACACAGCCAGTAATTCTACGTTTGAACGAAAATGGCGGTACAACTGCACACAACCAGTAATTCTACGTTTGAACGAAAATGGCGGTACAACTGCACACAGGCAGTAATACTACGTTTCAACAAAATGGCGGTACAACTGCACACAACCAGTAATTCTACGTTTGAACGAAAATGGCGGTACAACTGCACACAGGCAGTAATTCTACGTTTCAACAAAATGGCGGTACAACTGCACACAACCAGTAATTCTTAACAATAATGGTTAAGTGAACAAACGAAACGTATATGTTTCTAGGGTTTATTCAACGCACTGAAACAGACGAATTTGAAATTTTATGAAAACAATTCTGCAGGTTTGAATTCCCATCGCTATGGTACTGCATTCAATGTATAAAAGAAAGCTTGTTACAAAAGCAAACATTACATAAACGACGTGTCAAATCAAACAAAATGCTCCAGGTTTGTGAACTGTGATTGCAAAAACCCACGCTAAGCAAACAATCACAGCACAATGACGGCAACATGGCTACGCTGCGAACCAACGTCCAAACAATTCACAACGATAATTCTGGACAACTAACCACCATCTCAAATTGGTGCAGAAAACTTCCCTGCAACAGGGCAGTGCTAACTTGTTTGTTGCTGTTGTTGTTGTTGTTGCATCTCCTCCCACACTTCTTGCGATAGCCTTCTGTTTCAACCGCGGCGTCTCCAGGAGAGCGATTTTCTGCAGCACCCACGACATGGCCATGAAAAGGCAGCGAAACTCGCTAGCAGTACGCACAATCGATGTTTCTTCGAGATGTTTATGGCAGTACTATATTTAGCAAACGGCAGCATGCAGTCTAGGCACTGATAAGGGGGGCTACATGGGTGTGGGGGCACACGTGCACCTGTAGCACCAGTCAGCGTGGGGGGCCTTGGTGTAGCAGCGAGTAGCCATTAAGCAGACAGCTCCCATAACGTCACGACATGTGCCAGCACGAATGGTCTTAAAAACATCCCAAGCCTGTAACTGACTTAGTATGTTTAATAGTCAGTTCCTACCTCACAGTGAACACACTGGGCGTTCATTAAGGTCAACCAATCAATGTTATTTACAGAAATAACAGTCTTTATAAAAATCGTACGAATTTGAAGACTAAAGCCCAGTGGTTACTATACGTACCACCATGTTTAACATTCAACAACTCTACGTTCTGCCCACACAGTGTGTTTATGTGTTTTGTGTGGATCTCAGAACAAACAGCGATTACTTCACTGTACAGCATTAACTGACTGGTTTGTATAACTGAGACGGAGTGTGTTTACTGCGCGGTACGGACTGTATTTATGTGTTTTGTGTGGATCTCAGAACAAACAGCGATTATTTCACTGTACAACATTAACTGACTGGTTTGTATAACTGAGACGGAGTGTGTTTACTGCGCGGTACGGACTGTATTTATGTGTTTTGTGTGGATCTCAGAACAAACAGCGATTATTTCACTGTACAGCATTAACTGACTGGTTTGTATAACTGAGACGGAGTGTGTTTACTGCGCGGTACGGACTGTATTTATGTGTTTTGTGTGGATCTCAGAACAAACAGCGATTATTTCACTGTACAGCATTAACTGACTGGTTTGTATAACTGAGACGGAGTGTGTTTACTGCGCGGTACGGACTGTATTTATGTGTTTTGTGTGGATCTCAGAACAAACAGCGATTATTTCACTGCACAACATTAACTGACTGGTTTGTATAACTGAGACGGAGTGTGTTTACTGCGCGGTACGGACTGTATTTATGTGTTTTGTGTGGATCTCAGAACAAACAGCGATTATTTCACTGTGCAGCATTAACTGACTGGTTTGTATAACTGAGACGGAGTGTGTTTACTGCGCGGTACGGACTGTATTTATGTTTTGTGAGGATCTCAGAACAAACAGCGATTATTTCACTGTACAGCATTAACTGACTGGTTTGTATAACTGAGACGGAGTGTGTTTACTGCGCGGTACGGACTGTATTTATGTGTTTTGTGTGGATCTCAGAACAAACAGCGATTATTTCACTGCACAACATTAACTGACTGGTTTGTATAACTGAGACGGAGTGTGTTTACTGCGCGGTACGGACTGTATTTATGTGTTTTGTGTGGATCTCAGAACAAACAGCGATTATTTCACTGTACAGCATTAACTGACTGGTTTGTTATAACTGAGACGGAGTGTGTTTACTGCGCGGTACGAACTGTATTTATGTGTTTTGTGTGGATCTCAGAACAAACAGCGATTATTTCACTGTACAGCATTAACTGACTGGTTTGTATAACTGAGACGGAGTGTGTTTACTGCGCGGTACGGACTGTATTTATGTGTTTTGTGTGGATCTCAGAACAAACAGCGATTATTTCACTGTACAGCATTAACTGACTGGTTTGTATAACTGAGACGGAGTGTGTTTACTGCGCGGTACGGACTGTATTTATGTGTTTTGTGTGGATCTCAGAACAAACAGCGATTATTTCACTGCACAACATTAACTGACTGGTTTGTATAACTGAGACGGAGTGTGTTTACTGCGCGGTACGGACTGTATTTATGTGTTTTGTGTGGATCTCAGAACAAACAGCGATTATTTCACTGTACAGCATTAACTGACTGGTTTGTATAACTGAGACGGAGTGTGTTTACTGCGCGGTACGGACTGTATTTATGTGTTTTGTGTGGATCTCAGAACAAACAGCGATTATTTCACTGTACAGCATTAACTGACTGGTTTGTATAACTGAGACGGAGTGTGTTTACTGCGCGGTACGGACTGTATTTATGTGTTTTGTGTGGATCTCAGAACAAACAGCGATTATTTCACTGTACAGCATTAACTGACTGGTTTGTATAACTGAGACGGAGTGTGTTTACTGCGCGGTACGGACTGAATCTTTAATGTAGGTTACACAAATGTCCATCTACATGCTGCTATTACCAGAAGGACAAACGGACGAAGCCTGAGAACGTACAGAATGCACTTCCGTTGCATAAATCGGGGTGCAGTGTACAGGAAATATACTGCAAGACACTCCGTGGTACCCTGTAGTCGTTTCATTGCCGCTTGAAGGAGCTGTGAGATCTATTTGAATGGTGACTGTGACACGCCCATAATTCATCTGTAAAGTTCGTTAGTACTAAATGCTTGTAGGCTGTAACCGGGCAGGGTCCGTAGTTCAAATAAACGCAAGCTGTGTGATCGCTATTATAATAGTGACTGTCCAAGTGTATTCATATCCCTCTCTATATTCCTGGGAAGGGATCCGTGCTAACCGAAGACCAAACAGCAGTATTGTAACCGTGAGTCCGGGCAGTTTACGGTGACAGTTCTGCCTTGTAATTCCGTTCTGATTTGAAAATATCCTTGAAGTGTTTCTCTTGTCGTACTGTTCACAACCGCACGCTGTTGGATTAGCTGTCACTGAGTCTCGGATTCGTAGCCTTGCATCGATTTAATTCGTACAGGAGATATTTTGTGGCCCGTAACAGGGCTTGTAAGAAATACTGTTGGGTTTACAGGCTTCATCCTGTCCCCAAAACTACGTAATATCCCCACCCGTGCGTGTTTTCATACATTTGTTACCCTTTAAACGTGAAAATTAATCTGAATTATATGAAATATCAGTTCGTACCGCGCAGTAAACACACTTCGTCTCAGTTATACAAACCAGTCAGTTAATGTTGTACAGTGAAATAATCGCTGTTTGTTCTGAGATCCACACAAAACACATAAATACAGTCCGTACCGCGCAGTAAACACACTCCGTCTCAGTTATACAAACCAGTCGGTTAATGTTGTACAGTGAAATAATCGCTGTTTGTTCTGAGATCCACACAAAACACATAATACAGTCCGTACCGCGCAGTAAACACACTCCGTCTCAGTTATACAAACCAGTCAGTTAATGCTGTACAGTGAAATAATCGCTGTTTGTTCTGAGATCCACACAAAACACATAAATACAGTCCGTACCGCGCAGTAAACACACTCCGTCTCAGTTATACAAACCAATCAGTTAATGCTGTACATTGAAATAATCGCTGTTTGTTCTGAGATCACACAAAACAATAAATACAGTCCGTACCGCGCAGTAAACACACTCCGTCTCAGTTATACAAACCAGTCAGTTAATGCTGTACAGTGAAATAATCGCTGTTTGTTCTGAGATCCACACAAAACACAATAAATACAGTCCGTACCGCGCAGTAAACACACTCCGTCTCAGTTATACAAACCAGTCAGTTAATGCTGTACAGTGAAATAATCGCTGTTTGTTCTGAGATCCACACAAAACATAATACAGTCCGTACCGCGCAGTAAACACACTCGTCTCAGTTATACAAACCAGTCAGTTAATGCTGTACAGTGAAATAATCGCTGTTTGTTCTGAGATCCACACAAAACACATAAATACAGTCCGTACCGCGCAGTAAACACACTCCGTCTCAGTTATACAAACCAGTCAGTTAATGCTGTACAGTGAAATAATCGCTGTTTGTTCTGAGATCCACACAAAACACATAAATACAGTCCGTACCGCGCAGTAAACACACTCCGTCTCAGTTATACAAACCAGTCAGTTAATGCTGTACAGTGAAATAATCGCTGTTTGTTCTGAGATCCACACAAAACACATAAATACAGTCCGTACCGCGCAGTAAACACACTCCGTCTCAGTTATACAAACCAGTCAGTTAATGCTGTACAGTGAAATAATCGCTGTTTGTTCTGAGATCCACACAAAACACATAAATACACTGTGTGGGCAGAACGTATAATTGTTGAACGTTAAACATGGTGGTACATATAGTAACCACTGCGGTGTAAAGGTATACACACAGTATACTACGACCCACCACACTCTATATCAACATCAATTTACGACCCACCCTATACAAACATCAGCAACATAAACAAATTGCGTTTTAGATAACCAAATTATCGGATATGAATGTCACAGTTAATTGGAAGGTTATGGCTATTTTTTGTATCTCTTTTTTGCCTCCTCCAAACAAACGCATTTTCTGTACCGCTCGTTATCAGCTTCTATTTGATTTATTCTGCATAAAAATAGAGATGACAGAATATTAATAACCGTAAGTGACCACTATCGCAAAAAAAAAAAAAATATATATATATATATATATATATCACAGGCAATATACGTAGCAACACTGAGGCGCGTTGGCGGAACCATTGTTGCCGTGGCCAAGCAGTATCACATATTATGGTAGTGTGTGTCTGTAGCCTTAGTTATCCAGGACGCAAAGCGCATGCGCCGTATTATATTGTCATCTGTGGCCTGTCTGACTGTACCGTATTTTCCCACATCTCATAAACGGCACGATTTTCGAAAAAAAAAAGTTACTGAACATAAAATGTGGGGTTTCAGTCTTCCGCCGCGATGTTGATGAGATCTGCGCTCTTCTGTGATATTACGCGGCGTCGTGTGGTAATTGTTTACCGACGTTTCGGGACATGTCGGTCTCATCTTCAGGGGGTCAAGAGTCCGAGTAGAGGGGGGAAAAATACGTGTTTTGATTTTCTCTACAACTCTTGTCTAAAACATTTCTCATTCTAAGAAAAACTCAGCGAGATATTAGCGTAAATGTACATAGGTCTTCATGTAAAGTACCGTTATTGTTGTCAGATTTTAATGAAAGTTGAATTTTCTCACTTTCGAAAAATACTCAAATATCAAATTTCATAAAAATCCGTTCAGTGGGAGCCGAGATGTCCGATGCGGACGGACAGACAGACATGACGAAAGCTAAACGTCGCTTTTCGCAATTTTACTGAACGTGTCTAAAAATGGACGAGCAGATATTACCGTCTTCTTTTTGATGTTATGCTGTGTCGACTACAAAACAGCTGCCGACCTTCACGACGACCGTAATGCCTGCTACTTACCAGTCCACACGGTGTTACCATCCCCAGAGACTTGAATCTTTATCCACGCCGCAGTGAAAACTTCAAAACGCACATTACACGTCTGTTACAACTGTAACTGCAGCTAGAATCGTGCTTAAACTCGGAGCGGACAGCTTCTTTCTTTGTGTCTGTCTGTCTGTCTATCTGTTCATGGAATGTGTAGTTCTGTTGCTCTTTTTAAGAGTGAGCTGACAAACGTGCTCTGCCCCGAGGCACGTACGTTGGGTTGTCTAATAGCTGGGCGTCACGTCTCTCAGCCAATGGACATTCATCTTTCCCTGACTTTAAACCCCTAACAAAAGTATTCTCGGCCATAAATAATACAATTCACGCTTAAAGAAAAGCCTTGGCGGATTGAAAGAGTTTAGCAGAGCGTTCTGGATGCTAGTTCATACGGTGGGGCATGTAATAGGAGTGTTGCAGTGTGTAGAACTATGCTTTATTTATCGTAGTTGTGTTAACCCTTTACAGACTAATACTAACCTGATTTATATTTAAAGATACAGTCCGTACCGCGCAGTAAACACACTCCGTCTCAGTTATACAAACCAGTCAGTTAATGTTGTACAGTGAAATAATCGCTGTTTGTTCTGAGATCCACACAAAACACATAAATACAGTCCGTACCGCGCAGTAAACACACTCCGTCTCAGTTATACAAACCAGTCAGTTAATGTTGTACAGTGAAATAATCGCTGTTTGTTCTGAGATCCACACAAAACACATAAATACAGTCCGTACCGCGCAGTAAACACACTCCGTCTCAGTTATACAAACCAGTCAGTTAATGCTGTACAGTGAAATAATCGCTGTTTGTTCTGAGATCCACACAAAACACATAAATACACTGTGTGGGCAGAACGTAGAATTGTTGAATGTTAAACGTGATGGTACATATAGTAACCACTGGGCTTTATATTAAAACATTCAGCTCGTACCGCGCAGTAAACACACTCCGTCTCAGTTATACAAACCAGTCAGTTAATGCTGTACAGTGAAATAATCGCTGTTTGTTCTGAGATCCACACAAAACACATAAATACCCAGTCCGTACCGCGCAGTAAACACACTCCGTCACAGTTATACAAACCAGTCACTTAATGTTGTACAGTGAAATAATCGCTGTTTGTTCTGAGATCCACACAAAACACATAAATACCCAGTCCGTACCGCGCAGTAAACACACTCCGTCACAGTTATACAAACCAGTCAGTTAATGCTGTACAGTGAAATAATCGCTGTTTGTTCTGAGATCCACACAAAACACATAAATACCCAGTCCGTACCGCGCAGTAAACACACTCCGTCACAGTTATACAAACCAGTCAGTTAATGCTGTACAGTGAAATAATCGCTGTTTGTTCTGAGATCCACACAAAACACATAAATACAGTCCGTACCGCGCAGTAAACACACTCCGTCACAGTTATACAAACCAGTCAGTTAATGCTGTACAGTGAAATAATCGCTGTTTGTTCTGAGATCCACACAAAACACATAAATACCCAGTCCGTACCGCGCAGTAAACACACTCCGTCACAGTTATACAAACCAGTCAGTTAATGCTGTACAGTGAAATAATCGCTGTTTGTTCTGAGATCCACACAAAACACATAAATACCCAGTCCGTACCGCGCAGTAAACACACTCCGTCACAGTTATACAAACCAGTCAGTTAATGCTGTACAGTGAAATAATCGCTGTTTGTTCTGAGATCCACACAAAACACATAAATACAGTCCGTACCGCGCAGTAAACACACTCCGTCACAGTTATACAAACCAGTCAGTTAATGCTGTACAGTGAAATAATCGCTGTTTGTTCTGAGATCCACACAAAACACATAAATACCCAGTCCGTACCGCGCAGTAAACACACTCCGTCACAGTTATACAAACCAGTCAGTTAATGCTGTACAGTGAAATAATCGCTGTTTGTTCTGAGATCCACACAAAACACATAAATACCCAGTCCGTACCGCGCAGTAAACACACTCCGTCACAGTTATACAAACCAGTCAGTTAATGCTGTACAGTGAAATAATCGCTGTTTGTTCTGAGATCCACACAAAACACATAAATACAGTCCGTACCGCGCAGTAAACACACTCCGTCACAGTTATACAAACCAGTCAGTTAATGCTGTACAGTGAAATAATCGCTGTTTGTTCTGAGATCCACACAAAACACATAAATACCCAGTCCGTACCGCGCAGTAAACACACTCCGTCACAGTTATACAAACCAGTCAGTTAATGCTGTACAGTCAAATAATCGCTGTTTGTTCTGAGATCCACACAAAACACATAAATACAGTCCGTACCGCGCAGTAAACACACTCCGTCACAGTTATACAAACCAGTCAGTTAATGCTGTACAGTGAAATAATCGCTGTTTGTTCTGAGATCCACACAAAACACATAAATACCCAGTCCGTACCGCGCAGTAAACACACTCCGTCACAGTTATACAAACCAGTCAGTTAATGCTGTACAGTGAAATAATCGCTGTTTGTTCTGAGATCCACACAAAACACATAAATACAGTCCGTACCGCGCAGTAAACACACTCCGTCACAGTTATACAAACCAGTCAGTTAATGCTGTACAGTGAAATAATCGCTGTTTGTTCTGAGATCCACACAAAACACATAAATACAGTCCGTACCGCGCAGTAAACACACTCCGTCACAGTTATACAAACCAGTCAGTTAATGCTGTACAGTGAAATAATCGCTGTTTGTTCTGAGATCCACACAAAACACATAAATACCCAGTCCGTACCGCGCAGTAAACACACTCCGTCACAGTTATACAAACCAGTCAGTTAATGCTGTACAGTGAAATAATCGCTGTTTGTTCTGAGATCCACACAAAACACATAAATACCCAGTCCGTACCGCGCAGTAAACACACTCCGTCACAGTTATACAAACCAGTCAGTTAATGCTGTACAGTGAAATAATCGCTGTTTGTTCTGAGATCCACACAAAACACATAAATACCCAGTCCGTACCGCGCAGTAAACACACTCCGTCACAGTTATACAAACCAGTCAGTTAATGCTGTACAGTGAAATAATCGCTGTTTGTTCTGAGATCCACACAAAACACATAAATACCCAGTCCGTACCGTGCAGTAAACACACTCCGTCACAGTTATACAAACCAGTCAGTTAATGCTGTACAGTGAAATAATCGCTGTTTGTTCTGAGATCCACACAAAACACAATAATACCCAGTCCGTACCGCGCAGTAAACACACTCCGTCACAGTTATACAAACCAGTCAGTTAATGCTGTACAGTGAAATAATCGCTGTTTGTTCTGAGATCCACACAAAACACATAAATACAGTCCGTACCGCGCAGTAAACACACTCCGTCTCAGTTATACAAACCAGTCAGTTAATGTTGTACAGTGAAATAATCGCTGTTTGTTCTGAGATCCACACAAAACACATAAATACCCAGTCCGTACCGCGCAGTAAACACACTCCGTCACAGTTATACAAACCAGTCAGTTAATGCTGTACAGTGAAATAATCGCTGTTTGTTCTGAGATCCACACAAAACACATAAATACAGTCCGTACCGCGCAGTAAACACACTCCGTCTCAGTTATACAAACCAGTCAGTTAATGCTGTACAGTGAAATAATCGCTGTTTTTACAGATAAAAACACATAGATGCACTCTGGATGCCGAACGCAGAATTAAACCTGGTGGTACATTTAGCGAACATTAGGCCTTAAAGGGGTTCATTTAAGTACTCACTCATAGTTAAACGATTGGTTATTCTCAAATGTCCACACACCTCTTTTACAATCTACTTCATTGCTCAAGCGCGCTCCGGCACGAATTACAACTATAACTGTGGGACACATTAAAGTGTTAAGTCCCCCCACATGCCATGAAGGTGTATAGAGACAGCAGAGGTATAACTCCACACTTTCTTAACCTCAGCACTAGATAATGAGCGGTCAGCTTCACACCCCGACCGCTGTATCCCCGGGGAAGGAACCACCGGTACCCACTGAACTGCAGGATGGGTGGTGGGTCAAGGCGGTATGAGCTTTCTGGTGGACTGAAAATCACTTG
Source organism: Reticulitermes speratus (assembly GCA_021186555.1). NCBI lineage: Eukaryota > Metazoa > Arthropoda > Insecta > Blattodea > Rhinotermitidae > Reticulitermes > Reticulitermes speratus. The sequence continues at coordinate 2,542,567 of JAJKFL010000001.1, forward strand.
TTCCTGTCGGGGTTCCAACCCCCGTATTTTCCATCCCGTAGCGTAGTCACGACACCGACTGTCCTACCATAGATCGTGTGTGACACACAGTTACATATTTTCGCAGTGAATTTAACGTGTTGTTCCACGAAACAGGGCATGTCACAAAACTGGACTGGTTTGCTGTGTGTGTCTTTGTGTACAAGTAACAGCAGACCGAAAACGTTTAAATCAAAAGCTGCTCACAGCTTGGGGGAGAAACACTGGTCATTTAATTTGTTCGCGTTAGAGCAGTGTTTCTGATCAAGAGAGAAAGAAACATCTTAAACGTTTAAACCCTAATGGTTACTATACGTACCAGCAAGTTTAACATTCAACAATTCTACGTTCTGCCCACAAAATGTATTTGTGTTTTGTGTGGATCTCAAAACAAACAGCGATTATTTCACTGTACAGCATTAACTGACTGGTTTGTATAACTGAGACGGAGTGTGTTTACTGCGCGGTACGGACTGTATTTATGTGTTTTGTGTGGATCTCAGAACAAACAGCGATTATTTCACTGTACAGCATTGACAGACTGGTTTGTATAACTGAGACGGAGTGTGTTTACTGCGCGGTACGACTGTATTTATGTGTTTTGTGTGGATCTCAGAACAAACAGCGATTATTTCACTGTACAACATTAAGTGACTGGTTTGTATAACTGAGACGGAGTGTGTTTACTGCGCGGTACGGACTGTATTTATGTGTTTTGTGTGGATCTCAGAACAAACAGCGATTATTTCACTGTACAACATTAACTGACTGGTTTGTATAACTGAGACGGAGTGTGTTTACTGCGCGGTACGGACTGTATTTATGTGTTTTGTGTGGATCTCAGAACAAACAGCGATTATTTCACTGTACAGCATTGACAGACTGGTTTGTATAACTGAGACGGAGTGTGTTTACTGCGCGGTACGACTGTATTTATGTGTTTTGTGTGGATCTCAGAACAAACAGCGATTATTTCACTGTACAACATTAAGTGACTGGTTTGTATAACTGAGACGGAGTGTGTTTACTGCGCGGTACGGACTGTATTTATGTGTTTTGTGTGGATCTCAGAACAAACAGCGATTATTTCACTGTACAACATTAACTGACTGGTTTGTATAACTGAGACGGAGTGTGTTTACTGCGCGGTACGGACTGTATTTATGTGTTTTGTGTGGATCTCAGAACAAACAGCGATTATTTCACTGTACAGCATTAACTGACTGGTTTGTATAACTGAGACGGAGTGTGTTTACTGCGCGGTACGGACTGTATTTATGTGTTTTGTGTGGATCTCAGAACAAACAGCGATTATTTCACTGTACAACATTAACTGACTGGTTTGTATAACTGAGACGGAGTGTGTTTACTGCGCGGTACGGACTGTATTTATGTGTTTTGTGTGGATCTCAGAACAAACAGCGATTATTTCACTGTACAACATTAACTGACTGGTTTGTATAACTGAGACGGAGTGTGTTTACTGCGCGGTACGGACTGTATTTATGTGTTTTGTGTGGATCTCAGAACAAACAGCGATTATTTCACTGTACAACATTAACTGACTGGTTTGTATAACTGAGACGGAGTGTGTTTACTGCGCGGTACGGACTGTATTTATGTGTTTTGTGTGGATCTCGGAACAAACAGCGATTATTTCACTGTACAACATTAACTGTCTGGTTTGTATAACTGAGACGGAGTGTGTTTACTGCGCGGTACGAGCTGCATCTTTAAAATAATTGTCTAATATAACTGTCTAAAGCCTAATGGTTACTATATGTACCACCATGTTTAACATTCAACAATTCTACATTCTGCCCACACTGTATTTATGTGTATCGTATTTATATTACAACAAACAGCGACTTTTGCCTTATATAACATAAACTGATTTTTTTAACCGAGATGAAAAGTGTTTACTGCGCGGTACGAACTGGGTATTTAAATGAAACAGTTTACGCTTCGTCTTTACAGGACTAAATGGACGCCACAACGATTCATCCGTCCTTTCGTCCGTGACACAGTATCAGCTACTTAGTCTGTCACATTTTCATGAAATTTGGTAAACTAATTCGGTGGGAGAGTTTCGTGAAAATCCGCTCAGTGAATCACAATTTACTTAAGCTCATACTGGCCCCGCTTTGTGAATCTACAAACCACCACAAAAAGAGCCCGCGCAATATCAACATTTCCTTGCGATATGCACACAATGTAGCCAGGCGCGGCGCGACACGTTTCGGCCCGTAGCTGTTGCCGTCCTATATCAGAGCTACTTCAAACAGAGCGACGCCTTCAGTTCAGTTGTCGTGTTAACGCGACCTGTTCTGAACTAATACAAATATGACAACACTGGAGACACGCTCCTGTGACCAAGTTTCGGTAAACATATGACGTAACATTTCACACTGTTGACACCGTGCATCTTCGTCATATTAAATAAAGTTACAGACCAACTGATGCACACTAAAACCACTTTTTAAGTAGCTTTATTATAAAATTGTTAAAATTGTACCCCTACACGTGTTTCGATCCTAGGATCATCGTCAGGGGGGTTTATTGCTAAAAGCTACAGTCACTTCAACACATGATTTAAAATATTCTATCTGCACTTTGAAACATAAGTTAAAATATTGTAAAAAAATTCTCTAAAAGTTGTAAAATTATAAAAGCACTGTAGATGGTAGAATTGTGGAACTGCTGGCGTGTGGTAGAATATTTTAAATCATGTATTGAAGTGACTGTAGCTTTTAGCAATAAACCCCCTGACGATGATCCTAGGATCGAAACACGCGTAGGGGTACAATTTTAACAATTTTATAATAAAGCTACTTAAAGAGTGGTTTTAGTGTGCATCGGTTGGTCTATAACTTAATTTAATATGACGTAACAGTTTATATCGAGAGGAAAAGTAAATATACCTGGTGGAAAGTGAATGGTTTGGTTCTTCTTCATAACTCGGGAAACATGATAGCTGCGAGAAGTTCAGGAACTGAACACCTAAGAGTAGAGTAACGACACAGGCCGCCTGGTTTTACATTCAAAACTGCACATTTCGTATGAGCCTGAGAATAAACAGCGATTGCTCTTTACAACTGAGACAGAGAGAAGAGGAAGGGAGTAGTGATAAACATTTTTATATGGGGAGGGGGGGGGAGAAAGAGCGTCGTTTTGTTAGAGGGATCCAGGCTTCGCCCGCTCGTCCTTGTAGTGGTGTTGACAGTATGAATGTAAACGAAAGGCAACACACGTGTTATGGAAACGTTAGAAATGCTGGGATGGTTCTCAAGGTCACGACTACATGCTTCTCACGAAGCCCTCCAGATTTAATTTTATCAAAATTAACGCCATTCCATCTTCAGGGCCAATTTGTCTTCTTGGGTGCTACACGTCGATTGTTAAATATTTTACCGACGTTTCGGAAGACGTACTAACTTCATCTTCAGGGCCAAGCCGTTCTTGTCCAACACTGCATGTTGTTAACGATTTACCAGTCAACACGGCGTCAGATTCCGTAAGCCTCCAATCTTCAGCAACGCCGCTGTCACAACACGCTGCATTCCATACAATTTTCTCCCATTATTCTCAACCTGCCCCAAGGGCAGTACTTGGCCATATTGAGACCGGTATACGAGCTGCCATCTGAACAACCGTGCTAGTGAACACCGCTCCAACCAACTAACTAACTAACTAACCAACTAACTAACTAACTCCATGTAGCACAGTCCTTCTTGAGAAGCTAACAGGTCGTCCAGCTAGTCAAGAAATTCCCCGCGTTTTATGGAACCCGAAGGTTCATTACCGCACTCACAACAGCCCGCCACCTGTCCCTATCCTGAGCCATATCAATCCAATCCATGCCCCCCCATCCCACTTCTTGAAGATACATTTTGTTCCTTTTCCGTTGCTTAAGTTGTACCAAAGAATCAGTCCAGGTCCGAGGCTTTGTATAGTAATTCGTAACATGGTAATTTTTTACGGTGAGGAGTTGTCAGACCTCGCCCAACCCGAAGCTGGAGGGACCACCCCTTGTCGGTTTGTCCGCGACTGCTTATCATTTTCGTGAGTGACAGTTGTAGCTTATCCTCGACCCAGACCGAATGCGTGTGACAGGACCGACTTATCGTTGTGACAGGGACCGACTTATCGTTGTGACAGGGACCGACTTATCGTTGTGACAGGCCGACTTTCGTTGGACCCGACAGACGGCCGACTTATCGTTGTGACAGGGACCGACTTATCGTTGTGACAGGGACCGACTTATCGTGGTGACAGGGACCGACTTATCGTTGTGACAGGGACCGACTTATCGTGGTGACAGGGACCGACTTATCGTTGTGACAGGGACCGACTTATCGTTGTGACAGGGACCGACTTATCGTTGTGACAGGGACCGACTTATCGTTGTGACAGGGACCGACTTATCGTTGGTGACAGGGACCGACTTATCGTGGTGACAGGGACCGACTTATCGTGGTGACAGGGACCGACTTATCGTTGTGACAGGGACCGACTTATCGTTGTGACAGGGACCGACTTATCGTTGTGACAGGGACCGACTTATCGTTGTGACAGGGACCGACTTATCGTTGTGACAGGGACCGACTTATCGTGGTGACAGGGACCGACTTATCGTGGTGACAGGACCGACTTATCGTTGTGACAGGGACCGACTTATCGTTGTGACAGTGACCGACTTATCGTGTGACAGGGACCGACTTATCGTTGTGACAAGGACCGACTTATCGTGTGACAGGACGACTTATCGTGGTGACAGGGACCGATTATCGTGTGATAGGGACCGACTTATCGTTGTGACAGGGACCGACTTATCGTTGTGACAGGGACCGACTTATCGTTGTGACAGGGACCGACTTATCGTGGTGACAGGGACCGACTTATCGTGGTGACAGGGACCGACTTATCGTGGTGACAGGGACTGACTAATCATGGGAACACCGCTGCAACACCTTAGATAACACCCAATGTCCCTGTTTTCACGGTCTCTCACCAGAATTCAAAACGTTTAACTCAGGTCCCATTTCGCAATCCCGTTTCCAAAGAGATAATTGTTACATCTGTTCCTTCTTGTGTGCTTCACTCAATCCTACTGAATTCTCCGTCGACGTCACAGGCCCCCGTTGTCACTATTAACGACAGCTACACGACGGCGTTTACGTTCTGAATATTTTGTGACTGCGATCATAAGAGAGCGGTCACAAAACAAAAAGTCTAGTGGCTGGTATTCCTCTTTCGCATTTGCAAAGTCTCCGGTTTGCATCTCGGCTAAGTGACCGGACAACCTGACGAAGAGTTCCATATATCCTCAGTTAACTCCACAAAACAACTCCCGAACACAAGGTCACGGTCGTTTCCTTCCACATCCCTGCCAATTCATTTATTCAGCAATCACTGCACGCTATACTGGCTAAAACTACCGCAGCGTGGTTACGTCAAACAAGGCCAGCGAATTTTCACAAAACACTTTGATGTAAAGGTGGCTTCCACTTTGTCCTACGCATTTAAATGAGCTACATAGCGCAGATACTGCGATACGGCAATAGGCGTCTGCTACAGTCTGCATATCAACAGCATGGCACCAGAAATACGCCACAAAACAAGTCACCTTCATTATACACTGTCGTGTAAACTAATACGCATGTTTTTCTTTCGACTTCCTCTTTAAATTTTCATTATTTAACCCCATTTCCACTTTTCTAACTTCCACCCCCCTCATAGGCAGCAGAACAAACTTTAACACGCATGACGCTTCCTACTATTACTATTATTATATGCTCGGAATATGACGTGTGGTTTCACAATAGACCTGACCTTGCGTCATTAGCTGACTCGTGTTTCCTGTACGAGGACTACGTCATACCGCTGACACGCCATTCTAACACACACATCAACATGGTTCTCACTTTCACAAACTAATTGTTTAAAGCACAGTGGTTACTATATGTACCAGCAAGTTTAACATTCACAATTCCACGTTCTGCCCACACAGTGTATTTATGTGTTTTGTGTGGATCTCAGAACAAACAGCGATTATTTCACTGTACAACATTAACTGACTGGTTTGTTAATAACTGAGACGGAGTGTGTTTACTGCGCGGTACGGACTGTATTTATGTGTTTTGTGTGGATCTCAGAACAAACAGCGATTATTTCACTGTACAACATTAACTGACTGGTTGTATAACTGAGACGGAGTGTGTTTACTGCGCGGTACGGACTGTATTTATGTGTTTTGTGGTGGATCTCAGAACAAACAGCGATTATTTCACTGTACAGCATTAACTGACTGGTTTGTATAACTGAGACGGAGTGTGTTTACTGCGCGGTACGGACTGTATTTATGTGTTTTGTGTGGATCTCAGAACAAACAGCGATTATTTCACTGTACAACATTAACTGACTGGTTTGTATAACTGAGACGGAGTGTGTTTACTGCGCGGTACGGACTGTATTTATGTGTTTTGTGTGGATCTCAGAACAAACAGCGATTATTTCACTGTACAACATTAACTGACTGGTTTGTATAACTGAGACGGAGTGTGTTTACTGCGCGGTACGGACTGTATTTATGTGTTTGTGTGGATCTCAGAACAAACAGCGATTATTTCACTGTACAACATTAACTGACTGGTTTGTATAACTGAGACGGAGTGTGTTTACTGCGCGGTACGGACTGTATTTATGTGTTTTGTGTGGATCTCAGAACAAACAGCGATTATTTCACTGTACAACATTAACTGACTGGTTTGTATAACTGAGACGGAGTGTGTTTACTGCGCGGTACGGACTGTATTTATGTGTTTTGTGTGGATCTCAGAACAAACAGCGATTATTTCACTGTACAACATTAACTGACTGGTTTGTATAACTGAGACGGAGTGTGTTTACTGCGCGGTACGGACTGTATTTATGTGTTTTGTGTGGATCTCAGAACAAACAGCGATTATTTCACTGTACAACATTAACTGACTGGTTTGTAATAACTGAGACGGAGTGTGTTTACTGCGCGGTACGGACTGTATTTATGTGTTTTGTGTGGATCTCAGAACAAACAGCGATTATTTCACTGTACAACATTAACTGACTGGTTTGTATAACTGAGACGGAGTGTGTTTACTGCGCGGTACGGACTGGTCTTAATTAATTCGGTTATTTGACTTCAAGTTACAAAGAGCTACAGTGATCTGTTGGGACGAGAGAAGGAGAAGAAACAAAAAACTTTCTCAAGTGTCATCAAAGTCGCGTAGATAACTTTTTCAGTGTTCAGCAAGCTCACTGCACATTACGGCCAACTGACAGAACGTCCGTTCGTCTGACGGCGCGTAACGTGTTAAGCACTGCAGGGAATCAAACCCGGGGGTTGTACTTAACTGACGACACCAACACGGATGTTCAAATCAGTAAACCACTGAAACATTTCTGGCCTGGTGGGCTGTTGTATCGTGTAGCCTTTGAGGTGGACACAGACGTTTCGGAGAAACATGCTGCTTCCATCTTCATAGCCGAAGTCACACCGTTGGTAGCACTTCCAAAACCACACGGTGTTACTGAAGACGGCCACACCACGGTCATTGCCGTAAAAATATCGGAACAATTAGTGTCTATTTAACGACACTCTTAATAAGGCACTATCCGTCAGCTGGTAGGATGATTAGTGAGTGGTGAAGAACGTAGAAAGAAGTGCCCGTTGCCTAATTTGAGAGGCCGTAATTTATGAAGCGAGTGAAAAACCGCGCAACCCGTAATTATAACCCGTCAGGGGAAAGACATTTGAACCCTGGACCTCCCACATGCAACGAAAAACAGTATTCGCTCCCCAGCTGCATTTTCATATCAATCAAATGTGGTAACGGCGAGCTGAAAAATATAAATCGAACTGCAAAGAAAATATATTCTGATCTGTCAAAACAGGCTTCAAACATTTCTGTCTGAAATATAATTAGATACAAATTTGAAACGCTGTTGTCGGTCCGTCCGTCTGTTCGTGTCATGACAGCGCGCTCTGTTATTTATTTTATGGAAATCAGATTTAAAATAAGGTTGATTTATTCAACACTAATTTATTTGGGCTCCTAACCAATAACTGAAAACAAACAGTGGAGCGGCCGCTTTGTCAATGACGCCAATTTTTTTTTTGTGTGTAAAAAATGGGTGTACAAACAACATTAGCTAATTATTTCAAATAAAGGGGGCAAGTGGGAGTGGGCACGAAATAGAGGGGGGGCGTCTGTACCAAGTTGCCGCACAGCAAACACAACACGTTTCGGTATCCCTACATAAAATTTTGTTAACATCGTACACACCATTCGTTACTCTCATAAATTTAATCAAATTTTTGAAACCAGTTCGCCTTACGTTTCTGAAGTGCGTTATTGAGCCACTCTGTCAAATGATACACGGCGTCAGTAACGGAAGAACGAACGAATTGAATGGAATGACAGTGGCAACCAACGTGTTCTCACTAACAACCCTGTCCCAGTGCCACTTTGACCACCACAAATTCCACACCGACTGTCCAGGGATCGAACTCTGGCTTCCACGGTGAAATGCAACAAAAATGAACGGTGGAACTAACATGATTTTACACAAGGGAACATGGCAGTAAAGGTAAAGGTCTCCCTAGAACAGGTCATGAAGGCCCAGAGGGGGAGTAGAGGTATAGCTGTACTCTTTCTTTAACCTCGGCACTAGATGGGGGGTGGGTGGTCAACACCACGCCCCGGCCGCTTTACCCCCGGGAAAGAGACACGGTACCCATTGTACAGGAGGCTGGGTAGGCCCCAGGGCCGGTCTGGACGGGTGCTGAAAATCTCGCCCCCACCGGGATTCGATCCCCGGACCGTCCAGTTCGTAGCGAGTGGCTATACCGACTGAGCTATCGCGGCCCACCCTGGCAGTATAACAGCTGGTAAAGAAAATGATCGTTAAATTAAACCAAACAGCCTCTGTAAACAAACTTAACGGAAGTCAGGAAATGTCTATAGAACACTGCACAACGCTTTCTGAAAGAGACGAAACGTCAGCAGGTGTTGGTAGATTTTAAACTTGAAACTCTCCAAGATAGGGCCGCGATAGCTCAGTCGGTATAGCGACTCGCTACGGGATGGACGGTCCGGGGATCGAATCCCGGTGGCGGCGAGATTTTCAGCACCAGTCCAGACCGGCCCTGGGGCCTACCCAGCCTCCTGTACAATGGGTACCGGGTCATTCCCGGGGGTAAAGCGGCCGGGGCGTGGCGTTGACCATCCACCCCCATCTAGTGCCAAGGTTAAAGAAAGAGTAGAGCTATACCTCTACTCCCCCTCTGGGCCTTCGTGGCCTGTTCTAGGGAGACCTTTACCTTTTCATTTACCATTACCTTTACCATTACCTTTACTCTCCAAGCTGTCTACGAACTGTTAGCAGCACAAAGTGTTTTCCCCCTGTGTTCTGCTCCCAGACCTCTAACAGGTGTCTCAGTGCAAATGCCGGAGCTCTTCAAATCCTTTCACAATCGAAGTTTAAAAGAAGGAAATACAGAAAAAGGGCGGAAGAAAACATGACCATAGCCAACACAGATGTTGCTGGTCGGCAGGCCGGAACAAAAGACTGTGAGTGGGGGGAGGGAGGCAGCTGTGTAGAACACCGCGGCGACACAGGATGTAGCGTCTAGAGGGTGGAGATGTTTTGAAGAACCTGTGCATGAAATCAGAGCCACAGATATTCAGGGCTGGATTACTGAAATACGAGTGCTCATATTTTTTGTCATCAGAATTATGGGACTGCGCAGTTGTCTAATGGCAGGGTAACAACGTTTCGGAGGAACATACTGCCTCCATCTTCAGGGTAAATCATTGGTAACCACCTACCAGACTATGTCACAACCCCCATCAAAACAACCAATCGCATACACTCGCAGTCACAAGAAACAGTTCTTCGCTCTGGATATGGTTCATTATCTTGTCAATATCGAAACATCGAATGTTTTGAAATGTGTTGCTGGAGAAGAATGGAGAAGATCAGTTGGACCGATCGTGTGAGAAATGAAGAAGTATTACATAGAGTGAAGGAGGAGAGGAATATCGTACATACAATAAAAAGAAGAAAGGCTAACTGGATTGGTCACATCTTGCGTAGAAACTGCCTTCTGAAACATGTGATTGAAGGAAAGTTAGAAGGAAGGATAGAAATGACGGGACGACGAGGGAGAAGAGGTAAGCAGCTACTGGATGACCTTAAGGAAAAGAGAAGATACTGGAAATTGAAAGAGGAAGCACTAGATCACACCCTGTGGAGAACTCGCTTTGGAAGAGTCTACGTACCTGTCGTAAGACAGACTGCAGAATGAATGAAAGAAAGAGGGTAAGCACGCGGAAGACTGTAACAAAGAAATGAAGAAGTATTACACAGAGTGAAGGAGGAGAGGAATATCGTACATACAATAAAAAGAAGAAAGGCTAACTGGATTGGTCACATCTTGCGTAGGAACTGCCTTCTGAAACATGTGACGAGGGAGAAGAGGTAAGCAGCTATTGGATGACCTTAAGGAAAAGAGAAGATATGGAAATTGAAAGAGGAAGCACTAGATCACACCCTGTGGAGAACTCGCTTTGGAAGAGGCTACGGACCTGTCGTATGAATAAATGAACAGAACAGCTAAATGGCGCAAAGAATTCGGCAAAGCAGAACACGCAGAGCTGCCACCTGCCCAGGTGCATATCTCGCAACGTTGCGTTTCACACTAAGCTTCAACAGCTGTGGCTGCGAATGTATAGAGGTATTTACCAGGTTATGTCGCACGAGATGCCGGAGGACATGTAAATGATGTTACTTCCGGAACACAGCCAACAGAACTGCCACCCCGCGAGAACACTGCGCTAACCAAACACAGTCGATGTCTGTTCATATGTCAAAATGTGTGTGAAACTCGTAAAGCGGCCAGAGGAAGAGCTTGGCCAGATGCTGCAGTCTATCATAAACGTGAAACTGTCTTCAAAGGGCACGCTGACCGTAGTGCAGGCAGTGCCATAAAATACCTCAGTGGTCACTATGGGACAAACATGTGTAAAGAATGGGGGTACATGAAACATGGCGTGTCTGACCCAGCAATAATCTTGTCTTTCGAAACTTACAATTCGTTATTCGTTTATTTATGGTTTACTTGCCCATTTATACGGGGCACGCGGTGACGCAGTTGGTTGAGGCACTGCACTACAAGCCGGAAGGTCGCGGGTTCGATTCCCGATGGTGTCATAGAAATTTTTCATTGACAAATCCTTTCGGTCGCACTACGGCCCTGGGGTCGACTCAGCCTCTAACAGAAATGAGTACCAGGAGTATTTCCTGGGGGTAAAGGCGGCCGGTGCGTAGGGCTGACAATCTTACAACCTTCATGTGCCGATTGTCTAGAAATCTAAGAGCCTCAACCTCCTGGAACCCTAAGGGCCTGTCTAGGCCTGTAATGGGGTTGCTTTACATTTTTTTACCCATTTACACCCTAGTGGTGACTTAATGTACCACTGCCACCATTTTGTCTACCACATATCCCACATGGATCGACCTGGGATCGAACCCGTGCCGTCGAGGTGAGATGCCAACGACTAACAGCCTGAAACATGGCACACTTTTGTCTAAATACAGTGTGAAAATTCATGCCTCACAGTAAACACACTGCTTCTCCATTACAAAGATCGACCGGTTAATGCTGCTGAGGTAACAGAGGTTTATTGTGCGATTTATAAGAAACACATAAATGCAGTGTGTGTGTGTGTGTGTGTGTGTGTGGGGGGGGGGGGGAATTCAAAATTTGTTACCATCAAACCGGGTGGTACATGCAGTTACCCGCACGCTTTAAAGCGTTGAAATCAAAATTCTGTTGTAGTGAAATCAAGAGAAGAATGAGGTGGGCGGGGCATGTAGCATGTATGGTTGAGGGGAGAGGTGCATACAGGGTATTGGTGGGGAGACCTGAGGGAAGGAGACCACTTGGAAGACCCAGGCGTAGATGGGAGGATAATATTAAAATGAATCTTCAAGAAGTGGGATGAAAGGGCATGGACTGGATTGATATGGCTCAGGATAGGGACAGGTGGTGGGCTGTTGTGAATGCGGTAATGAACCTTCAGGTTCCATAAAACGCGGGGAATTTCTTGACTAGCTGAGGAACTGTTAGCTTCTCAAAAAGGACTCAGCTCCATGCAGTAAGTGAAATCAAAACGGAAGCAAAGGTCTTTGCCGGTCGCAGGTGTGGCCGTGATTATGAAACACGCTGCGTGATTTGAGACAGACGGTACAGCAAAAAGGGCAGGCGACTGCTTTACCTGCAAGGTCACGGCAGCAGCTGGCCACCTTCTCACCACCTGCTGCTCACAGCTCGTCCAGTTTCTAGACCCAAAAAAGAACTTCCCTGAAGCTAAGGCAACATTAAACACAGCCCCAGTCCTCAACTTAGCAGCATGCCATGGAGATGTATGGAGGAGTGGAGGTACATGTTATTTACTTCCGACATTTTAGGTTCGTACAGCGGTGTGAAGTTTAAAGTCTTCTGGGACATGACGCCGTGTCGATGGTACAGGTATGTGACATTTGGGGCGATCTTGCCGCCTTCATCTAGAACAGGGGTGACCAAACCGTGGCTCGCGAGCCACATGCGGCTCTTTGACATATAATGTGCGGCTCGCGGAAATATGTTGCCTTAGCTCCTTTTTGCATTACAATTCATATGAAAGGTAAATACAAAATTTTTCAAACGTTATAATTATTTACCGGTATAAACTGAGAGTCCGCTGGATTAAAACGTAAGTTTAATGTTCATGGTGAGTAAATACAGGGTATACACAAAAGAATGGTGCGGTTTCAATGGTGAATAAAGGGAAACCGCACCATTCTTTTGTGTATACCTGTATATTCAAGAATGTTTGTAACAAAATGTGCGTGTAACAATAAAAATGTGCGTGTAATATTTGTTCATGTCTTGCGGATCTCAAACATCTGAAGTTTATCGTATGTGGCTCTTACGTTAAGCAAGTTTGGCCACCCCTGATCTAGAAGATAGATGTAGACCATGAAGATGGAGACCGGAACCTTCTCCGAAACTCCGGTTAACTATGTATCTAACAAGTTATTTACCTGTTATAGTGTGTAGACCATGTCTTCGCTCATCTGGGTTGTTACACAGCGTATATAGGTAGCTGTTTACCGACGTTTCGGGACAGCATATCGTTCCCATCTTCAAGGGTCAAGAACTGCTTGACCGTTAAATGAGACCGACAGGCTGTCCCGAAACGTCGGTAAACAGCTACCTATACCCGCTAGACAGCAGCCCACAAGAGCGAAGACATGGTCTACACACTATAACAAGTAAATAACTTCTTAGCTACATAGTTAACCGGAGTTTCGGAGAAGGATCCGGTCTCCATCTTCATGGTCTACATCTATCTTCTAGATCAAGGGTGGCCAAACTTTCTACTTCTAATGGCAATAAATAACATTCGTCCCAAAACCTTCCCTCATTTTGTATTATGGCAGGTTTCGTAAACAGCATTCAACTGTGTTCCGGAGTCAACAGGGGAAGCGGGTGCGAACGTTGAATTCATTTTGTATTTTACTTGACGGTCTTGGAACAGCCCACACACAACAAAAACCACAAACCACCCCAAACACAAGCTACTCTGTATTTTGTAAATATCGGACGTTTCCACTGCACTGTTGCTGAGGATGCGGGGAACCCCTCGATCTTCGAAAATGAAGGCAATCGAAACGTCGGGAACCACTAACACATTGACGCAGCGTCATGGCGTCACCTTCATCATCATTACCATAACGTAAGGTATAACGGAAATGAAGAACGCATAGTGACAATGCAATAGTGTTCAGACAACGTGTACTGTGTCAAATACCAACATTTTCGAGGATCATACTGCCTCCATCTTCAAGTGGGAAGTACCTACCTACCTACCTACCTACCTACCTACCTACCTACCACACTACACAAAACCATAATTTAACTTTCACATCCATGAGAATTAATTCTTTCTGTAGTCTTTCTGAGATCCATACGGTAATGGTAAAGTTCTCCCTAGAACAGGCCATGAAGGCCCAGAGGGGGAGTAGAGGTATAGCTCTACTCTTTCTTTAACCTCAGCGTTAGATGAGGGTGGGTGGTCAACGCCACGCCCCGGTCGCTTTACCCCCGGGAAAGAGACCCGATACCCATTGTATAGGAGGCTGGGTAGGCCCCAGGGACGGTCTGGACGGGTGCGGAAAATCTCGCCCCCACCGGGATTCGATCCCCGGACCGTCCAGCTCGTAGCGAGTCGCTATACCGACTGAGCTATCTCGGCCCACTCTGAGATCCATAACCTCTTCCAAAGCGAGTTCTCCACAGAGTGCGATCTAGTGCTTCCTCTTTCAATTTCCAGTATCTTCTCTCTTTCCTTAAGGTCATCCAGTAGCTGCTTACGTCTTCTTCCTCGTCTTCCCGTCATTTCTATCCTTCCCTCTAACTTTCCTTCAATCACATGTTTCAGAAGGCAGTTTCTACGCAAGACGTGACCAATCCAGTTAGCCTTTCTTCTTTTTATTGTATGTACGATATTCCTCTCCTCCTTGACTCTGTGTAAAACGTCTGTACCATGGAAATACCGCATTTTAGAAACGAATTCAGGCTATAGACATTGGCAGGACAGCCATCTGAAATATTTGAAGCGATTCCGTTTCTGATTTAACGAATATGTGATATATATACAGGGCATACACAAAAGAATGGTGCGGTTTAAATAGGAATCACTATTGAAACCGCACCATTATTTTGTGTATGCCCTGTATATCTGAAACGGTGTAGTCACGGATACCGACACACTTTCAGGCGCCTGTCTCAAGGCCTGCAACTTGCTTGCTCAACAGAATTGACACTAAGCACGTAACGCAATTACAAGCTCACATATTCCACTGCAGTATCATTTCTCAACATAATCCCCGAACACCGTCATGCATGTCCCATATCAGCAAATTCCACTATGACGAGGAAGTGGTAATTGTTTTTCGTAAACGTTTCCGAATGCAACAGCCACGACTTCTACGGCGACCTCATTTTTAACCTCAAACCAAGATGGGATAAACGCACCGATATCCTCGGCGGAATACGTTTTCAAAATAACGACACTTCAGTGGAATATATGAGCTACATTTAATGCTGTAATGACTTATCATCTGATTCTTACAATCCAGGGCACCCTGCTTACTGAACGCGCCCGTATTTGAACAGCGCCACAGTTCGCTGCTGCGTGGGCAAAGCAGGAAACCAAGCCATCTCTGATAGTCAACTGTTGTACTCAATCTGTCAAGTGGGTCAGATGATGAGTCATGACTCAGATATTTCTAAATAAACCTAATCATATCTCGCGTGTGTGCGAGGTAACATTGTGTATTTTAGATAACCGACCTGAGCAAACATGGCATGTTCACCTCTGCAGAGGACAGTATCTGTATTCTACCCCCATATTAACACGCGCATGACAGAGAGATAAGAAAGTGCGTCCCACAGTATCAACAGGGTGAATACCAACACAGTGGTTACTTTACCCGCATGTGTCACCCGTTTAAACATTTAAAAAATTCTACCTTCTACATGTTACATTCGTATGATTCTCGTAACGACAGACATAACTGGTTGGTGTTCATAATGCAGACGTCGTATGCTTATTGCGACGGAGAAAGTGAATTTCATTTTTTACACTAACTTCACGTTGCGGGGGGGGGGGATGAAATAAGGAGCAAAACAATGAAATAATAACAAATTTTTAGTCGCCTTTCTGCTATACTATTGAGTTCAGAATTACAAAAAAGAAAAAATTAACACGACGAAATATCCTTAGTTGCCACGCACAGTTCAGTACCCATGGTAATATTTTACACAAATTACGAACTGATATGGATACCGATCGCACAAAAGCGGCACCAAACTGCTCCGATAGTTCTCGTACGTCTATCAGCAAGGCCAACGTTTCCTGCTAGTATTATGTTAGCAGTCCAAGTTCCAACAGTTACGTATTGCGAAATAAGTACCAACAATAACCTGATGGAAAACAGCTAATACTTGCAATAACTGGAGAGAAGACACGCTGAAGTCTGTGCAATAACCTGCAGAGGAAGACACGCTGAAGTCTGTGCAATAACCTGCAGAGAAGACACGCTGAAGTCTGTGCAATAACTGAGAGGAAGACACGCTGAAGTCTGTGCAATAACCTGCAGAGGAAGACACGCTGAAGTCTGTGCAATAACCTGCAGAGGAAGACACGCTGAAGTCTGTGCAATAACCTGCAGAGGAAGACACGCTGAAGTCTGTGCAATAACATGCAGAAGGAAGACACGCTGAAGTCTGTGCAATAACATGGAGAGGAAGACACGCTGAAGTCTGTGCAATAACATGCAGAGGAAGACACGCTGAAGTCTGTGCAATAACCTGCAGAGGAAGACACGCTGAAGTCTGTGCAATAACTGCAGAGGAAGACACGCTGAAGTCTGTGCAATAACTGGAGAGGAAGACACGCTGAAGTCTGTGCAATAACCTGCAGAGGAAGACACGCTGAAGTCTGTGCAATAACCTGCAGAGGAAGACACGCTGAAGTCTGTGCAATAACCTGCAGAAGAAGACACGCTGAAGTCTGTGCAATAACATGCAGAGGAAGACACGCTGAGTCTGTGCAATAACCTGCAGAGGAAGACACGCTGAAGTCTGTGCAATAACCTGCAGAGGAAGACACGCTGAAGTCTGTGCAATAACCTGCAGAGGAAGACACGCTGAAGTCTGTGCAATAACCTGCAGAGGAAGACACGCTGAAGTCTGTGCAATAACCTGCAGAGGAAGACACGCTGAAGTCTGTGCAATAACCTGCAGAGGAAGACACGCTGAAGTCTGTGCAATAACCTGCAGAGGAAGACACGCTGAAGTCTGTGCAATAACCTGCAGAGGAAGACACGCTGAAGTCTGTTCAATAACCTGCAGAGGAAGACACGCTGAAGTCTGTGCAATAACCTGCAGAGAAGACACGCTGAAGTCTGTGCAATAACTGCAGAGGAAGACACGCTGAAGTCTGTGCAATAACATGCAGAGAAGAAGGATCGGCAAACCTGCAGAAGACGGGGTGTGCAATAACTGAGAGAGAAGACACGCTGAGTCTGTGCAATAACCATGCAGAGGAAGACACGCTGAGGTCTGTGCAATAACATGCAGAGAAGACACGCTGAAGTCTGTGCAATAACATGCAGAGGAAGACACGCTGAAGTCTGTGCAATAACATGCAGAGGAAGACACGCTGAGGTCTGTGCAATAACCTGCAGAGGAAGACACGCTGAGGTCTGTGCAATAACCTGCAGAGGAAGACACGCTGAGGTCTGTGCAATAACCTGCAGAGGAAGACACGCTGAGTCTGTGCAATAACCTGCAGAGGAAGACACGCTGAGTCTGTGCAATAACCTGCAGAGGAAGACACGCTGAGGTCTGTGCAATAACCTGCAGAGAAGACACGCTGAAGTCTGTGCAATAACCTGCAGAAGAAGACACGCTGAAGTCTGTGCAATAACCTGCAGAGAAGACACGCTGAAGTCTGTGCAATAACATGCAGAGGAAGACACGCTGAGGTCTGTGCAATAACCTGCAGAGGAAGACACGCTGAGTCTGTTCAATAACCTGCAGAGGAAGACACGCTGAGGTCTGTGCAATAACCTGCAGAGGAAGACACGCTGAGGTCTGTCAATAACCTGCAGAGGAAGACACGCTGAGGTCTGTGCAATAACCTGCAGAGGAAGACACGCTGAAGTCTGTCAATAACCTGCAGAGGAAGACACGCTGAAGTCTGTGCAATAACCTGCAGAGGAAGACACGCTGAAGTCTGTTCAATAACCTGCAGAGGAAGACACGCTGAAGTCTGTGCAATAACCTGCAGAGGAAGACACGCTGAAGTCTGTTCAATAACCTGCAGAGGAAGACACGCTGAAGTCTGTTCAATAACCTGCAGAGGAAGACACGCTGAAGTCTGTGCAATAACCTACAGAAGAAGACACGCTGAAGTCTGTGCAATAACCTGCAGAGGAAGACACGCTGAAGTCTGTGCAATAACCTGCAGAGGAAGACACGCTGAAGTCTGTGCAATAACCTGCAGAGGAAGACACGCTGAAGTCTGTTGCAATAACCTGCAGAGGAAGACACGCTGAAGTCTGTGCAATAACCTGCAGAGGAAGACACGCTGAAGTCTGTGCAATAACCTGCAGAGGAAGACACGCTGAAGTCTGTGCAATAACCTGCAGAGGAAGACACGCTGAAGTCTGTATAGCCGTGCCCGCCTTTAGCAATGGAAGTTCCTGACATACCTCGAGATGGCAGAAGTGCGTATTGCACATTGTTATACAAGTAAGGTCGGTATCTTAAAACAACGGAACTTTTTGCGGATCGTTCGAGGTTAACAGCGTGCATATTCACTAACATCGTGTATTCGGTGCCCTTCAAAGACATTTCACCAGTTTTCTCCTAGTAATACTATAATGTAAATGTTAACGAACATTATTGCCTGTTCTTGGCCTTAAGTGTTCTCAAAATAAACAGTAATAAAATAGTTAAACTGTTTACTTATGAAAACATTCTTTTATGAACACACACATATATCTCTGTAGTCTGTCTAGCACAGCGGTATTCAACCTTTTTGTTCGCGTACCCCCACATATAATTTCTCTTCAACTTTGTACCCCCAAAGTTGTTGGTGCATAATTCAAGTTATACACAGTCTATAATCTACATCTAAAATAAGTTAAATAAATTACATCCAAAATAATGTATTAAATAATAAGTTTTAAATGAGAAAAAGGAGAGTCAAGCTATTAAATAACAAATATATTATTGTCTATCGTATAAAATTAATAAAGGAACAAAGGTATTTTAGCAAAGCACAATTATATGCACTGTGTGGAATAAAATGAAACTAGCCGCCCAGATAAGAATCGCATAAAGGGAGAGAGAGAGAGGGGAGAGAGAGAGAAAATGGCGCTCCCAAATCGCATGTCCTTACGTCCGGTCTCTTGTGGCTAACCCGTAAATCTGCCCTGATTATTCAGTGTTTATCATGAAATAATATATTTATTTTTTTAATTTTACGTACCCCCTAAAATGTCTTCGCGTACCCCCGGGGGTACGCGTCCCCAGGTTGAATATTCCTGCTCTATACTATTTACTGCCAACCGTGGCGCCTCACAGTGATCCTTTCACGAACTAGCAACGCAACGGCAGCAAAGATGGCTTACTTTTGCACTAAAATGCTAACATTGGTCATCCAACCGACAGATCAAAGACGCAAAGCATTCTGGTCTTAAAAGAAAAGCAGTTCAAGAAAGGGGATGGCAAAACGTCAGTAAGGGTGCCATATCGAGACACCAGCATCTTGGGGTTTGGGGTTTGATTCCCGCAGATTAACAACACGAAGACAGCGGCTTCCTATCACTAAATATTAACTTTTTCCCGCTGCCATTTTGTAACGCAACTCAACAATGTTATTAGCTGACAAAGCATCGTGAAATAAACAAAACATAAACACGTTCCACAACAGAAATTAGCGTCCCCTACGTCACGAAACGTAAAATACCTTTACGACTGCGGTCTTTAGGAATGTGACGCCGTGTAGTTTGTTGAAATGCGTATCAACGTTTCGGACGAAACTGTGCCTCCATCTTCAGGGTATACCCTGAAAATCGACGTTAACTTTCGTTGCAAACGCACAAAAAAATACACATCAGAATACCATGGTTATATGTGGGCATCGAATTACGACGCTGCTAAGAAGTGTGTCCACGCAGACATTACTTCAGCGATTACGTCACGTAACAAACACCCCGTCCTTGTGTACAAGCAGCAGGCCTAATGCACACTTCATCTACAATATCTATGTTTTGGTCTGCGACATTCGGCGAATAAACAAATTCCGTTCAAATAGCAACGATTTTGCCTATTCGTTGCAGCAAGCCAGGGAATTCCCCAGAAATGCGGCTGACGCCATGTTCCAGTTTCGTTTAAGACGAAGCATGACGTCAGCCAGCTATCTGCCTTACGTCCTACATGTGAACTGGATGAACATGACATGAATGGAACATGAACCACGATATCAATAGCGCAAAAACATTTTTGGTCGGTAAATGATTTTCTATGTTTTGTATGGGTGTGAAACTTGGTCTCTCACACTGAGGGAGGAATATAGGCTGAGGGTGTTCGAGAATAGGGTGCTGAGGGGGATATTTGGGCCTAAGAGAGACGGGGTAACAGGGAAGTGGAGAAGACTACATAACGAGGAACTTAATGATCTGTACTGATCACCAAATATTATTTGGGTGATCAAATGAAGAAGAGTGAGGTGGGCGGGGCATGTAGCACGTATGGGTGAGGGGAGAGGTGCATATAGGGTTTTGGTGGGGAGACCTGAGGGAAGGAGACCACTTGGAAGACCCAGGCGTAGATGGGAGGATAATATTAAAATTGAACTTCAAGAAGTGGGATGGGGGGGCATGGAGTGGATTGATATGGCTCAGGATAGGGACAGGTGGCGGGCTCTTGTGAATGCTGTAATGAACCTTCGGGTTCCATAAAACGCGGTGAATTTCTTGACTAGCTGACGATCTGTTTTAGCTTCTCAAGAAGGACTGTGCTATATGGAGTTAGTTAAGTGATTTTCTATACAACAGACTTACATCATTTTATTAAACAAATCATTAAAACACTGCTAATATATGCAGACTATCTTATACGTCACTGAAACTTTCATTCAACACTTCACGAGATGTACGGGCTTACGAAATGAGCGCCTGATACAACAGTAGAGCATGTATGTCTTTTTCCCTTTTCCACTGCATCAGTACCGGCTATGTGGCCCATCAACCTATCAACGGATGTCAGGGGCTATCCGAGGCGTGAGGCTGACCACTCAGCTCCATTTACCGTGGAGCTCAGAAACGCGTGAAGCTACAAGTCCAATGCCCACACGTGTTCACGCCTATTTCTTAAAACACTTTAAAGCCCTGTGGTAACTTTAAACACGGCCAGGTTTAACATTCAACAATTCTACGTTCTGCCCACACAGTGTATTTGTGTGTTTTGTGTGGATCTCAGAACAAACAGCGATTATTTCACTGTACAGCATTAACTGACTGGTTTGTATAACTGAGACGGAGTGTGTTTACTGCGCGGTACGGACTGTATTTATGTGTTTTGTGTGGGTCTCAGAACAAACAGCGATTATTTCACTGTACAACATTAACTGACTGGTTTGTATAACCGAGACGGAGTGTGTTTACTGCGCGGTACGGACTGTATTTATGTGTTTTGTGTGGGTCTCAGAACAAACAGCGATTATTTCACTGTACAACATTAACTGACTGGTTTGTATAACCGAGACGGAGTGTGTTTACTGCGCGGTACGGACTGTATTTATGTGTTTTGTGTGGGTCTCAGAACAAACAGCGATTATTTCACTGTACAACATTAACTGACTGGTTTGTATAACTGAGACGGAGTGTGTTTACTGCGCGGTACGGACTGTATTTATGTGTTTTGTGTGGATCTCAGAACAAACAGCGATTATTTCACTGTACAACATTAACTGACTGGTTTGTATAACCGAGACGGAGTGTGTTTACTGCGCGGTACGGACTGTATTTATGTGTTTTGTGTGGGTCTCAGAACAAACAGCGATTATTTCACTGTACAACATTAACTGACTGGTTTGTATAACTGAGACGGAGTGTGTTTACTGCGCGGTACGGACTGTATTTATGTGTTTTGTGTGGGTCTCAGAACAAACAGCGATTATTTCACTGTACAACATTAACTGACTGGTTTGTATAACTGAGACGGAGTGTTTACTGCGCGGTACGGACTGTATTTATGTGTTTTGTGTGGGTCTCAGAACAAACAGCGATTATTTCACTGTACAACATTAACTGACTGGTTTGTATAACTGAGACGGAGTGTGTTTACTGCGCGGTACGGACTGTATTTATGTGTTTTGTGTGGATCTCAGAACAAACAGCGATTATTTCACTGTACAACATTAACTGACTGGTTTGTATAACTGAGACGGAGTGTTTACTGCGCGGTACGGACTGTATTTATGTGTTTTGTGTGGGTCTCAGAACAAACAGCGATTATTTCACTGTACAACATTAACTGACTGGTTTGTATAACTGAGACGGAGTGTGTTTACTGCGCGGTACGGACTGTATTTATGTGTTTTGTGTGGATCTCAGAACAAACAGCGATTATTTCACTGTACAACATTAACTGACTGGTTTGTATAACTGAGACGGAGTGTTTTACTGCGCGGTACGGACTGTATTTATGTGTTTTGTGTGGATCTCAGAACAAACAGCGATTATTTCACTGTACAACATTAACTGACTGGTTTGTATAACTGAGACGGAGTGTGTTTACTGCGCAGTACGAACTGAATGTTTATATATAATTCAGCCTGAACCGAGTCTTTAGCCGATCCCAGTGACCGCGCGGTCTAAGGCGTGAGTCTACGGCCGTTCGCTTACTGGGATTGTGGGTTCGAATCCGGCCGGGGGCATGGATGTCTGTATCTTGTGAGTGTTGTGTGTTGTCAGGTAGAGGTCTCTGCGACGAGCTGGTCACTCGTCCATTCTACCGAGTGTGGTGTGTCTAGAAAGTGTGTGATTGTGAAGCCTCGAAAAATGAGGCGGCCTAGGCCCCCAAGGGGCCGTCGAGCCATTGAAAAAAAAACCGAGTCTTTAAATGATTAGTTAAGCGCGGGGACAAGTTAGACTTCACTATCGCAAATTAAAGCGAATGACCAAGAACATTACAGCCTTTTGGAATGTGACGCCGTGTAGGTCAGTAGACCGGTGCTAACATTACGACAGAACATGCTGCCTCAGAGTGTACGTAAATTTAGGCACACACGTTGTTACATCACAGACATAGCCTTGATATGCCTCACAGTCAGACCTTCAACACACACATGACACTCTAAACCCGTATTATAAATGCATGAATTTCAAAAGAATTCAACAAGAAGACTCTTTTCACCAGCAAACTGGACTTAAATTTAAGTAAGAAACTAGTAAAGTGCTACATTTGGAGCGTAGCTTTGTGTGGTGCTGAAACGTGGACACTTCGGAAAGTGGATCAGAAGTATCTGGAAAGTTTTGATATGTGGTGCTGGAGAAGAATGGAGAAGATCAGTTGGACCGATCGTGTGAGAAATGAAGAAGTATTACACAGAGTGAAGGAGGAGAGGAATATCGTACATACAATAAAAAGAAGAAAGGCTAACTGGATTGGTCACATCTTGCGTAGGAACTGCCTTCTGAAACATGTGATTGAAGGAAAGTTAGAGGGAAGGATAGAAATGACGGGACGACGAGGGAGAAGACGTAAGCAGCTACTGGATGACCTTAAGGAAAAGAGAAGTTACTGGAAATTGAAAGAGGAAGCACTAGATCGCACCCTGTGGAGAACTCGCTTTGGAAGAGGCTACGGACATGTAGTACGACAGACTGCAGAATGAATGAATGTGGGTAAGCACGCGGAAGAATGTATGTTACATTTAGGTTCCTAAGGGCAGTCATCATTAAAAGGAATCACGTCGACGTACTAATACACAAATACATAAATACACAAAACGCGAAGTCAGCAACCGTCACGTCACTCGTTGCTTCACCCATGCTCCAAACGCAATTTGACCAACATGCTGCTCTTTACCACTGCAAACCGACGATCTGCCAACCGTCTAACAAAGCGATGCTCTTTCGGACATCGCAGGAACATTGGACACAAAAATACTTCCACTTTACTCACAGCGTCTTGAAAGGGTCTGACTGACACTCGAGTTTGTTTGATACGGAGAGCCTGAAGACAACCGAGCGAAATGGAGATGTGAGCAGGAGAGGTTCATCAAGTAGCTGCAGATCTGAAACCAGAACCCTACAGGGACGCCTAGAACCCCTCGCACGTGGGCACAGACCATGTGCTCATCAGCGGAACAATTACAATGGCAGGAAGCGTGTTGACTTATTGTACTCCGCGTATACATGCGGCAGATCGCACACTGTAGCCTTCTAGGTGGGCCAGCATAGGATTCATCTGGCTCAGGATACGGTCCTTCTATGAAGGTAACGAACCTTCGGGTTACACAAAATATGAAACATTTCCTGATTAGACGAACAATAATTAGTTGCCCAAGAAGAACTCTGCTCCATGAAATCTGTTCTTTTTTCAAGGTTATTGCACCGTGTTAGTGTGGCTGGAAATACCAATGTTTCGGGCGTACGAACTGCCTCCATCTTCAGATCCTACCCGCTATACATGCAACAATATGATCGCGCACACTAATAGTTTGGTTTACGTCAACCTGCTGTGTTGCAGGATTTTATCACCGTTTCAGAAGCTCCTTAAGCCAGCTGTTCTGATGGTTCCTCCGAAACGCCAGCAACCTTTTGTAAGTCTGTAAGGAGCCACACGCCAGATGGCCAAGAACAAATTTTGACCGCCCCTAAAGAGAAGACAGTCCGTGTGTTTAATTACGCACCACGCCATGACGGCGTAGGAAGAAGTGGAGGTATAGTTTCAAGTGTCCTTAACCTCGGCACCTGATACAGGTGAGGCGTCAGGTTCACGTAACGGCCGTATTATTCCTTCAAGGGTAAGTCTGCAGCCGGTGGAGGACACTGTTCTGCGTTCCAAGAGTCCAGTTTCGTCCGGCCCGTAGCATTGTCACTATACTGAGCTACCCCCGGCTGAAAACCGGACATCTCGCTGTGGTACTTGCCTGTCGTCCGGCTGTTGCAGAGTTCTTGAACCAAACAACCGGTTTGCAAGACAACAAAGCCCCAGTTGGAGAACAGAAGTGACTGTTCCACGTTGACTGTTTATACAGCAAGCACGTACGAGGTACATGCAATAAAACTCTATTAACGGAAATATGTCACGTGTGACGGAACGTGAGGCTGCTGACTCAACTCGCGTACTGCATTACTGTGGTTATGCAAACAGAATTACTTGACCCCGTGCAGTAATTACGATACCGTCACTAGATCGCACCACCGGCTGGCCTCCGAGGCTGCAGACATTATTACAACCTTACTTCTACAGTCTCGAAACCATTTCGCATTATGTTAACAGGTAACGTATCGGAAAACCAGACTATACGGCCGAAATACATATACATAATCACTAAGGCCAGATGAACTCTTCATTCAGGGTTTTCCTGAAACAATTACAGTGCTAATTTACTATCATAATTTTATACATGTACATTCCCGGTTGGGCCGCGATAGCTCAGTCGGTATAGCGACTCGCTACGGGCTGGACGGTCCGGGGATCGAATCCCGGTGGGGGAGAGATTTTTCGCAGCCGTCCAGACCGGCCCTGGGGCCTACCCAGCCTCCTGTACAATGGGTACCGGATCTCTTTCCCGGGGGTAAAGCGGCCGGGGCGTGGAAATGACAACCCACCCTCATCTAGTAAAATGTAAAGCAATCCCATTACAGGCCTGGACAGGCCCTTAGGGTTCCAGGAGGTTGAGGCTCTCAGATTTATAGACAATCGGCACATGAAGGTGGTAAGGTAGTCAGCCCAACGCACCGGCCGCTTTTACCCCCCAGGAAAGATTCCTGGTACTCATTTGTGTTAGAAGCTGAGTCGACCCCAGGGCCATAGTGCGGCCGAAAGAATTATGTCAATGAAAAATTCCAATGACACCATCGGGAATCGAACCCGCGACCTTCCGTCTTGTAGCGCAGTGCCTCAACCAACTGCGCCACCGCGTGCCCCTACCCTCATCTAGTGCCAGGGTTAAAGAAAGAGTAGAGCTATACCTCTACTCCCCCTCTGGGCCTTCGTGGCCTGTTCTAGGGAGACCTTTACCTTACCTTACCTTTTACCTTTACCTTTACATCCCCGGTGGCCAGTTTTGCACGTGTCATTTGCCTCCGTGGCGCCGCGCAATGGCCACTTCTGTAACACTGCACGGTTCAGGGACTCTCTTAATGTTTGGACTCTTTCCACCATCTGACGTACAACTGCAGCCAGCTATGCTTCCACCTCCACGTCACAAGACATCGCGAACACGCCTACATTCACACGCCTCAAAGATCGCTACTCGCGGAGTCCACCAGATCGCTGTCAGACGAGGACGAAGACAGAACTAACTTTTAAATATCTGTACTTCAATCGTACATCCGTGGAAGAAGTCCAAAACAGAGGCGTTTACGAATATCATATGCCAGTGCTGCAAAAATTTTCCAAAATCTAGGCGCCACCTCAAAATTCTAGGTACCAGAATGGTGACATGAAGTTATATACTGACGATCCACAAATATGTGGTACCCCTTCACAAAACTCAGTCGCCCGTGCGACCTGGCGAGCGGAGTTTGTGCACCACCTGTCATAAACCATTGTCAAAACCCGACAGCGAACAGTGCTATGAACATAGGCCCATTTTGCACAATGCAACCCGTTATCACCGCGCGGTAACGCAACCTAAAGCGAGAAAATTTTTTTTTTTGTGGTAGAGAAGTGTTTATTTTAGATAAGATAAAGTATATATTTCAACGTACTCGTAGGGAGCGGACAGATATATATGAGGTATTAGTTTCAATATTATCATTAACTATCGCAACTGAAAGCCGTTCTTCCTTGCACTTACGCCATACATGCGGTCTATTTCAAAACCCATCTCACTCAATAGTCCTCCATGACGCACAACGAGTTCAGTTTTAAAATCAAAATGATGACGCTGATGACGACAACGACACAAGACAAAAAAACTGCACGCTGTTGCTGCATGTCTACTACAGGTATGCTGTCATCTCATGCTGACGACAGCCACAAATTATGAACCTTCCACCATGCTGTTAATCTACTTAGCGCCATCAAAAACACTAACTACAGCATCATGAAACCCAAAGCTACCTGTGGGCAAGTAATACGACTCAACGTAACATCTGACACTTGCTGAAAATCGATGTCTTTCCTCACAGCAACCTACAGCAGCCTGAAAGCTACTCACACACACTATTTAATAAATCCTACCGCACAGAAAGTTGCTACTCAGAGTAATGTCGTCTGTTAATTGTGAGAACTGCTTAGGCAGAATAGAGGGATTATTGTACATACGGTAAGCACTGTGCTGTAAGGGGTAACGGGTCGTTAAACTTGGCAACAACGTTCGTTTCCTAATACGGTTGCGCTGGTAAAAGGAATGACTGGTCCACGTTCAAAGGAACGGACTGGACTTATCGCCAGACAGATACACAGGCGCATCGGTGATTCACGTGTACGTATATATGAGCTGCTGTAACGAGATATGACGTTAACAAGGAAGATGGTAAGAGTATGTGATGTTGAAAGTTATGTTGAAGTACGTTACTGACAGCTGGAATGTCTGGAGTTATGTTACTGTACGTTACTGACAGCTGGGTTGTCTGGAGTTATGTTACTGTACGTTACTGACAGCTGGATTGTCTGGAGTTATGTTACTGTACGTTACTGACAGCTGGGTTGTCTGGAGTTATGTTACTGTACGTTACTGACAGCTGGGTTGTCTGGAGTTATGTTACTGTACGTTACTGACAGCTGGATTGTCTGGAGTTATGTTACTGTACGTTACTGACAGCTGGGTTGTCTGGAGTTATGTTACTGTACGTTACTGACAGCTGGAATGTCTGGAGTTAGGTTACTGTATGTTACTGACAGCTGGGTTGTCTGGAGTTATGTTACTGTACGTTACTTACAGCTGGAATGTCTGGAGTTATGTTACTGTACGTTACTGACAGCTGGTTGTCTGGAGTTATGTTACTGTACGTTACTGACAGCTGGAATGTCTGGAGTTATGTTACTGTACGTTACTGACAGCTGGATTGTCTGGAGTTATGTTACTGTACGTTACTGACAGCTGGAATGTCTGGAGTTATGTTACTGTACGTTACTGACAGCTGGGTTGTCTGGAGTTATGTTACTGTACGTTACTGACAGCTGGATTGTCTGGAGTTATGTTACTGTACGTTACTGACAGCTGGGTTGTCTGGAGTTATGTTACTGTACGTTACTGACAGCTGGGTTGTCTGGAGTTATGTTACTGTACGTTACTGACAGCTGGATTGTCTGGAGTTATGTTACTGTACGTTACTGACAGCTGGGTTGTCTGGAGTTATGTTACTGTACGTTACTGACAGCTGGAATGTCTGGAGTTAGGTTACTGTATGTTACTGACAGCTGGGTTGTCTGGAGTTATGTTACTGTACGTTACTTACAGCTGGAATGTCTGGAGTTATGTTACTGTACGTTACTGATAGCTGGTTTGTCTGGAGTTATGTTACTGTACGTTACTGACAGCTGGAATGTCTGGAGTTATGTTACTGTACGTTACTGACAGCTGGAATGTCTGGAGTTATGTTACTGTACGTTACTGACAGCTGGTTTGTCTGGAGTTATGTTACTGTACGTTACTGACAGCTGGAATGTCTGGAGTTATGTTACTGTACGTTACTGACAGCTGGGTTGTCTGGAGTTATGTTACTGTACGTTACTGACAGCTGGATTGTCTGGAGTTATGTTACTGTACGTTACTGACAGCTGGTTTGTCTGGAGTTATGTTACTGTACGTTACTTCCAGCTGGTTTGTCTGGAGTTACGTTGCTGTACGTTACTGACAGCTGGGTTGTCTGGAGTTATGTTACTGTACGTTACTGACAGCTGGTTTGTCTGGAGTTATGTTACTGTACGTTACTGACAGCTGGGTTGTCTGGAGTTACGTTACTGTACGTTACTGAATTGCAAGACGGATGCAGCTGCGTGATTTCAATGCAATTTGTGTTGCTGAAGCCACGGAACTTCAGCCAGTCTCGGGACTGAAATTGAAACCGACTGCAAGGAGCAAATCCTCCACTGGGAAGACAGCTAGACAACATGAACACGGTAGGTTGATTACTGCGTTCACAAAAGTCCGCCACTCTTGTCGATCCTGAGCCACATGAATCAAAAACATAACCTCCAAACCCAATGCTAGAAGACCAATTTCAATATTATCGTTCCATGTGTGCCTACGATTTAAAAAATCAGGTTTTCCTTCATGTTTGCCCACCAAAATCCCGCATGCATTTCTCTTGTCTCGTAAGTGCCCCCTTGCCGTGACCATCTGGTCCCATTTACTTTGCCACATTAACATTTAGCGTCATACACATTACGAACCTCCGCCATCTTGCGCACTTTTCTCTTTTCCACAAATTTATTATCGATTTATTTAACGGTATTCTCGTCAAAAGTCACGGGTTCGAATCTCAGTCCACAGATGGACAACCCTGCTTGTCGTCGTTTCCTCACCTCTATAGGACGAAAGTCTGAACGGTATATTAGCATCAGCCACGACCGCTTCCTTTTAAATCCTTTCCAACTCATTATTCATCAAGTTATCAGACGAAGTGCAGTGAAACAACTACTAAAGGCATTCAGTGGCAACGAGTGACGTAACGATGAACTAGTTTACTGTCACGTGAAGGTACGCATTAATCTGCGTAAACATTAATACACATTAACGCAATGACGCAGTTCATGTCAGGAACATGTAATAAAAAACGCACTTTCAGTGTCGCAAGAATCACAATGCGCCTGACTGTTTGGGGAAATAATAGCTGCTTATTGTATGGATCATACAAAAAACACGCTGTATGAGAGAATAGTGAATTCATTTATGTTACAGCCGGTGGTAAATAGCTACCACTGTGCTTTAAAGAGTTGAATGTAAATAGGTGACTAAAGTACGATGTTTTGTATTGGTTATATACAGGGCATACACAAAAGAATGGTGCGGTTTTAATAGTGTTCACTATTACAACCGCACCATTCGTTTGTGTATGCCCTGTATATGTTTATTTTCTGATTTTGTAAGTAAATGTAATTTGCATACAAAGATATTACACAAGTATAATGGCAGAAGTAACATTGGATGTGGAATGAACGTAGTGTTTGTACCCCCTGAAGATGGTTTTACATAAAACCGAAACATATGTAGGGGTCGATTAATACATAATAAAGGTGAAAGTGAGGTGCATATTGTTGGTGTTTTAAACAGTGAAAAGAACCAAATGTTTATGTGCGCAGGTACGGAGTACACAGATGTGTGTACCAAGTGTTTATGTGCGCAGGTACGGAGTACACAAATGTGTGTACGAAGTGTTTATGTGCGCAGGTACGGAGTACACAGATGTGTGTACCAAGTGTTTATGTGCGCAGGTACGGAGTACACAAATGTGTGTACGAAGTGTTTATGTGCGCAGGTACGGAGTACACAGATGTGTGTACCAAGTGTTTATGTGCGCAGGTACGGAGTACACAAATGTGTGTACGAAGTGTTTATGTGCGCAGGTACGGAGTACACAGATGTGTGTACCAAGTGTTTATGTGCGCAGGTACGGAGTACACAGATGTGTGTACCAAGTGTTTATGTGCGCAGGTACGGAGTACACAAATGTGTGTACGAAGTGTTTATGTGCGCAGGTACGGAGTACACAGATGTGTGTACCAAGTGTTTATGTGCGCAGGTACGGAGTACACAAATGTGTGTACGAAGTGTTTATGTGCGCAGGTACGGAGTACACAGATGTGTGTACCAAGTGTTTATGTGCGCAGGTACGGAGTACACAGATGTGTGTACCAAGTGTTTATGTGCGCAGGTACGGAGTACACAAATGTGTGTACGAAGTGTTTATGTGCGCAGGTACGGAGTACACAGATGTGTGTACCAAGTGTTTATGTGCGCAGGTACGGAGTACACAAATGTGTGTACGAAGTGTTTATGTGCGCAGGTACGGAGTACACAGATGTGTGTACCAAGTGTTTATGTGCGCAGGTACGGAGTACACAGATGTGTGTACCAAGTGTTTATGTGCGCAGGTACGGAGTACACAGATGTGTGTACCAAGTGTTTATGTGCGCAGGTACGGAGTACACAGATGTGTGTACCAAATGTTTATGTGCGCAGGTACGGAGTACACAGATGTGTGTACCAAGTGTTTATGTGCGCAGGTACGGAGTACACAGATGTGTGTACCAAGTGTTTATGTGCGCAGGTACGGAGTACACAGATGTGTGTACCAAGTGTTTATGTGCGCAGGTACGGAGTACACAAATGTGTGTACGAAGTGTTTATGTGCGCAGGTACGGAGTACACAGATGTGTGTACCAAGTGTTTATGTGCGCAGGTACGGAGTACACAGATGTGTGTACCAAGTGTTTATGTGCGCAGGTACGGAGTACACAGATGTGTGTACCAAGTGTTTATGTGCGCAGGTACGGAGTACACAGATGTGTGTACCAAATGTTTATGTGCGCAGGTACGGAGTACACAGATGTGTGTACCAAGTGTTTATGTGCGCAGGTACGGAGTACACAGATGTGTGTACCAAGTGTTTATGTGCGCAGGTACGGAGTACACAGATGTGTGTACCAAGTGTTTATGTGCGCAGGTACGGAGTACACAAATGTGTGTACGAAGTGTTTTATGTGCGCAGGTACGGAGTACACAGATGTGTGTACCAAGTGTTTATGTGCGCAGGTACGGAGTACACAGATGTGTGTACCAAGTGTTTATGTGCGCAGGTACGGAGTACACAGATGTGTGTACCCAAGTGTTTATGTGCGCAGGTACGGAGTACACAGATGTGTGTACGAGTGTTTATGTGCGCAGGTACGGAGTACACAGATGTGTGTACGAAGTGTTTATGTGCGCAGGTACGGAGTACACAGATGTGTGTACGAAGTGTTCATGTGCGCAGGTACGGAGTACACAGATGTGTGTACGAAGTGTTTATATGCGCAGGTACGGAGTACACAGATGTATGTACAAAGTGTTTATGTGCGCAGGTACGGAGTACACAGATGTATGTACAAAGTGTTTATGTGCGCAGGTACGGAGTACACAGATGTGTGTACGAAGTGTTTATGTGCGCAGGTACGGAGTACACAGATGTATGTACAAAGTGTTTATGTGCGCAGGTACGGAGTACACAGATGTATGTACAAAGTGTTTATGTGCGCAGGTACGGAGTACACAGATGTATGTACAAAGTGTTTATGTGCGCAGGTACGGAGTACACAGACGTATGTACAAAGTGTTTATGTGCGCAGGTACGGAGTACACAGATGTATGTACAAAGTGTTTATGTGCGCAGGTACGGAGTACACAGATGTGTGTACGAAGATCAATGATATATATTGTGGTCTTCTCTACTGACACCATGTAGTCTGGTAGTTGGTTTCCAACATTACGGTAGCGCGAATTTCTCCTTTATGGCCACTTTCACAACATGCCCCTCACACACCGAAGCCTGAGGCAGTATATTCCTCTGAAACGTTTGTTTCCTCTACCAGAGTGTACCACCGTATGAAGACCTTCCACTTCAAAAAACAATTCAGGTTAGGATATGTTCAAAAGCAGGCTTCCGACGCTATTTCCGAGATTCTGCAGTCAGTGATGGCGTGGGTTGCATTCGTGTTACGTGCTAAAGAGAGTTGTACAGAACGAAGCATTTACAGCACGTACATCACTACAGAAAGGCAACCTTTTGGATCACATAAAGTTGAAAAACTGAGAGAAAATGCACTAATAATTAACAATAGTGTGACCTTGATTTCAGACTTCCGCCGCGATGTTGATTAAATCTGCTGTCTTCTGGGGTATTACTTTCCCACTCGGACTCTTGACCCGTGAGGATGGGACCGATACGTTGTCCCGAAACGTCGGTAAAAAAAATTACCACACGACGCCGCGTAATACCCCAGAAGACCGCAGATTTCAACAATAGTGTGAGTTTAGCTAAAGGTGATACAC
This sequence comes from Reticulitermes speratus, assembly GCA_021186555.1. Taxonomy (NCBI): domain Eukaryota; kingdom Metazoa; phylum Arthropoda; class Insecta; order Blattodea; family Rhinotermitidae; genus Reticulitermes; species Reticulitermes speratus. The sequence goes on from JAJKFL010000001.1 coordinate 2,575,467, forward strand.
GGTAAAACTCCCTGTACACACCTTAATATGGCGTATAGGGGGTGAAGAGGTACAGATCTACTCTTAACCTCAGAATAAGTTGGTCATGGGTTAGCTACACGCTCTGGCCGCTTTATCAGTAACGTAGTATCCATTAGTCGAAAGGCTGGAGGACCCCAGAGACAGTCCGGCTACGCCATCGAACACAAAAGTATTTGCCCCTGCCGAGACACGACCCCTGGCCAGTTTTACCAAACGATACCTGCTTGGAGGTTTCAACCTTATAAAAGTTCACGTCCGAAATAATAACAGAAATCAAAGATCGTCAAAAGTCCGTCCTCACCGTCCTATTAGTATCGAGCCGTTGTACAAGCAAGCTACAGGTGGCAATCTGATGTGACGTCACGTACAGGTTACGTTTGTGTACGATAAGTACGTGCATTAATGACATGAGTTAACACAATAAGTAAAGCCAGAACAGTTCATTACCTGAGTCACGTGCTGAGTAGTCACAGCTGCAGGCTCCCACACAAGTCCAAAGCAGGAAAAAAGTCACGTTCGCTCATTTACTATCGCAGTATGACGATAATGCATAACGTGATTGTAAATTAAAAATGACGCCGATTAGTGATAATAAACCACTGGACTTCGTACAGAAAGTACGTAAAGAATTACATCAATCCACTGTTCATCTTCCTTCCTAAATACTACAGTTTATTCTGCTTCTAAATCTTTCCTCATGACTCTCTGGGATTTATTATCACGACCTTTTTTTTTCTTTTTCTTCCTTTTCACACGCACTTTTATCGTCGTCACTTCAATGCCCTTAACAGCACACACACATCTGTTGCGAGAATACTTTCACCGACGCACAAGTTTCGTAACAACAAAGCAACATTCCAATATACAAAAACTCTCCTCCATCCGCTTTATAACACGCTCAATCACTGCAATAAACTACAAACACTGCAGCCAGTGTACAAAACCTACGCACTTTAACTTGTACAGTCTCTCTGCATGTGACAACGCAGTCTCGCAGCGCGTAACAGACTCTCACACAACCTAACTCGACCTCACCATAACGAACACTGAACATGCAACAAGCAGTCGGTGCCAGCACACCGTAAGCCAGCCAGCCAGCAAGCGGTGACGTCATCTCCTACAGCATGTTGTGCTGTGTGTTCCCCATCCCACATCTTGCACTGGAGTCAACCCTCACCGCATACTCGGGCATCCCACGGTCTGGTGGGTTCAGTGGCGGAAGTTGAGTGATGTCTATACGATATGTATCGGATCGTAATGACTGCCTGCCTATACAGAGTATACACAATAGAATGGTGCGGTTTCAATAGTTTTCACTATTGAAACCGCACCATTCTTTTGTGTATACTCTGTATAACGATGATGCATCAAACCTGAGAAGGGTTTACGGCGTCTGCTGCCACTTCTGAGGCAGTGGTCAACGACAGTGTAGTGTCGATTCTCCGAGTCCCGATTATTCGAGGGTCTCTTTTGTTCGAGTGGATGCGCTGTAGTCAAATCTGTTTCTGTGTTGTTACAGAATTCAGATGAAGTGCGTATCTCTGTGTACACGTGTCTTTCAGGCATTGCTGGACTTATTTTTAGCAGTTTCTTTGTGTATTATTGTGCATTACTACTCGCATGTATTTTAACGTGTACGTATATTTATATCATGCTATTTACGTAGTCATATATCCTATGTTGTCGCAGTCTGTGTAGTCTCAGCTTTTCGGTGATTCGACGCAGATGATGGAGTGGAACGTATATCTTAGTCGGTGTTAAGTGCCCAAAGAATTCATCTGGACACTAACACCGTTCAGTGCACAATACTAGTCATCTGGACACTAACACCGTTCAGTACACAGTACTATTCATCTGGACACTAACACCGTTCAGTGCACAATACTAGTCATCTGGACACTAACACCGTTCAGTACACAGTACTATTCATCTGGACACTAACACCGTTCAGTGCAGAGTACTAGTCATCTGGACACTAACACCGTTCAGTACACAGTACTATCATCTGGACACTAACACCGTTCAGTACACAGTACTATTCATCTGGACACTAACACGTTCAGTGCACAATACTAGTTCATCTGGACACTAACACCGTTCAGTAACAGTACTATTCATCTGGACACTAACTCGTTCAGTGCACAATACTAGTCATCTGGACACTAACACCGTTCAGTACACAGTACTATTCATCTGGACACTAACACCGTTCAGTGCAGAGTACTAGTCATCTGGACACTAACACCGTTCAGTACACAGTACTATTCATCTGGACACTAACACGTTCAGTCACAAGTACTATTCATCGGACACTAACACCGTTCAGTACACAGTACTATTCATCTGGACACTAACACCGTTCAGTGCAGAGTACTAGTCATCTGGACACTAACACCGTTCAGTACACAGTACTATTCATCTGGACACTAACACCGTTCTCAAGTAATCATCGGACACTACTACGTTCAGTCTGAACTACATTCATCGACACTAACACCGTTCAGTGCAATACTAGTCATCTGGACACTAACACCGTTCAGTACACAGTACTATTCATCTGGACACTAACACCGTTCAGTACACAGTATATCATCTGGACACTAACACCGTTCAGTACACATACTATTCATCTGGACACTAACACCGTTCAGTACACAGTACTATTCTCTCACTACTGACAACTGGACACTAACACCGTTCAGTGCAGAGTACTAGTCATCTGGACACTAACACCGTTCAGTACACAGTACTATTCATCTGGACACTAACACCGTCATCAGTACTCTCGACCTAACAGTTAGTAACATATAGTCATCTGGACACAACCGTTCAGACAATACTCTCTGACACTAACACCGTTCAGTGCACAATACTAGTCATCTGGACACTAACACCGTTCAGTACACAGTACTATTCATCTGGACACTAACACCGTTCAGTACACAGTATATTCATCTGGACACTAACACCGTTCAGTGCACAATACTAGTCATCTGGACACTAACACCGTTCAGTACACAGTACTATTCATCTGGACACTAACACCGATCAATGCAGAGTACTAGTCATCTGGACACTAACACCGTTCAGTTCACAATACTAGTCATCTGGACAGTAACACCGTTCAGTGCAGAGTACTAGTCATCTGGACACTAACACCGTTCAGTGCACAATACTAGTCATCTGTACACTAACACCGTTCAGTACACAGTACTATTCATCTGGACACTAACACCGTTCAGTGCAGAGTACTAGTCATCTGGACACTAACACCGTTCAGTACACAGTACTATTCATCTGGACACTAACACCGTTCAGTACACAGTACTATTCATCTGGACACTAACACCGTTCAGTACACAGTACTATTCATCTGGACACTAACACCTTTCAGTGCACAGTACTATTCATCTGGACACTAACACCGTTCAGTACACATCACTATTCATCTGGACACTAACACCGTTCAGTGCACAGTACTATTCATCTGGACACTAACACCGTTTAGTGCACAGTGCTATTCATCTGGACACTAACACCGTTCAGTACACTACTATTTATCTGGACACTAACACCGTTTAGTGCACAGTGCTATTCATCTGGACACTAACACCGTTTAGTGCACAGTGCTATTCATCTGGACACTAACACCGTTTAGTGCACAGTGCTATTCATCTGGACACTAACACCGTTTAGTGCACAGTGCTATTCATCTGGACACTAACACCGTTTAGTGCACAGTGCTATTCATCTGGACACTAACACCGTTCAGTACACTACTATTTATCTGGACACTAACACCGTTTAGTGCACAGTACTATTCACCTGGACACTAACACCGTTCAGTACACTACTATTTATCTGGACACTAACACCGTTCAGTACACTACTATTTATCTGGACACTAACACCGTTTAGTGCACTACTATTCATCTGGACACTAACACCGTTTAGTGCACAGTACTATTCTGATTTAGCTGTCTTTGTAGCAAGTTTCGTGTGACTGTGGTTAGATGTCTTTAACGAAGTTTTGTTTCTAACAACTTCACGTTGACTTGTTAACTGGGTTTACTGAGTGCAAAACGTACTGAAGGCTGCAACAAGCTGCACGTTGCAGGTCCATCCTAATGAACTCGCATTATGGAACGGCTCTGACCCGCAAGGACAAAGTTCAATACCCCGCAGAGACGCTACGATTTTTCCTTGTGCGATCCTAAACAGGAAAATAACTGAGGACATCCAACAGCCTATGCAGCGGATGCCGGGAGCCCTTCCTCCGAGGTAAAACTAGTCGGAGCATGAATTTGACTGGTCTCTTCTTGACAGTGATTATTTTATATCTGAGGGTAACGTGGCGGTGACAAGGCATATTTAGACTGCAATGTATTTACATGATACGCCGTGCTCTTTGGTAGGTAAGGACTACCGCTTATGTCCTGGGCATCAGCATAATCTTTCGAAACGTCGGTAACACTGTGCCAAACGACATGACGTCAGCCAAAGTGATCAGGAGGCATGTGAATACATAATACATGACAATAACAGGATACAGGCTTAAAAAGATGCACCAATTGTAGCAGTGTGGCGTTCCGTATAGTGGATACAGACATCTAGCATTAGAAAATGTACTTTGTAATCGCTGTATGTCATTTAACTACACTGACTGATATAAGATGAACTAATAGTAGCGTATGAGGTAACGTCTGACAAGAGATCGCCGTGGCCTATCTCACATTATTGCCTCAGTATCGAGGATAAAATGAGCAAGGAAAAACATCGATAACTGGAACTCATTCATGACGTCACCGCTACGTTAACCTGTTAGGTGCTAATAAGCGGAGTCTAACCTCCATCCCCTGTCTGCTCTCCAGAGAATGCCATATGTTATGAACTGTAACAATAAAAGGTAAGGCCTTTCCATTACAGGCCTGGACAGGCCCTTATGCGACACCTCGTCTATAACGACAGATATTGGTACTAATTAATTCCTCACTGTTAACCATAACATTATACTACTCGGTTATAAAGATACTCGGTTATAACGACACTCATTTTTTTTTATGGCTCGACAGCCCTATATGGGCCTGGGCCTCCTCGTTTCGTCGAGGCTTCACGATCACACTCAGACACACCACAGTCAGTAGGACTCCTCTGGACGAGTGATCAGCCCGTCGCAGAGACCTCTACCTGACAACACACAACACTCACAACAGACAGACATCCATGCCCTAGGAGAGATTCGAACCCACAATCCCAGTAAGCGAGCGGCCGAAGACCCACGCCTTAGACCGCGCGGCCACTGGGAACGGCAACAATACTCGGTTATAACGACACTCGTTTATAACGACACAAAATATTCAGTCCATTTCATGACGTTATAACCGAGTTCGGCTGTATATACAGTTCAAATTAAATTATTGTGAACTGTAGCTCAAACTGTAACTGTAACTGTAACTGTAGCTGTAACTGTAGCTGTAGCTGTAACTGTAGCTGTAACTGTAGCTGTAACTGCAACTGTAACTGTAGCTGTAACTGTAACTGTAGCTGTAACTGTAGCTGTAACTGCAACTGTAACTGTAGCTGTAGCTGTAGCTGTAACTGTAGCTGTAACTGTAGCTGTAACTGCAACTGTAACTGTAGCTGTAACTGTAGCTGTAACTGTAGCTGTAACTGTAACTGTAGCTGTAACTGTAGCTGTAACTGCAACTGTAACTGTAGCTGTAACTGCAACTGTAACTGTAGCTGTAACTGTAGCTGTAACTGCAACTGTAACTGTAACTGTAACTGTAACTGTAGCTGTAACTGTAACTGTAGCTGTAACTGTAACTGTAGCTGTAACTGTAACTGTAGCTGTAACTGTAGCTGTAACTGCAACTGTAGCTGTAACTGTAACTGTAGCTGTAACTGAAACTGTAGCTGTAGCTGTAACTGTAGCTGTAACTGTAACTGTAACTGTAGCTGTAACTGTAGCTGTAACTGCAACTGTAACTGTAACTGTAACTGTAACTGTAACTGTAGCTGTAACTGTAGCTGTAACTGTAGCTGTAACTGTAACTGTAGCTGTAACTGTAGCTGTAACTGCAACTGTAACTGTAGCTGTAACTGTAACTGTAGCTGTAACTGTAACTGTAACTGTAACTGTAACTGTAACTGTAGCTGTAACTGCAACTGTAGCTGTAACTGTAACTGTAGCTGTAACTGTAGCTGTAACTGCAACTGTAACTGTAGCTGTAACTGTAACTGTAACTGTAGCTGTAACTGTAGCTGTAGCTGTAACTGTAGCTGTAACTGCAACTGTAACTGTAACTGTAACTGTAACTGTAACTTCCGATGGAGACATTTACTAAGCACGAACGATCCACTTATTCCCACTTTAGCATATGAATACCTTCCGTCTGGAAGAAGAAACGCAGGTTGACCAAGGAAAAGATGGACAGTCCAACACCTATGAAGACGGTACAAGCCTGGAACTGCTTATAACCTGTTGATGCTGCTGACAATGATCACGAAAACCTGGGCGCCAGTTTGGTAAGGCGGCTAAAGTTTGTACGGTGGCGCCTAATATTTGTGGGTCCTCAGTATGGGACTTGCTTCGTGTCGCCTTGCTGGCGCCTGGAAGTTTGAGGTGGCTCCTAGATTTCTGGACAATTTGTGTACCCCTGAGTTAACTCCAATCTCAATCTCAGTAGTACATGCAAATAGCTCAAGGTCACTCAAATGTTCTAAGAAGTGGTTTTCTTACGGCGACAGAACAACAAACTTATACAGTTGATACAGTGAGTGTTATCAACTGTTAAGAGAAATACATTGTGGTGTATAAGCGGTGATACCAAATGGAACAGTGAATGTTGAAGTGGACGTGACCTTGAACCCCTTATGATGGCTCTCTTACAGCCGAAACACGTGTAGGGTTAATGGACATGCTTAAGAAATAAATTGCATTTGTTGGTTTAATTGTCGAGTGAAAATTCCAGTTACTGACGAAACATTACTTGGTTACCAGCGGTAACAGGTAAATTCTTCAGCTATTTTTAATCGCTTCCGTGTGCGTTTAAATGTACTATCGTCCTTGAAGGCCACCATTTTGTTTCATATATTTCACTAGATCATGCTTACGTCGCAGTTTATACATTTAAACATTCGACTGAAACTACAGCTGGTCTAAAATAGACATCTGAAACCTGTTATAACCTCCATTAATTATCGACGTTACGTCCTTGAAGACACCACCAAGGGAACAGTAATGATATCAAATGTTTGCGGTTAAATGAGACATGATCAGACACTGGAAGTTTTTACTGGGGCAGACAGATTGGATCAGGCTCGGCGACAATGCAGCAACAAGCATGTACATATAAACAACACGAAAAACAAAATATGTACAGTGTAAGTCAATCAGAAAGAAATGATGTAACGTGTTTCTAACACAGTAAGCAGTGAGCCTATGATATGTGTATCAGTTCTTACGACAGCTCTCGAAGTTTAATTATAATTAACTAATAATTGATGCATGTCGATCCCAGTGGCCGCGCTGTCTAAAGCGTGGGTCTGCGGCCGTTCGCTTGTGGGTTCGAATCCTGCCGAGGGCATGGATGTCTGTCAGTTGTGAGTGTTGTGTGTTGTCAGGTAGAGGTCTCTGCGACGGGCTGATCACTCGTACAGAGGAGTCCTACCGAGTGTGATGTGTCTAAATGTGATCGTGAAGCCTCAATAATGAGGAGGTCCTGTCCTACTAGGGGCTGTTGGGTTCGAATCCTGCCGGGGGCATGTATGTCTGTCTGTTGTCAGTGTTGTGTGTCAGGTAGAGGTCTGTGCGACGGGCTGATCACTCGTACAGAGGAGTCCTATCGAGTGTGATGTGTCTAAATGTGATCGTGAAGCCTCGATAATGAGGAGGTCCTGTCCTACTAGGGGCTGTTGGGTTCGAATCCTGCCGGGGGCATGTATGTCTGTCTGTTGTCAGTGTTGTGTGTCAGGTAGAGGTCTGTGCGACGGGCTGATCACTCGTACAGAGGAGTCCTATCGAGTGTGATGTGTCTAAATGTGATCGTGAAGCCTCGATAATGAGGAGGTCCTGTCCTACTAGGGGCTGTTGGGTTCGAATCCTGCCGGGGCATGTATGTCTGTCTGTTGTCAGTGTTGTGTGTCAGGTAGAGGTGTCTACGGAGGGCTGATCACTCGTCCAGAGGAGTCCTATCGAGTGTGATGTGTCTAAATGTGATCGTAAAGCCTCGATAATGAGGAGGTCCTGTCCTACTAGGGGCTGTTGGGTTCGAATCCTGCCGGGGGCATGTATGTCTGTCTGTTGTCAGTGTTGTGTGTCAGGTAGAGGTGTCTACGGAGGGCTGATCACTCGTCCAGAGGAGTCCTATCGAGTGTGATGTGTCTAAATGTGATCGTAAAGCCTCGATAATGAGGAGGTCCTGCCCTACTAGGGGCTGTTGGGTTCGAATCCTGCCGGGGGCATGGATGTCTGTCTGTTGTCAGTGTTGTGTGTTGTCAGGTAGAGGTCTCTGCGACGGGCTGATCACTCGTACAGAGGAGTCCTCTCGAGTGTGATGTGTCTAAATGTGATCGTAAAGCCTTGATAATGAGGAGGCCCTGGCCCAGTAGGGGCTGTTGCGCCATGGAATAAAAAAAACAATTGATGCGTATCACGTCGCTCTAGGCCACCTGGTTACGTCATTACACACATGTGGAACTGGTAACTTCTCTTTGAATTACCCTGTATTTATATCTCGTCATCATAATTCAGGGCAAAACCAAAATATAAAGTCAGCAAACACAACCTCAGGAAATGTCACGAAGTTCAAAGGTTAATGAAGTATTAGAGGTAAAGGTAAAGGTATCCCATTACAGGCTTCGACAGGCCCTTAGGGTTCCAGGAGGTTGAGGCTCCCAGGTTTCTAGACAATCGGCACATGAAGGTGGTAAGGTTGTCAGCCCTACACACCAGCCGCCTTTACCCCCAGGAAATATTCCTGGTACTCTTTTCTCTTAGAGGCTGAGTCGACCCCCAAGGCCATAGTGCGACCGAAAGGATTATGCCAATGAAAAATTCCAATGACACCATCGGGAATCGAACCCGCGACCTTCCGACTTAAACACAGTGCCTCAACAAACTGCGCCACCGCGTGCCCCGAAGTATTAAAGTTGCATTCACAAATAAGTTATGTTTGGGGATGTTTGCTACCATTCAGTTCTAAAAACTTTTCTTCCCCTGGAAAGATATCTAAAAAACCCGTAGAGATTAAAAATGTGTAAAACTATAGTGCCTGTTGTTCTGTATAAGTGTAAAACTATAGTGCCTGTTGTTCTGTATAAGTGTAAAACTATAGTGCCTGTTGTTCTGTATAAGTGTAAAACTATAGTGCCTGTTGTTCTGTATAAGTGTAAAACTATAGTGCCTATTGTTCTGTATAAGTGTAAAACTATAGTGCCTGTTGTTCTGTATAAGTGTAAAACTATACTGCCTGTTGTTCTGTATAAGTGTAAAACTATAGTGCCTGTTGTTCTGTATAAGTGTAAAACTATAGTGCCTGTTGTTCTGTATAAGTGTAAAACTATAGTGCCTGTTGTTCTGTATAAGTGTAAAACTATAGTGCCTGTTGTTCTGTATAAGTGTAAAACTATAGTGCCTGTTGTTCTGTATAAGTGTAAAACTATAGTGCCTGTTGTTCTGTATAAGTGTAAAACTATAGTGCCTGTTGTTCTGTATAAGTGTAAAACTATAGTGCCTGTTGTTCTGTATAAGTGTAAAACTATACTGCCTGTTGTTCTGTATAAGTGTAAAACTATAGTGCCTGTTGTTCTGTATAAGTGTAAAACTATAGTGCCTGTTGTTCTGTATAAGTGTAAAACTATAGTGCCTGTTGTTCTGTATAAGTGTAAAACTATAGTGCCTGTTGTTCTGTATAAGTGTAAAACTATAGTGCCTGTTGTTCTGTATAAGTGTAAAACCTTCCCTCTAATCCCAAGGGAGTAAGACGGACTGAGGTTTGTTGACAACGGGAGTGCTGAGAAGAACATTGGTGCTGAAGAGAAAGTAGTGACAGGGGGTTGGAGAAAACTGCACAGCGAGGAGCTTCATGATGACTGTAATTAGGATGATCAAGTCAGGGAAGATGGGATGGGTGACACATGTAGCACGTATGGAGAGATGCGAAATATGTGCAAAATTCTAGTCTCAAAATCTGAAGAGAACAGATCGTATGGGATATCAGTCTTCTGGGATGTGACGCAGTGTCGTTACTTTCCCGACGTTTCGAAAGATCGTAGTGCCTTAATCCTCAGTGTCAAGCAGTCCATTTCGGCACTTCTTGGTCCTGGAGATTAAGGCAATACGATCTTTCGAAACGTCGGCAAATACCCACTGACACAGTGCAACGTCCTTGAATTCTCAGCAACACCGCTGTTGAGAACATCAAAACTGATATCTAATTAAGTGGCATGATATTATTAAAATCGATCTCAAACGAATAAGTTATGCGAATGTGAAGTAGCTTGAAGTAAATTGTAAAAGCTTCAGACGACGTTATGTAACATTGAGAACTAATTGGTTTGTGGACTTTGTCCATCGTCCGGAAATCTAAAATTACGACGTTTCGGAAGCTGCATCTGCTTCCGTCCTCAGGTGAAGGGGAGGGAGACACCTACTGTGTTGGGTCCCTTAGATAGAGTGTTTGAGGTTAGCTCTATCTAAGGGACCCAACACGGTAGGTGTCTCCATCCCTTTCACCTGAGGACGGAAGCAGAGGCAGCTTCCGAAACGTCGTGATTTTAGATTTCCGGACGATGGACAAGGTCCAGAAACCAATTAGCTCTCAATCGCTTCAAGCCGCTCAGGTACGGTCCAGTGGCGGATCGCTGTGAACACAACAATGAACTTTCCGACTCTCAGATAAGGCAGGAAAACTGTTGAGTAGGTTATCAGGCCTTCTCTCGTGTGTGAGAGTATCGCTGGATGATTAATTCCCGACGTTTCGAAAGCTCGTGTTGCCTTTATCTTCAACGGTCAAGCAGTCCAAAAAAGAATAACATTCTTCTTGGAGTGCTTGACCATTGAAAATGAAGGCAACACGATCCCTCGAAACGTCGAGAACTGATCAAAAGACACGGCGTCACATTCCGGTAGGACTACGGCCTCAAGCAATACCGCTGTGCCAGCCTGAATCACGCCGTTGCCGTTAACGCAGGCAGTTAGTGACGTTTCAATGCATCGAAACCCACGTGGATGACCCACACGCAGTGCGTCCACGCGTCCTGTGAGACCCACGCAATGTCACTGCCGGTCTGCAAGTCATACAATTATTCCAGACGAACCTGGCTGATTTTCTTCGAAGACCGGAAGCCATTACTGTATCGGTAAGTTCCGGATTCTGCAGAGTCTTCGTGAACGAATGGCTTTATCGAAAGGTAGCCCTTCAAAATCACACCACAGACTGCGAGATGATCCCCGAAGAGGGAAGGGGTGTGTCTGGCGCGGTGCGGGGACTACTGTACAGTGATTCGTAGGAACAACACACTGTTCTACTATTACACACAAACCGATATCATCAAGTATTTACAGCAGCGTGTACTGTGCGAATGCTTTCAGAACGGATAGTAGCAACTCGTCATTCACAACGAAATCTTGCGCATGCGCATCTATCGCATTCCTAGCAGGGGTCATCTCCTGGTCTGTGGACAGTACATGTAGCAGCTGCTTTCTTAGCGACGTAAATAAGAAACCGCCGCACTTTGCCAAGCTGCTTAGTATCTCTTACGATTCTCAGAATTAACAAACGATTCAGCCGGGATAGCTCAGTCAATACAGTGACAAGAGAACACGTGGACGTGGGAATAATCAGGGCAGAGCTGGGCAGTACTTGATATATTCCAAGCTTCAAAGGGCAAAGCAGCTTTCTTCCTGCAATAAAGAAACGACGCCAGCTCGGAACTGGATAAAAAATATGCGTCTATTGAATTGGGAGCCAACCCTGTTAGTGGTTTCCTGGAATTTTGCCTCTGCCTGGCTTCAACTTCCGCAACCATGGCACCGTCTTGCTTTATCGCATTTAATGCATTCACCTTCAGCTTCATCAGAATTCTATTTAAAACTACTCTCGCCAGATGTCAGCAATGATTTACAACACAGATGTTTATTCATGCATGAATGCAATCGCTGTTAAAGGATAACAGTTCAAAGCAGTGTAAAATATACACACTGTAGTATAGAGACACACGGACATGTCAGCTCGTATTGTCTTTTCACAAAACTAATGTAGACTACATTAAATTCAAAATGTTGATCAGTCGTGACCATCACCACGAACTATGGGCGGTTTGCGTTCGTTGTCACAAGTGTGCGGTATATTGTTTCGTATCCCAGTAATCTACTACAGTAGGGCCCCGCTCATAAGGCGGCTAAGTGGTCAGACCCCCGCCGAAAAGTGGAGCACATCCTATTTTTTATCACTACACCTACAAGCCATTGTTACTACCACAATAATATATATATATATAATACACTGTAATAACGTTAATAAAGTTTGAAAGGTTTTAAAATTGCCAGAATATAAAGACGGACTGAGCACGATGTAAAAAGACAGAGTGAATCGAAACGAAAATGGCGCCGAGCGCTCGACTCGGTCTCAGCTGACTAGGGCGTCACCGCGTCATGCCGAAAAAGCGCCGAATGAAAGAAGCAAGCGTCGTATCGTACATTCATGGGTGTAATTGAAAAGCGCCGTATAAGCGAAGCGCCGAAAAGCGGGGCCCTATTGTATTCCGTTACTGAAAGGGTTAGGTCTAGACTTGTATTTGGGAGATACGTGGTTCGAATCTAGACCAGTGCAGTATCGCGATCAGCCACTTCCTGCCAAACCTTAACAATTCATCATTCATGAGTCATCGAGTCATTTGACGCTACCCCCCCCTCTCCATTGTGTGTACACTTACTGCAAGAATTTATTGTCTTCAAATCCACCAATAATATTAATTAACCAATCCCGTGGAGAATTAATTCTTGAGCAGCAGACAGTTCCTCAGCTACTCAAGAATTTCACGAATCTTAAGAAGCCTCCCAAAGTTCATTACCGTGTTCACAACAGCTGTACGCTAGTTCATAACCTCAAACATTTAAATTCAGTCTGAGAACATTTTACATCTTTTTATGGTTTACATGGATTGCTAGTTCGGTTTTGTGCAGTGTTACTTTAATGTGGTTCCCTGACGATGATCCCATAAGGGGTCGAAACATGTAGCAGTGTTGTGAGTTGATATCTTATAGGTATTTGTTTCAGACAACACTGGCTACATAAATGTCTGTTCGCCCCTCAAAGCACAGTGTTAGCCCACCATATTTTTTTTTTTTCCAATGGCTCGACAGCCCTTGGGGGCCTAGGCCGCCTCTTTGTTCTAGGCTTCACGATCACAGACACACCACACTCGGTAGGAATCCTCTGGACGAGTGATCAGCTCGTCGCAGAGACCTCTACCTGACAGCACACAACACTCACAAGAGACAGACATCCATGCCCTAGGCGGGATTCGAACCCACAATCCCAGCAAGCGAGCGGCCGTATTAACGTGTTGGCCTTTTGTAATGGAGCTGCAGAGTGTTTACTGTGAGGTATAAACTGAATTTTGCTGTATTATTTAAATGGATCTCAGGTTTGAACTGGTTGATAAATCAATCACGTTTGATGTACCACTGAAATTACATTTCGTTAATTCCCTTTCAAAGTTAAGCCTCTAAATTACGGGGAACTTTCGTACCCGGAACCCCTCCGACCCTAACAATATAACCGTTCAAGAAACCGCCACTGAGTCCGTGCCTGTAGTGAGACGCGATCTCACAAGGCAAGAGTCTGTTAAAATCATGAACACTGCAGGAACGTGATAAGGCTGGCTCTCTTTTAGCTTTGGTTTCGCTTATGAAAGCAATATGAACTTAGAGCAACAGCGGCATACGTCATACACCGTCACATGAGTCTTGAAGGATTTTGTATCTGAACGAGCTGGAAACAGAGCGAGCGTTTGTACTACGTAATGGTGTTGGGTAAGGGAAGTCTGCAGATATATGCCTTAGTCACGTGACTAATATTGTAAGGCACACTTGTGTCCAGGCTTTATGCTGATGGTAGGAATGACACGATTCGTTCTGGCTGTAGATATGAGAAAGTTAAACAACGCTATAACTAACTAACTAACTAACTCTAACTAACTCCATGTAGCACAGTCCTTCTTGAGAAGCTAACAGGTCGTCAGCTAGTCAAGAAATTCCCCGCGTTTTATGGAACCCGAAGGTTCATTACCGCACTCACAACAGCCCGCAACCTGTCCCTATCCTGAGCCATATCAATCCAGTCCATGCCCCCCATCCCACTTCTTGAAGATCCATTTTAATATTATCATCCCATCTATGCCTGGGTCTTCCAAGTGGTCTCCTTCCCTCAGGTCTCCCCACCAAAATCATGTATGCAACTGTCCCTCACCCATACGTGCTACATGCCCCGCCCACCTCACTCTTCTTGATTTGATAACCAGAATAATATTTGGTGATCAGTACAGATCATTAAGTTCCTAGTTATGTAGTCTTCTCCACTCCCCTGTCACCCCGTCCCTCTTAGGCCCAAATATCCTCCTCAGCAACCTATTCTCGAAAACCCTCAGCCTATGTTCCTCCCTCAGTGTGAGAGACCAAGTTTCACACCCATACAAAACAACAGGCAAAATTATAGTTCTGTATATGTTAATCTTTAAGCGTTAAAATCCTTGTCCGGAAATATGCAGAATTAAAATCAACTTAACCTCGTAAACAGCAGATAGTGTCATGATCTGCCTGCACTTGAGCCCATTCGCACACACTAAGGCCGCGTTCTCACGGGGCATGAACCACGCGCGTGAGTCACACTTTCGTGGGCCACTACCCGTGTGAACGCGGAGTCGTGGACCTTGCGTGTGACGTCAGCAGTCCACGATCCTGTCGTGGCAGGATCAAACCATGTTAGATTTTCAGTCGTGGTGCTGGCGTTCGTGAGGTAAGATGTCGTCACAAATGCTAAGACTCAGTGACAGCGAAACTTTACGTTTCTTGGATTTATACCACAACGAACCTATTCTGTATAAGGCCACTTTGGAGGAATATCGAGATCGCGATTTAAGGAGGCGGCAGCAAAACGAATATCAGCCGCTTTGAACATACGTGGTTTCGGACCTGCAGAAATTATAAGGAAGTTCAAAAACCTGAGAAGTTCTGTATTTCCTCATATTGGTGTCCCGTTTTGTTATAAGTGGACTGACTCTGCTTAACAAGTATTCAAACTGTATTTCTGTCATTCGCAGTAAGTTTTTGAAGTCATCTGGATAGCGATGTTTAAGTTCGGTATCAATAAATCTGGATGCTCCCACAAGTGGGCGCCGTGCTATCCACTCCTTAACCCACCAACGCTTTCTCCGACGTTTTTCTTGTCTTTTGTCGAGTGCGCGAACAATTTGATATGCTAAAATTCCACAAAACACAGAGCACAGTACGGCACAGCCCTCAGAAACTATCTCGTCCATGGCCACGATTGTACTGAAACCTTTTGTCCGTGTGAACAGCTCACGCTTTCCACCAAGCGTGGAGGCAACACGAGTGAGCACGAAAGTGTGACTCACGCGCGTGGTTCACGCCCCGTGAGAACGCGGCCTAATGGACAGACACGTGGTGTGACCTTGAACTCCGAACCCAACTAGTCACACCAGTAAATCACTGCAGCAAACCATAGGCTCAAACAGCTCTATCCTACCATAACAAGTACTCTTCCATCAACATTTACCTGGCACTAACAATTTATACGTCACTAATCAGGTCAACACTAACACACGCAGGCCCTGTCCTGCGGACACGCAGCCAAAACGCACTTCAACGGACTTCAGATTTTCCAGAACGAGGTGTTACAAATTTAACCGTCACACATATTCCGTGCAGTTCGCTACAATAGGGTGGCCGAAACATGTAGCAGCGTAAAAACAAAGCTTTGTGCATTAGTTGGAAATAGAAGTCGTGTGTTACGAATTGTTAACAGCTCCCGAGGGTAAGACCAATCGAGACTTGCCCAGGGCACACCGGTGTGGATACCGCAAGACGTCGTGTTGCTAGACAGGACTGTTGTAGTGAAAACGACCAAAGGAGACAACTCGGGTCGTGTCATTTCATCTATGGTAAGGTTAAGGTAAAGGTAAAGTTCACCCTAGAACAGGCCATGAAGGCCCAGAGGGAGAGTAGAGGTATAGCTCTACTCTTTCTTTAACCTCAGCGCTAGATGAGGGTGGGTGTTCAACGCCACGCCCCGGTCGCTTTACCCCGGGAAAGAGACCCGGTACCCATTGTATAGGAGGTTGGGTGGGCCCCAGGGCCGGTCTGGACGGTTGCTGAAAATGTCGCCTCCACCGGTATTCGATCCCCGGACCGTCCAGCCCGTTGCCAGTCGCTATACCGACTGAGCTATCGCGGCCCGTCATTTCCGTCTATGACAAATACAAGATATCTTGCGCCCAGTGGGCCGATGACCTCGTCGCAGGGGCAAGCGGTGTGGCTGGGAACAAACTGCTTGTCGCACAACGACGATATGTCCTTAAAAGTGGAGTGCAGTGCTCCACATTATCACTGGACAGCACTCCGAAGTTCCAGCCCACAGACAGCACTAAGCTAATCCCCACGCGAGGCCAAATCGAGAAACCGTATTTTGCGCGGACTGCAAAGGCAACAGAGCGTGACTGGGACACGATTGAAACAGTAAATGTGCTGTTTTTGTGACATGTAATTCGGATTATCAGTGCACTGTTCTGTGTACAATTATAGAGAGAAGAAGAGACGTGCTAGGGGAATTCTTATGGCGAAGGGCCCCGCAGCAGAAGTTACGGACGCATCGCAGCCTTAAGGCGTATTGTGCAACCCTGTGATGAAGATGATTAGTTTTTTTTCGTTTTTCCGTGTAATGGAGCACCGGTGGAATGAAATTGACAGGGGAAAACCGAAGTACTCGGGGAAAAACCTGCTCCAGTGCCACTTTGTCCACCACAAATCCCACATGGACTGACCCGGGATCGAAACCGGGCCTCCGCGGTGGGAGGCTGGCGACTAACCGCCTGAGCCATGGCACGGCCCAAGGGCCGGTCTGGACAGGTGCGGAAAACTCGTCTCCGCCAGGCTTCGATCCCCGGACCGTCCAGCCGGTGGGTACGCCGCTGGCGGGGACATGCATAGAGGTGCAGAGAAATGCATACAGGATTTTGGTGGCAAACCTAAAACACAGTGAGCACTCGCTAGACCAAGACGTAGATGGGAAATTAATAGTAAGACGTGGACTGGAATAATCTGGCTCAGGATAGGGACAAGTGGCGGGCTGTTGTGAACACGATGATGAACCATAGGGTTCAACAAAATACGGAGAATTTCTAGAGTGGCTGATGACGTATTATACGTTTTGTAGAATGTACAACAAATCATGGCGGGCGTGCGAAAGATTGAGTCATTTTTCACGTGCTGTAAGATTCTGACGTCATCAAAGTGAAACATAGCTGCAATATGTCGCTATTGATTTTTGTGTTAATACAATTTACTGCTGAAAGGGATAAGGGAGACGGGCTTTCAAGTTGACGGCTAATAAATCCAAACACATCCCACGAGCTCTAAATTAATACATCTACTCTATATAAACAAAAACACTTACATATGAACAACATATCATCGCCACACATATTTCATTTGTTTGTGGGAACAAAGGGTCAGTCCCCTGGTTACTCGACCCATATTCATTGCGTATACGCATGTGTCCTGCCATTAGGATAGCAGATAAAACGCTACATTCGTTACAAAGTTACAGCAGGCTGTGTGTGCGCATGCGCGCCGCGGCGCAGCTTGGGGTACGTAATCTGCAACACACGTCCATGGAGTGGCACTCCTTGACAAACATATATCTCACGAGCTAATCAAGAAATTCCACACCTTTTAAAGTGGCTCGAATTTTCATTGCCCCATTCACAAAAGCCCACCACAGAACTATACCGCGAAACGAATACACTTCGTATCTCACACACAATTTCTCTAAGATCCATTGCAATATTAACAAGCAGCCTTTTCCTTTTAGGTATCCAGGCTAAAAATTTTTTGTTCATTTCTCATTTCCATGTGAGTGTTACTGTCACTGTCATCTCATCCCCTTGAATTATTCATTTCAAGTGAAGAGCAAATTTATGGAGCTCATAATTCTGAACTTTTCTGCATCACCCTGTACTTCCTCCAGTCCAAATATTTTTGTCCTTCAACGCCATCATTATGTGTTTTATTGTCCGAAGTTGAGAGACCGAGTTCGACACCTGTAGCTTATCAAAACAGGACACGTATATGCGATATTTAAGGTTCTCACAGCGGTGCTGATGAACATTCAAGTCGACTGGGATATGACGCTACGTCACTTGGTTTGTAATTCCCGACGTTTCGAAAGCATTACGAACTACGTGTACGTAAACTGCCAATGACACAGCGTAATATCCCCGAAGACTTGAGTCTTCACGGAAATTAAAATTAGTGTATTTTACTCTTCAGGTTCACAGCTAACACATGTAAATAAAAATGATTAGTCGCTATCGTTCACTGAGTTTATATCTGACGAAACTGAAGCCGCGTTCTCACGGGGCGTGAACCACGCGCGTGAATCACACTTTCGTGGGCCACTACCCGTGTGAACGCGGAGTCGTGGACCTTGCGTGTGACGTCAGCAGTCCACGATCCTGTCGTGGCAGGATCAAACCATGTTTGATTTTAAGTCGTGGTGCTGGCGTTCGTGAGGTAAGATGTCCTAACGTGTGCTAAGTCTCAGTGACAACGAAACGTTACGTTGGATTTATATCAAAATGAACCTGTTCTGTATAATGCCACTTTGGAGGAGTATCGGGATCGAGATTTAAGGACGGCGGCAGCAAAACGAATATCAGCCGCTTTACACATATCTGGATTGGGGCCTGCAGACATGTTAGTGAAGTTAAACACTTGAGAAATTGATACTGTCAGAAAGCAGCAAGCCAGAGATCGGAATTTTTTGTGCTAAACTTACACAAAACACAGAGCACACTACGGCACAGCCCTCAGCAACTGTACCGTCTATGGTCACGACTGTACTGAAACCTTTTGTCCGTGTGAACTGCTCACGCTTTCCACCAAGCGTGGAGGCAACACGAGTGAGCACGCCAGTGTGATTCACGCGCGTGTTTCACGCCCCGTGAGAACGCGGCCTGAAGCACGAAATCAGTTGCTTAGCATGCTTACTCCAGCCGAGGACTACCAGCACTACGCAATAATTTGTAACCTGACCGACAGACCCACTTCCGCTACACTTTCGTCGATTCACATGAATAACATATCGAGACTGATCACGCAAAGCGCAGTGGTCATTAGATGCATCACTCAGTGTAACGCGCGGGTTCGATTCCCGATGGTGTCATTGGTATTTTTCATTGACATAATCCTTTCGGCCGCACTATGATCCTGGGGTCGACTCAGCCTCTAACAGAAATGAGTACCAGGAATATTTCCTGCAGGTAAAGGCGGCCGGTGCGTAGGGCTGACAACCTTACCATCTTCATGTGCCGATTGTCTATAAATCTGGGAGCCTCAACCTCCTGGAACCCTAAGGGCCTTCCAGGCTTTACCTTCACCTTTTAGTCAGTGTAACGTCTGTACAAAAACATTCGTTTCTTTCTCACATCGTGCAGTTCCAAAGTCAATGTATCCTTTTTTGTAATAAACACAAAATCCCAGATTTTCTAAATGTACTTTCCTGGACAAAAGGCTGTAAAATGAATTCATCTAGTACATAAAACAGCAATAAAATCTCTGATTACGCAATAAAAATGTAAGCACGAACCCTTTTGATGGTTCTTGTTATGAGTCGGCCTATATTCAACTTTCATTAGTCATAGAAAATGGTGAGACGAAAGGAAGTGAACTGCTTTATTCAAAACAATAAAAAAAAAAATTTTAATCCACTGTTCCTACAAATTTCTGACGGCGGTTTGTTTATTTAACGACGCTCACTATAGGTCACATTAAGCCTACATAGCAGAATGGTAGATCAATGAATAATGACATATAAACATTAAGGTCTGCTGGGATATGACGCCGTGTAGTTTGTAGATATGACCCAACGTTTGGGACAAACATGTTTCTACTGGCATGTTATGCTCATCTACCATGCTTGTGATCCCCACTTATACGTACCGCCGTACGTACCTTCCAGACTAGACGTTAAGAGTATAGGATTGTTGGCAGCGATAAATTTCACTAACGAGAAGCGCTTTGGGCTGGATGATTTCAGTCAGAGGGACTAGAAGGGAATAAGACGGAAGTTAAATGTGACAGAATATACTATAACAACTCGTGCACACATAAATTTACGCTTATTATGTTAAGACACATCTTGAGTAAAATGGCGTGTCAGCATACGAGTGTGATTCACTGGTTCAGGGTGTTCCGCTTTAGAACGCGGTGCCATCGAGTTTTATCAACAGCGGGGACTTTACTGACTAATTCAATGACGATTATCGTCTCAAGGACACTCCATGGAGTTAGTTTGAGATTTATTCAAGTCAGCATAAAATTTTTTTAAATGAATTCCCACTCTTTATATTGTGCAGTACATTTTGCGATATACGTGACACGTTTAACCTTTCAATACACAATGCTAGATATGTTTAACACTTGTCTCAACATTAGAAAACCTACAATTTCTAACGTTTACGCCGGCCTTATACAGCGTCATACAAGGAACACCCTGTATAAAGAACTAAATGACTGACAATTAATAACATCGGTTTAAAGACATGCTCCACTGATTCATACAAAAATACGAAGTCCTTCTGTCTTACAGTTTGCTATCCAAAAATACAAACATTAAGATATACAGAGGTATAATTTTGTTGTTGTTTTATATGGGTGTGAAACTTGGTCTGTCACACTGAGGGAGGAACATAGGCTGAGGGTGTTCGAGAATAGGGTGCTGAGGGGGATATTTGGGCCTAAGAGGGACGAGGTAACAGGGGACTGGAGAAGACTACATAACGAGAAACTTAATGATCTGTACTCATCACCAAATATTATTCGGGTGATCAAATCAAGAAGAATGAGGTGGGCGGGTCATGTAGCACGTATGGGTGAGGGGACAGGTGCATACAGGATTTTGGTGGGGAGACCTGAGGGAAGGAGACCACTTGGAAGACCCAGGCGTAGATGGGAGGGTAATGTTAAAATGGATCTTCAAGAAGTGGGATGGGGGGCATGGACTGGATTGATATGGCTCAGGATAGGGACAGGTGGCGGGCTGTTGTGAATGCTGTAATGAACCTTCGGGTTCCATAAAACGCGGGGAATTTCTTGACTAGCTGACGACCTGTTAGCTTCTCAAGAAGGACTGTGCTACATGCAGTTATGCTGCGCTTTGTGCCGGCCCGGATCCAAACAAACACTCTAAGCAGATACAGCACTGTCTAACACCTTTTTCACTACGTTCCCTTCTTGCAATAAGCAGAAGGTAAGAAGGGCTCAGCCGCATTATCGCGCAGTCAGCAAACAAGCACAATGTGCTGTAACTGTACGCCGTGTCCTGATATCACATCCGCAGTTCAGTTTAAAACCCAAGCAGTAAATAATTACCAAAAACCGCCTTTTGAACCTACCTTACACTTCCTTTTATCCACGAAGTTTGGAGACTTGCCTGTTTCCCTCTGTTACAGCTAGCGAGGGGGTAGCAGCCCTTTATCTATACAATAATGCAAACGCGTTCCCACATTATCAAACATTGGGTCTCTATTCAAAGACAAACTTCCAACAGTTTCTTAGAAACCGGCTGGAACCCGCCCAGAACCCAGAGACAGTGTTGGCACTGTGTTCTGTCAACATTCTGTGCTTTAACAAGGCGGCTACGGAGTGGGACCAACTTCCTTCAGACTCCACAGATGAACAAAGCAACATGTCAGAGATGAGCCTTTTAAACTACAGAGCTGGTTACAGGCACCGTCAATTTCAAGATTAAGAAATTCTGCATTTTGTCTACAGAGTGTATTTATCTCGGAATAAACGGCGATGATCTCTCTAAGCAGCATTAACTGTTTGGCCTTTGTGATGCAAATGTAGCGAGATTTCTGTGAGGTAGGAACTGAATTATGAAACATTATTAAATAAACTGCAGGCTTCGAACGGTTAAGGTTGTATTTATGTTTTGGCACGGAGGTCGAAGTGACAGTAAAGTAGCTGTGAGGTAGTGTGTCACTGTGCCATGGAGAACAGGTCTGAATTCGGAAGGTCACAAACAGAATTACTGTGCCATGGATAACAGGTCTGAATTCGGAAGGTCACAAACAGAATTACTGTGCCATGGAAACAGGTCTGAATTCGGAAGTTTACAAACAGAATTACTGTGCCATGGATAACAGGTCTAAATTCGGAAGGTCACAAACAGAATTACTGTGCCATGGATAACAGGTCTAAATTCGGAAGGTCACAAACAGAATTACTGTGCCATGGATAACAGGTCTAAATTCGGAAGGTCACAAACAGAATTACTGTGCCATGGATAACAGGTCTAAATTCGGAAGGTCACAAACAGAATTACTGTGCCATGGATAACAGGTCTAAATTCGGAAGTTTACAAACAGTATTACTGTGCCATGGAGAACAGGTCTAAATTCGGAAGTTTACAAACAGAATTACTGTGCCATGGAGAACAGGTCTAAATTCGGAAGTTTACAAACAGAATTACTGTGCCATGGAGAACAGGTCTAAATTCGGAAGTTTACAAACAGAATTACTGTGCCATGGATAACAGGTCTGAATTCGGAAGGTCACAAACAGAATTACTGTGCCATGGATAACAGGTCTGAAATTCGGAAGGTCACAAACAGAATTACTCTGCCATGGAGATACAGGTCTAAATTCGGAAGTTACAAACAGAATTACTTGCCATGGAGAACAGGTCTAAATTCGGAAGTTTACAAACAGAATTACTGTGCCATGGAGAACAGGTCTAAATTCGGAAGTTTACAAACAGAATTACTGTGCCATGGATAACAGGTCTGAAATTCGGAAGGTCACAAACAGAATTACTTGCCATGGAGAACAGGTCTGAATTCGGAAGGTCACAAACAGAATTACTGTGCCATGGATAACAGGTCTAAATTCGGAAGGTCACAAACAGAATTACTGTGCCATGGATAACAGGTCTAAATTCGGAAGTTTACAAACAGTATTACTGTGCCATGGAGAACAGGTCTAAATTCGGAAGTTTACAAACAGAATTACTGTGCCATGGAGTAACAGGTCTAAATTCGGAAGTTTACAAACAGAATTACTGTGCCATGGAGAACAGGTCTAAATTCGGAAGTTTACAAACAGAATTACTGTGCCATGGATAACAGGTCTGAATTCGGAAGGTCACAAACAGAATTACTCTGCCATGGAGAACAGGTCTGAATTCGGAAGGTCACAAACAGAATTACTGTGCCATGGATAACAGGTCTAAATTCGGAAGGTCACAAACAGAATTACTGTGCCATGGATAACAGGTCTGAAATTCGGAAGGTCACAAACAGAATTACTGTGCCATGGAGAACAGGTCTGAATTCGGAAGTTTACAAACAGAATTACTGTGCCATGGATAACAGGTCTAAATTCGGAAGGTTACAAACAGAATTACTGTGCCATGGATAACAGGTCTAAATTCGGAAGGTCACAAACAGAATTACTGTGCCATGGATAACAGGTCTAATTCGGAAGGTCACAAACAGAATTACTGTGCCATGGATAACAGGTCTAAATTCGGAAGGTCACAAACAGAATTACTGTGCCATGGATAACAGGTCTAAATTCGGAAGGTCACAAACAGAATTACTGTGCCATGGATAACAGGTCTAAATTCGGAAGTTTACAAACAGTATTACTGTGCCATGGAGAACAGGTCTAAATTCGGAAGTTTACAAACAGAATTACTGTGCCATGGAGAACAGGTCTAAATTCGGAAGTTTACAAACAGAATTACTGTGCCATGGAGAACAGGTCTAAATTCGGAAGTTTACAAACAGAATTACTGTGCCATGGAGAACAGGTCTAAATTCGGAAGTTTTACAAACAGAATTACTGTGCCATGGATAACAGGTCTGAATTCGGAAGGTCACAAACAGAATTACTGTGCCATGGAGAACAGGTCTAATTCGGAAGGTCACAAACAGAATTACTGTGCCATGGAGAACAGGTCTAAATTCGGAAGTTTACAAACAGAATTACTGTGCCATGGAGAACAGGTCTAAATTCGGAAGTTTACAAACAGAATTACTGTGCCATGGAGAACAGGTCTAATTCGGAAGTACAAACAGAATTACTGTGCCATGGATAACAGGTCTGAATTCGGAAGTACAAACAGAATTACTGTGCCATGGAGAACAGGTCTGAATTCGGAAGGTCACAAACAGAATTACTGTGCCATGGATAACAGGTCTGAATTCGGAAGGTCACAAACAGAATTACTGTGCCATGGAGAACAGGTCTAAATTCGGAAGTGTTACAAACAGAATTACTGTGCCATGGAAACAGGTCTAATTCGGAAGTTTACAAACAGAATTACTGTGCCATGGAGAACAGGTCTAAATTCGGAAGTTACAAACAGAATTACTGTGCCATGGAGAACAGGTCTAAATTCGGAAGTTTACAAACAGAATTACTGTGCCATGGAGAACAGGTCTAAATTCGGAAGTTTACAAACAGAATTACTGTGCCATGGAGAACAGGTCTAAATTCGGAAGTTTACAAACAGAATTACTGTGCCATGGAAACAGGTCTAAATTCGGAAGTTACAAACAGAATTACTGTGCCATGGATAACAGGTCTAAATTCGGAAGTTTACAAACAGAATTACTGTGCCATGGAGAACAGGTCTAAATTCGGAAGTTTACAAACAGAATTACTGTGCCATGGAGAACAGGTCTAAATTCGGAAGTTTACAAACAGAATTACTGTGCCATGGAGAACAGGTCTAAATTCGGAAGTTTACAAACAGAATTACTGTGCCATGGAGAACAGGTCTAAATTCGGAAGTTTACAAACAGAATTACTGTGCCATGGAGAACAGGTCTGAATTCGGAGTAACAAACAGAATTACTGTGCCATGGATAACAGGTCTGAATTCGGAAGGTCACAAACAGAAGTACAGTATGTCCGATGCTTCACAAAGTAGGCCAATCTGCTTCCACGGAACAGATCCTTGTGACGCTCGTTGTTGCTAACCGAGTCTGCAACTTCCCGGATGTTTGTGTAACCAGAAAGTCCATTGTCGTGTGCATGAGACGCACTGGATCTTGTCCTTAGCCAGATCAATCCACTCCACACCATCTAATCCTATTTAAGATCCATTTTATAATTATCCACCCCATCTACACCTAGAATTCCACACGAAGCCGCGTAATGCCCCAGAAGAGTGCAGATCTCAAAGACAGGTCAACTGGTGACAGACAAACACTGAATAACGGGTACAGTGGACGATTCCGTTTATCCGTTCTTCAAGGACGTGAAACGTTCTAAACTAGTGGTTCCCAAACTTTTTAGGTCCACCGCCCCCCTTGGTTCCATATGCACACCCACAGCGCCCCCCTACCTTTTTTAAAAAAACATAAATCCGCTTTTGTTTCCATTTTTATTTTATATTTAAAAAATCGTTTAAATAAAATTATAAGAGTTAAACGTAATGTTTTATGTGTTAATTAATAAATTAAAATTTATTATATTTTTATGATTAACAATAATTCATCTACCAATAGTTTATTTAACAAATAATATGTGCTTGAATAAGATTCATAAATTAAAATACTAAGAAATTTAGTTCATTTTTTATTTTTAACACACAAAAATTACTTTATTTCAATTTTATTATAAAAATAAATGCACTACTTGTCTACTAGCGCCCCCCTTGTGATAATAACAGCGCTCCCTTCCACCTCTCGTACCTATTAGCGCCCATTTCGGTAATCCCAACGCCCCCCAGGGGGCGGTACCGCCTACTTTGGTAACCACTGCTCTAAACCATTGAAAAGACGTAAAGTTGGCAGCACTTGCTAGGACTTTACGCCTGAGCACATTTTGCTCTCGTTTAAACAATCTAAGTGCCTTGCTTACATTACAGTCTAGTCACAGCACGCACAGCAACTGGACTTTGGTACTTACTGCACGTCTGTGCGTGTCAGGTTGCGTAGTCGGAAAGGCGACACGTTAGAACTGAATGCGTCATTACCTGCTCGCAGCTGCAGAAGTAATCTTACTACGCCGTAGTTTACAGGCTGGGCACAGAGGTGCTGAGTGCAAAACCGTCTTCCAGTATTCTTAGTAATGGCATACTGGGGGAGTAGAGGTATAGCTCCACTAATTCTTAATCTAGATGGAGATGAGTGGTCAAATTCACGGACCGGCAGCTTGAACTCCGGGAAAAGAATCCCGGTACTCACTGGGTGGGCTTCACGACCGGTCAGAACGTTTTGTAGAAGATAAAAATCTCTTGTCTCTGCCGAGATTCGAAACCCGGATCGTAGAACCCATAGCGTAGTCGATATACCGACTACTCGATAGTGGTGTCATCTAGTATCTTTGCAGTGTAACTGATTTTCAGAACTTGAACTTGTAATAAATTTTCTAACGCACAATAGAGACGTTTCGGGCAACGTGACGGTGGATTGCGTCAGACCTTTGTTAGAACATTACGATTTTCGATCAATCAGTTTCTTAAGAACAATTAAAAGGAAATGCTTTCATTACCTTTACAGTACACATTTGCCTGTCAGCATGTAAAACTCGATAGCTGCCTAAGTGATTGTCACCAAACTTGATATCTGTGGGGTTTACAGCAATTTATCTCGTCATGTCCATTTCAGTTACAATTGGAAGGGGTCGGGGGACCGGGGGGGGGGCGCGGGTATTTTGTGTGAAGAACAACGCACGGTTCTACGTGCATTTTGATATTCATCATAGTAAAACATTTTGACGTAAAACGTCTTATACAGGGCATACACAAAAGAATGGTGCGGTTTTAATAGTGAACACTATTAAAACCGCACCATTCTTTTGTGTATGTCCTGTATTTCGGTACACATAGGTGGGTCACCTCGGCGCTCGCGGTGTCAGACTTCCGCGTTACCTACGTTTCTTCACAGCGCTCCGCGCCTACTTCGACTACAGCAGTGAACGATATACAGTTTGAAAGGTAAGGAATATGCCTACACGATAAAAAAAGAATCATCGGAAAATCTTGAAATCTGCCAAAATGGCGGCCATGTCAAAATCATCTACGATTTTCACACTCTCACCATCTAACATCTTACATTTCCGTACACACAGGTGGGTCACCTCGGCGCTGTTTTTTACAGGTTCACGATGCCGAGACTAACTAACGCACAAAAGCAAGAAAACTACCGAAAACGGAAGAAGCAGCCAGAGGGGGGTTCACAGAGGCCGAAAAAAATTCGAAAAACCGCAACGATCCCGCGCAATCTACGACGCTCGGCGGCAGCGCGATAGATCACATCTTCACCAGGCGTCTCTCCCCATCTCAAGACGTACACTACGCGACCTACTTCTCATACCACAAGCCACGGCTAACCATTACAGAGACATAAACACATTCATATAACAACTTGTAAAAATTTCTGAAAAAATACAAACTCCAATACAGTCAACTTCTTTCTTTCTTTCTTTCTTTCGCCCTTCCCTCACTCAAGCAGCTAAAACATTTTAACACCCGCAAAAAAAGATCGCCAACATTCAACTTGTCGGCGTGACGTTTTACGCACAATTTGCGGTTTAGTCGTAGCTTGAAACACCGAAGACATTCTTTTTTGGAACAGAACTTGTACAGAAGATACAACACACATTTGCAATAGACAGTTTCCATGCGCCATGCGCGTCAGGAACTCGACGACGACAAGCCACGAACGTTGTGCTGTGTGTAGGCACGCACTCACGCACATTTCATAACATGCTGGTATGTATTACATTCTCAGCAAATGTAGACACTCACTATAAAGTACAATCTGTTGCAATCAGAATTATTTACCTTACCTTCAAAGCGACGTTGGAGTGGCTTCAGCTGGCACACCCTCACAGTCTGATGGATCTGGAAGAGACAGAAACAATCAGCTTCACAAGATTCGTTCTAGAACTTCGGCCGTTCAGCGGCTGTAAGAATATTTCAGCTATTTTTCTAAAACAGTTTTCACCACAGTGGCGAATTCTCATCCGGAGGTCCGGTCTAGCGGAAGGTTACGCAATGTCTTTCGCTAGACCGGAATTCCGGATCAGGATTCGCCAATATGTCAGTACAGGTAACCAGAATTATTAATTTTTCAACAAACTAAAACCACTTTTGGACCATAGTTAGAAGTTTAGAAATATTAATTGCAGTCGATAATGCGGTCACGCCGTGTAGTCTGTTAGGTGATCACCGACGTTTCGGAGTAACTTGTGGCATCAACTTTCATGTCAAAAGTCGACAGATTCCTCCGAAACGTCCATAGGAACGACTAGGCCTTGAAGTGTTGGGCCTAAAAATGTCGGAGAAGAATAAAATGATTCAGTCGTTAGGTTCAGTTTTAGTGCAATTAATTGGTTTATACTGACACATTTAGTGTAATTAGCTGGTTTATACTGACACATTTAGTGTAATTAGCTGGTTTATACTGACACATTTAGTGTAATTAGCTGGTTTATACTGACGACACTTAGTGTTGGTAAAATGCTGGGATTAAATGACACATTCATTTAGTGCAATTAATTGGTTTATACTGACACATTTAGTGTAATTAGCTGGTTTATACTGACACATTTAGTGTAATTAGCTGGTTTATACTGACACATTTAGTGTAATTAGGTGGTTTATACTGACACATTTAGTGTAATTAGCTGGTTTATACTGACACATTAGTGTAATTAGCTGGTTTATACTGACACATTTAGTGTAATTAGCTGGTTTATACTGACACATTTAGTGTAATTAGCTGGTTTATACTGACACATTTAGTGTAATTAGCTGGTTTATACTGACACATTTAGTGATAATTAGCTGGTTTATACTGACACATTTAGTGTAATTAGCTGGTTTATACTGACACATTTAGTGTAATTAGGTGGTTTATACTGACACATTTAGTGTAATTAGCTGGTTTATACTGACACATTTAGTGTAATTAGGTGGTTTATACTGACACATTTAGTGTAATTAGCTGGTTTATACTGACACATTTAGTGTAATTAGCTGGTTTATACTGACACATTTAGTGTAATTAGGTGGTTTATACTGACACATTTAGTGTAATTAGCTGGTTTATACTGACACATTTAGTGTAATTAGCTGGTTATACTGACACATTTAGTGTAATTAGCTGGTTTATACTGACACATTTAGTGTAATTAGGTGGTTTATACTGACATATTTAGTGTAATTAGCTGGTTTATACTGACACATTTAGTGTAATTAGTGGTTTATACTGACACATTTAGTGTAATTAGCTGGTTTATACTGGACACATTTAGTGTAATTAGCTGGTTTATACTGACACATTTAGTGTAATTAGCTGGTTTATACTGGACACATTTAGTGTAATTAGCTGGTTTATACTGACACATTTAGTGTAATTAGTTGGTTTATACTGACACATTTAGTGTAATTAGCTGGTTTATACTGACACATTTAGTGTAATTAGTTGGTTTATACTGACACATTTAGTGCAATTAGCTGGTTTATTCTGACACATTTAGTGTAATTAGCTGGTTTATACTGACACATTTAGTGTAATTAGCTGGTTTATACTGACACATTTAGTGTAATTAGCTGGTTTATACTGACACATTTAGTGTAATTAGCTGGTTTATACTGACACATTTAGTGTAATTAACTGGTTTATACTGACACATTTAGTGTAATTAGCTGGTTTATACTGACACATTTAGTTCAATTAGCTGGTTTATTACTGACACATTTAGTGTAATTAGTGGTTTATACTGACACATTTAGTTCAATTAGCTGGTTTATACTGACACATTTAGTTAATTAGCTGGTTTATACTGACACATTTAGTGTAATTAGCTGGTTTATACTGACACATTTAGTTCAATTAGCTGGTTTATACTGACACATTTAGTGAAATTAGGTGGTTTATACTGACACATTTATTGTAATTAGCTGGTTTATACTGACACATTTAGTGTAATTAGCTGGTTTATACTGACACATTTAGTGAATTAGCTGGTTTATACTGACACATTTAGTGTAATTATGGTTTATACTGGCACATTTTGTGCAGAACATTGTTTGGTAACTACAAAAATAACAATGAGAGTGGCTGCAACACGTAGAGAGAATGGACACAGACAGGATCCCTGAACAGGCACTGAAATTTAGTCCATAGGGGAATAGAAGCATAGGACGACCAAGGAAAAGATGGAAGGACCAGCTTCACCTTGAGGGATAAATATACAATACGCCTAACACTTAACAGCACATTATGATAATGATGATGATGATGATGATGATGATACTGACGAATTTGTTTTGTGTAAAAGGTTACTTTTTTTTTTCCAGTGGCTCAACATCCCCTTGGGGGCCTAGGCCGCCTCATTTTCCGAGGCTTCACGATCACACTTTTTAGACACACCACACTCGGTAGGACTCCTCTGAACGAGTGATCAGCTCGTCGCAGAGACCTCTAGAAAGGTTAATTATACACCATTTTAACTCTGAAGGCATATTAAAATGTAGACTGGAGGATAATATTAAAATGTATCTTCAAGATACTGGGGGACGGTGTAAACTGAAGTATCTTCGAGATACTGGAGGACGGTGTAAACTGAAGTATCTTCGAGATACTGGAGGACGGTGTAAACTGAAGTATCTTCGAGATACTGGGGGACGGTGTAAACTGAAGTATCTTCGAGATACTGGGGGACGGTGTAAACTGAAGTATCTTCGAGATACTGGGGGACGGTGTAAACTGAAGTATCTTCGAGATACTGGGGGACAGTGTAAACTGAAGTATCTTCGAGATACTGGGGGACGGTGTAAACTGAAGTATCTTCGAGATACTGGGGGACGGTGTAAACTGAAGTATCTTCGAGATACTGGGGGACGGTGTAAACTGAAGTATCTTCGAGATACTGGGGGACAGTGTAAACTGAAGTATCTTCGAGATACTGGGGGACGGTGTAAACTGAAGTATCTTCGAGATACTGGGGGACGGTGTAAACTGAAGTATCTTCGAGATACTGGGGGACAGTGTAAACTGAAGTATCTTCGAGATACTGGGGGACGGTGTAAACTGAAGTATCTTCGAGATACTGGGGGACGGTGTAAACTGAAGTATCTTCGAGATACTGGGGGACAGTGTAAACTGAAGTATCTTCGAGATACTGGGGGACGGTGTAAACTGAAGTATCTTCGAGATACTGGGGGACGGTGTAAACTGAAGTATCTTCGAGATACTGGGGGACGGTGTAAACTGAAGTATCTTCGAGATACTGGGGGACGGTGTAAACTGAAGTATCTTCGAGATACTGGGGGACGGTGTAAACTGAAGTATCTTCGAGATACTGGGGAAGGTGTAAACTGAAGTATCTTCGAGATACTGGGGGACGGTGTAAACTGGCATCGTGTAGGATCCAGTGGCGGTTCCTTGTGTACATGTTAATGAAACGTAGGGTACAGTGGCGGTTCCTTGTGTACATGTTAATGAAACGTAAGGTACAGTGGCGGTTCCTTGTGTACATGTTAATGAAACGTAAGGTACAGTGGCGGTTCCTTGTGTACATGTTAATGAAACGTAGGGTACAGTGGCGGTTCCTTGTGTACATGTTAATGAAACGTAAGGTACAGTGGCGGTTCCTTGTGTACATGTTAATGAAACGTAGGGTACAGTGGCGGTTCCTTGTGTACATGTTAATGAAACGTAGGGTACAGTGGCGGCCAGAGAATTTGCTGTTTGTCTAATTACAAGTATTAACGTTCCATGCAGGACTGTGCTCCACGTAGTTAAATAAAGTGCGTGATGCACACACACACACACACACACAGAAGGACATCATAGGTGGGCCACCAGAGACACAATTCATAATTTGGTTGTGAACCGCTTGTTTGTTGGACTTTGTCCATCTTGTTTATTGTAAATAAAATATAAAATGTAAATATATAAATTTATAAAATCTACGTTTCGGAACATGGCTCTTCTTCCGTCTTCAGGCTGAAGCCTATTTTACATTTTATTCACAATAAAGACGATGCACAAAGTCCAACAAACAAGCCGTTCACAACGTCATGTACCGTCGTCACAACCTTTTAGAATTCACAATTTGGTTGTTTGCTTACGATGTACCGCTGTGCGTACTGACAGGGACAGGGACTGTCAAAGGGTTGCACGAGGTCTCTGGTCTTGGACACAGAGGTCAGTCTTGGACACAGAGGTCAGTCCAATCCGAAGTACAGCGTCTGCCACATGGGACGTTGCGGCGTCACCTGTCTCTCTTTTCGTTTTCAACTTACGTAGAAAGTCCAGTGATTGAGGTTAGCTCTATCTAAGGGACCCAACAGAAGGTCCAGTGATTGAGGTTAGCTCTATCTAAGGGACCCAACAGAAGGTCCAGTGATTGAGGTTAGCTCTATCTAAGGACCCAACAGAAGGTCCAGTGATTGAGGTTAGCTCTATCTAAGGGACCCAACAGAAGGTCCAGTGATTGAGGTTAGCTCTATATAAGGGACCCAACAGAAGGTCCAGTGATTGAGGTTAGCTCTGTCTAAGAGACCCAACAGAAGGTCCAGTGATTGAGGTTAGCTCTATCTAAGAGACCCAACAGAAGGTCCAGTGATTGAGGTTAGCTCTATCTAAGGGACCCAACAGAAGTTCCAGTGATTGAGGTTAGCTCTATCTAAGGGACCCAACAGAAGGTCCAGTGATTGAGGTTAGCTCTAAGGGACCCAACAGAAGGTCCAGTGATTGAGGTTAGCTCTATCTAAGGGACCCAACAGAAGGTCCAGTGATTGAGGTTAGCTCTCTCTAAGGGACCCAACAGAAGGTCCAGTGATTGAGGTTAGCTCTATCTAAGGGACCCAACACAGTAGGTGTTCCCCTCCCCCTTCACCTGAGGACGGAAGCAGATCCAGTTTCCGAAACGTCGTGTTATCTAGTTACTTTAGATATCCAGACGATGCACAAAGTCCAGAAACCAATCAGTTCTCAGTGTTACATACCGCCGTCAGAACCTTTTAGAAAATTGAAAGTTTTCGGACGCTAAAGCTTGCGGTACATATAGTTACCACAATACTAAAAAGGATAAGTGTGTTTTATGTTAATTTGTAATGGGATAGCTAACACGGGTTTAGGTACAATTACGGTGAATGTATGTAAAGTTATGTAACAACAAACAGTGCAGTAACTTGCCATTTAATAAGACTGGCAGCCCAAAGCATCAGAGAAGCGTATTTATGCTTTAAAGAATGAAATCTATTCAAAAGTGCTGAGTCGAAGTTACAGTTTACACAAACTTCCACGGATTTTAAATTATGAATCTTAAGTTCCGCTATTTCCAGAGCACAATATTTTATGCAGTAAGCATTATGTCATCCCTTGACTCATTTCACTAATGGATTATTGTAAAGTTGGCTGGGAAAGTTTTTGTGGCGGCTGAGCCAGTGGATAAAATGGCTGTACTGCGAACATGACACAAGAAAAGGAAGGATGTACATCGAGATAAATATTTTAAAGAACTGTGGTAAGATTATGTACCGCCTACTTTAACACTGAACAAGTTTGTCAAAGTATTTACTTTGAACGTAACAGGGGTGGATATCTTGAGTTATCAGGGAAACAGTACGCTGAATGTGCTAAACCAGTGGTTACCAAAGTGGGCGGTACCGCCCCCTGGGGGGCGGTGGGATTACCGAGGTGGGCGCTAATAGGTACGAGAGGTGGAAGGGAGCGTTGTTATTATCACAGGGGGGCGCTAGTAGACAAGTAGTGCATTTATTTTTATAATAAAATTCAAATAAAGTAATTTTTGTGTTAAAAATAAAAAATGAACTAAATTTCTTAGTATTTTAATTTATAAATCTTATTCAAGCACATATTTTTGTTATAAACTATTGCTAGATAAATTATTGTTAATCATAAAAATATAATAAATTTTAAATTATTAATTAACACATAAAACATTAAGTTTAACTCTTATAATTTTATTTAAACAATTTTTTTAAAGATAAAATAAATGTGGAAACAAAAGCGCATTTATTTTTTCTAAAAAAGATAGGGGGCGCTGTGGGTGTGTATATGGAACCAAGGGGGGCGGTGGACCGAAAAAGTTTGGGAACCGCTGTGCTAAACGAATGCGACTGTTCACTGTTAGTTAGTTGATAAACCTGTTCAAATTGCAGAGGAGTCAACACTGTCTATACACTGAATGAGATAGTAGTCAGTGTTACGGATTCAGGATCCGTATTATTATACATGTGTAAATTAAATGTTCGCATTTCTTACTTAATACATGCTGAAATAATATTGGAATACAATTCTACATTAACAGTGTAACACAAACCTCACTCAGACGCACTATAGTTGGAATAAAGATCATTTTATATGGAGGATTGGTATTGGTGGAAGATACGATAAGGTAAAGTTCACACGGCCGATCCCAGTGGCCGCGCGGTCTAAGGCGTGGGTCTACGGCCGCTCGCTTATTGGGATTGCGGGTTCGAATCTCGCCGGGGGCATGGATGTCTGTCTGTTGTGAGTGTTGTGTGTTGTCAGGTAGAGGTCTCTGCGACGTGCTGATCACTCGTCCAGAGGAGTCCTACCGAGTGTGGTGTGTCTAAAGTGTGTGATCGTGAAGCGTCGAAAAATTAGGCGGCTTAGGCCCCCCAAGGGGCTGTCGAGCCATAGGAAAAAAAAAAGTTCACACTATAACCTGCCACGAAGGCACAGAGGGGGAGTAGAGGTATAGCCTACTCTTTCTTTAACCTCAGCGCTAGATGAGGGTGGGTGTTCGGCGCCACGTCCCTTCCGTTATACCCTCGGGAATAATCCGGTAGCCATTACATATGGGGCGCACGCGGTGTCGCAGTTGGTTGAGGCACTGTTCTACAAGCCGGAAGGTCGCGGGTTCGATTCCCGATGGCGTCATTGGAATTTTTCATTGACATAATCCTTTCGGTCGCACTATGGCCCTGGGGTCGACTCAGCCTCTAACGGAAATTAATACCAGGAGTATTTCCTGGGGGTAAATGCGGCCGGTGCGTAGGGCTGACAACCTTACACCTTTATGTGCCGACTGTCTATAAATCTGGGTGCCTCAACCTCCTGGAACACTAAGGGTCTGTCCAGGCCTGTAATGGGGTTGCTTTAGCTTTCACCCATTATATATGAGGCGTAGCAAAAGGTAAACTTGTACCTGTCAAGAAGGCGTAGACAGGGAGTAAAAGTATAGCTCCACTCATTCTTAACTTCAGCTTTAGATGGAAGTATAGATGAGGTATGAGCCTTAATGGCTTATCCTGTATAAAGTACATGTTTGCCTTCGAAAATTGCCCACACTGTATGTTAGACGACGCTAAATGTCTCTAGAAGGGCATAGCAGTAAGGTATGCGTCAGTTCAGTACAGGCAGGCGCAAAGTGTCACAGACACTGTTTTCTGCACAATTGCTTGCCCGATCGACGACTTCACACTTCGCAATTATGTCGTCAGTGGCGCCTGGCCAAGCATGCAGGAAAGAAGATGCTGTCTGCAGGCAGATAAAGGGCCACAGTGTGCGCTGAAACTGTGCGCCCCGCACTGATGTCAAATTTCGAGTAATTCCCAGCAAAAGAACCCTCGTCTACGCCGTCACAGCTCAGCCTTCTGCATTTCACGTCTTTGTTAAACGTTGATTACGGCGTCTGCTTGGTCAACAGGATACAGCGTGCTGCTTAAAGGTGATTTTGTGCTCCCGACTGCTAAGCTGTAGACAATGGCTGAAGATTGTGAGAAACTTTAGGGAACTCGCGCCTTAACCTGACAGCTATTTTGTACGAACTTGCCTGAAGTTAAGTTTGCTGCACAAGAGGAAATTGAATCACGTGCAGTAACACACCCTAGCAGCAGATTTCAGGTGAAAATAGCAGTGGCATAGCGTAGCGTTACTGTCCGTAAGCAGAAGTACCCGTTCTTCGTCCGGGCTCTGGTTTCTTCCTGTCAGTATCGCAGTACACACTAACTAACTAACTAACTAACTAACTCCATGTAGCAAGTCCTTCTTGAGAAGCTAACAGGTCCTCAGCTAGTCAAGAAATTCCCCGAATTTTATGGAACCCGAAGGTTCATTACCGCACTCACAACAGCCCGCCACCTGTCCCTATCCTGAGCCATATCAA
Source organism: Reticulitermes speratus (assembly GCA_021186555.1). Lineage (NCBI taxonomy): Eukaryota > Metazoa > Arthropoda > Insecta > Blattodea > Rhinotermitidae > Reticulitermes > Reticulitermes speratus. The sequence continues at coordinate 2,611,927 of JAJKFL010000001.1, forward strand.
TCCAGTCCATGCCCCCCATCCCACTTCTTGAAGATCCAGTTTAATTATTATACTCCCATCTACGCCTGGGTCTTCTAAGTGGTCTCATTCCCTCAGGTCTCCCCTCCAAAATCCTATATGCCCCTCACCCATACGTGCTACATGCCTCGCCCACCTCATTCTGCTTATTTAATCACCGAATAATATTTGGTGATCAGTACAGATCATTAAGTTCCTAGTTATGTAGTCTTCTCCACTCCCCTGTTACCCGTCCCTCTTAGGCCCAAATATCCTCCTCAGCACCTATTCTCGAACACCCTCAGCCTATGTTCCTCCCTCAGTGTGAGAGACCAAGTTTCACACCCATACAGTACACAGTAGCTAGAGCTTTATAGAAAGCTAAAAACACACAAATTATAAAACTATTTTCTGTAACGTAAGTTATTCGAAAGGTCTCCAAAGAGTCCATCAAAATATTTGCACATCGCTTCAACAACTGTATGTAAACAGACAAACAAACAAACAGACAGACAAACGAATTCGCAACTGTCTTACGAATTCGTCTTGTGGCAGAATCGACTGTAATTCTTTGAAGTGCGTACAGCAGACAAAAGACAATCTGCGTATTGCACAAACTGTCTATTTAACCGTTTCGTACGATTCCCATAACAAACACTATTTCCTTAAACAGTATTAACCGGTTGCTCTTTGTTACCGTACGGTACGTACTTTACTGACACAGTATTATTTGGATGACTTGTAGCCTCAAAATTCGTACCTACCGGTTGTCAGTCGAGACGCCTGTTCACGCACTGTTCTTGAAGCAGCATCTCGTTCAGATACAGCCTTCTGACATCCATTAATTTCGCTCAGTATTAATCACAGCACCCCCCCCCCCCCCCAAGCCCCGTCTACTCCAGTAGCTCCGACAGATCCATCCGCTTTCCAGGCACGTCAGTATGTCAAGCAGCAGTGATGGCTCGACTCTCGTCTGCGGTCGCAGCAGTGATTCCCCTTCGGCTGGCAGAGGATCTTAGATCAGCCGCACAGCGACAGCCACGTGTATGCCACGCTGCAGCGCGGCCTAAAGTGGCGCTGCTGAGCCACAAACAGTCGCTCGTGTCTTCTTTTAGCGTCGTGTCAGAGTGCAGAAGTAGAAGTACTTGGCGATAGTATTGAGAAATGAGTGATAATACAACTGGAAAGGTATTGGAGGATGATATTAAAACGGAATTTAAAGAAGGAAGATGCAAGGTTGTGGAGTAGATTTATTTCTCTTGGGAGACGTGGTTGTAAATGAGAACATGTTAATTTTATGGTGATTATAATGTGTAAAATTAACGTTATATTACATAATTATTTAACCCTTTAAAACCTAGCGGTTAGTTTATATACATCAGGTATAGCGTTCAAAATTCTACGTTCTGCCCACACAGTGTATTTATGTGTTTTGTGTGGATCTCAGAACAAACAGCGATTATTTCACTGTACAGCATTAACTGACTGGTTTGTATAACTGAGACGGAGTGTGTTTACTGCGCGGTACGGACTGTATTTATGTGTTTTGTGTGGATCTCAGAACAAACAGCGATTATTTCACTGTACAGCATTAACTGACTGGTTTGTATAACTGAGACGGAGTGTGTTTACTGCGCGGTACGACTGTATTTATGTGGTTTGTGTGGATCTCAGAACAAACAGCGATTATTTCACTGTACAGCATTAACTGACTGGTTTGTATAACTGAGACGGAGTGTGTTTACTGCGCGGTACGGACTGTATTTATGTGTTTTGTGTGGATCTCAGAACAAACAGCGATTATTTCACTGTACAGCATTAACTGACTGGTTTGTATAACTGAGACGGAGTGTGTTTACTGCGCGGTACGGACTGTATTTATGTGTTTTGTGTGGATCTCAGAACAAACAGCGATTATTTCACTGTACAGCATTAACTGACTAGGTTTGTATAACTGAGACGGAGTGTGTTTACTGCGCGGTACGGACTGTATTTATGTGTTTTGTGTGGATCTCAGAACAAACAGCGATTATTTCACTGTACAGCATTAACTGACTGGTTTGTATAACTGAGACGGAGTGTGTTTACTGCGCGGTACGGACTGTATTTATGTGTTTTGTGTGGATCTCAGAACAAACAGCGATTATTTCACTGTACAACATTAACTGACTGGTTTGTATAACTGAGACGGAGTGTGTTTTACTGCGCAGGTACGGACTGAATTTATTATGTGTTTTGTGTGGATCTCAGAAAACAAACAGCGATTATTTCACTGTACAACATTAACTGACTGGTTTGTATAACTGAGACGGAGTGTGTTTACTGCGCGGTACGAACTGGCTCCTCATATAAAACAGATTACATTTCGTCCTTATAGGGCTAGAGACAAAAATTCCACAAGCCAGTACTTCACACTTCGCCGTGATCGTGCGGCAACTTCTCCGGCACGTTTGTAGCGCGTGTAGCCTAATCCCGTGCGGCAGGCGTTACACAATTTCCAGCGCGTTGAAGATTCCTGGCTCGGATCATGCAGTTAATACTCAGATCACTTGCTAAAGCACTGACAACATTGCGCCCCTATTACAAAGGGGAGTCGGCTAATGCTGTTTAGGGAAGCAAACGCTGTTTTGTGAGCATCATACGGAACACTGTGCGGCAAAATGTGGAGTCTTTTAATGTTAAAGCAGGTGAAAAGCCCTGACAGCTTGTTGATGAGGACCTGAAAAGTCTTGGGGCATATGACACCGTGGCGATTGGTAATTAGTTAGCCACGTTTCCGAAAGGCTTGCTGCCTTTCAGCTTCCTTCTAAACGTAGGAAGTTAATAACCAATCAACACTGTGTCACATCCCAGAAGAATTAACTCTTCACGTGGTACATATATTTACCACTCGCATTTAAAGGGTTATTTACCAGAAAATTTAACGTTGAACTTACTGTCAAATAATTTCTTTATATTTAAACGCAGGTCAGTGTAAATTTGTCGCTGTGCCTGCTATGAAGGCATATAGGGGGAGTGGAGGCATGGCTACTCTCATTCCTAACCCCGGCACTAGGTAAGAGAAGGGTGGTCATTTTTTATATTACGCATACCACGCATATTCTTGGGGCGCGCGGTGGCCCAGTTGGTTGAGGCACTACGCTCCAAACCGGAACATCGCGGGTTCGATTCCCGATGGTGTCTTTGGAATTTTTCCTTGACATAATCGTTCCGGTCGCACTATGTCCCTGGGGTTGACTCAGCCTCTAACAGAAATGAGTACCAGGAATCTTTCCTGGGGGGTAAAGGCGGCCGGTGCGTAGGGCTGACAACCTTACCACCTTCATGTGCCGATTGTCTACAAATCTGGGAGCCTCAACCTCCTGGACCCCTCAGGGCCTGTCTAGGCCTGTTATGGGGTTGCTTTACCTTTTACGCATATTCTTACAATTAATACATCAACCGACATACGCACTTAATAAAACACAATTCATGACAAGTATCAAACTGCTACATGTTTCGGCGCTGGGGTTCTATCCTCAGGGAGTCTTTTAGAACAAAGGAATATAAGTCCAAAACGATAATACTAATAATAATATTGGAATTGAGATTTCAATCTTGTTACATCAAATAATGTCTTGTATCAACTTACAATTAAAAATTTTCAAAATATTTTAATTCAATGGCTTAAAAGCAGCTGTATGTAGAAGGTGTAATGCCTTGGAAAAAACTCGTAGACATGGAACCTTGTAGAGTAACAGATTGTGGGTCCGAGACCGTGTGAAATATTTCGATAAAAGTTGGTCAGGTAGATACAAATTTTATGGTCGCAGAATCTGAGGCGTAAAAAAATCCGTTATAATTTGAAAATCTGTAAGAAGAGAAAACTTACAAGTACTTTTAAATATACCGCTGTGTTTGACGGAGAAGTATTTCTTTTACTGTTATTGTAACACAATGGGACGAGTCACCTCAAAGTTCATTTCTATTGTCTTGCATGTGCATCCGAATTCTTTTTCTCAACAAATTCTATGGCGCCATTCAATAACAGTGCATATGTTACAGTGAGAACCCGAAATCCGTTAAAACCCGAACTTACTACACAGTCCGACAATTATATAATGAGACTGAGGTTATAGAATAAAACTGGAACAAAAGACTTGAGTACTATCTGTATTTTATTCAAAGTACATCCCTTCTGCATCGATACAGCGAGTGGCACGATCTAGCAAAGACTGGAACGACCTCTGCACGTCTTCTTGTGGTATGGCCCGAAGACTCGATGTCACAGCTCCTTGGATGTCTTGAACATCTTCAAAGAGGCGCCCTTTCAATGGTAACTTCAGTTTGGGGAACAGAAAATAATCACAGGGGGATAAATCAGGGGAGTAAGGCGGATGATTGAGCACGCACACTTGTTTTTGGGCTAAAAATTCTTGTACAGCAACTGCCCGGTGAACCGGTGCATTGTCGTGAAGAAGAAACCAACTGCCTGGTGCTGAGTACTCGGGCCGGACACGGCGAATCCTCTTCCATAGGCGTTCCAGAACACTCAAATAAAAACTTCCAGTGACAGTTTGTCCCTGAGGGACAAATTCGTGGTGAATAATTCCCTTGCTGTCGTAGAAACACACAAGCATTATCTTCACTTTTGACTTTTGAAAACGAACTTTTTTGCCTTTTGGTGATGCTGGTGACTTCCATTCAGCACTTTGGCGTTTAGTTGTGGGATCATAGCGAAAACACCAAGTTTCATCCTCTGCTACAATCGAATTCAAGAAAGTTTTATTTCTATGAGCAGTTTTAATGATGTCTTTTGCGTACTGAACACGCTCGTGTCTTTGATCATCATTCAATGAATGCGGCACAAACCGGGAAGCGACCTTTCCCTTGCCCAGGTCTTCCACTAAGATTTGACGAATCGTCTCCCTGTTAACACCAAACTCATCAGCCATCATTCTCACAGTCACACAACGTTCTTCTTGTATTCGTTCTCTCACTTTCACAATGAGTCCCTCGTTACGAACAGAAAATGGACGCCCAGGCCTGGCTTCATCTTCAATCGTTTCCACACCACTTTTGAATCGTGCATACCACCTGAATATCTGTGCACGAGATAAAGAATTATCCCCATACACTTGTCTCATCAATTTCACAGTCTCAGCTGCAGTTTTCCCGAGTTTAACACAGAATTTAATGTTCGCTCTCTGCTCCATGCTGCTACTGTGACCGCGTCCTCTCACTACCTACACAACATGGCGCCGTATTTCCCGTCATGCTCAGCGTGGGACGTTGCGGTGTTGCCAGATTACAGATGAAGGTTGGGCACTTGGATGGCATGCATTGCTTCATAGATGGCACTTCTATCTTGGTCAAAATAAAATCAGTCTCATTATATAATTGTCGGACTGTGTAGGTTAAACTAGCTCCAACGAGCCTAACGTAACGTAACGTAACGTAACGTAACCTAGCCTAACGTAACGTAACGTAACGTAACCTAACGTAACGTAACGTAACCTAGCCTAACGTAATGTAACGTAACCCAGCCTAACCTAACGTAACGTAACGTAATCTAACCTAACGCAACCTAATGTAAAGTAACGTAACCTAACGTAACGTAACGTAACCTAGCCTAACGTAACGTAACGTTACGTAACTTAACGTAACCTAGCCTAACGTAACGTAACGTAACCCAGCCTAACCTAACGTAACGTAACGTAATCTAACCTAACGTAACCTAATGTAAAGTAACGTAACCTAACGTAACGTAACGTAACGTAACCTAATGTAACGTAACCTAGCCTAACGTAACGTAACGTTACGTAACTTAACGTAACCTAGCCTAACGTAACGTAACGTAACCCAGCCTAACCTAACGTAACGTAACGTAATCTAACCTAACGTAACCTAATGTAAAGTAACGTAACCTAACGTAACGTAACGTAACGTAACCTAATGTAACGTAACGTAACCTAACGTAACGTAACCTAGCCTAACCTAACGTAACATAACGTAACCTAACCTAACGTAACCTAACGTAACGTAACGTAACCTAACGTAATGTAACGTAACGTAACCAAAGGTAACGTAACGTAACGTAACCTAACCTATAGTAACCTAACCTAACATATCGGTTATTACTAGATTTTACTAACAGCAGACAGTCACTTCTAGAAGTAACTACTTAATAGTATTGACGACAGCGCTTTGTTGGAACTGGTTTTACGTAGTGACTTGGGGTTTTGACGGATGTCGGGTTCTAACGTTAACATATATAACTCTAATTTCCCACTGGAGTTTCAAATAAGTGTAAAAACATGAAAAACACTTAGTACTTTGAGATGGTATTTGGATTCAACTGGGGTCCTTACTGCAGTCAACAGAACTCAAGAACAAAGAACAGGCCCAGTATGTTGATTTGAGGCTTCCGCCGCGATGTTGATGAAGTCTGTGCGGTCTTCTGTGTTTTTACACGGCGTCGTGTGGTAATTGTTTACCGAGTGGGACTCTTGACCCGTGAAGATGGGACCGATACGTTGTCCCGAAACGTCGGTAAACAATTACCACACGACGCCGCGTAATAACACAGAAGACCACAGTTTTCACGCCCAGTATGATATTATCTCTATTTATTTCAGCAAGTTCCTTTCGTAACATCCTGTAGTCGCAGGCGATTTAAAAAAACAGCCAATAATTCCAATACGGAAGTTAAGAGTGTAACGATACAAAACAATTTTGTATGTCAGGTGCTTGAAAATAAGAGAATTAGGATCGACATATGTAACGGTATGTCGCAGATACGTATTGACGACCTGTCGAGCTGACTTCGATCTGTCACACTTATATCGATTTTATGTCTCGAAAGAAACACAAGAACTGAATCCTGCCTCGTCGACCTGAAGTGGTGTCATCTACTTATGACTGTCACAGAACACACATCACTAATGGTAACTTATAATAAAATTCAACAATTACACCAACAAATGCAATTTATTTCTTAAGTATGTCCATTAACCCTACACGTTTCGGCTGCAATAGAGCCATTATTAGAGGTTCAAGGTCACGTTCACTTCAACATTCACTAATCCATTTGGTATCACCACCTATACACAACAATGTATGTCAAGTTTCTGTTAACAGTTGATAACAATGACGGTTTTATTGCAGCCGAAACATGTGTAGGGTTATTGGAGGTACTTAAGAAATAAAATGTATTTGTTCGTTCAATTGTTGAGTGTTACCAAAATGCACGGTAAACACAACGTGAAATTTATAATGAAATGTTCTCTGTAACGAAACAGAGGCGGACAGACCATCACAGATAGCTGTTGGTTACTGAGTGATAATTTAATTAGTTTATTGAACCACATTTTACCAACTGTAGCGAGTACTGACAGTTTAAGGTAGAGATTATGAAGCTTGCTAGTATATATTTCTGTTTATGATAATCAGTAAGCAATTAAGATATTTGTGGAGTTTAGACTGTTTTGTGAGTCGTATTGGTAAGACTGCTGTACTGCGATGTGGAAAGCAAATGGAAAAACTACCACATATTGTTTCTAGGGGAGACACCACGCGGTTATATATATATATATATATATATATATATATATAATTGGTAAGACGAGGCAGGAATCAAGGAAGCCAATTTTAAATTAGAAATATTGCAACGATCACACGGAGTGGCCGTAGAAGAGCACAGTTTTGATTCAGGATTCGAACCAGGCTAGATGCCACAGCGCTGAGCTAACCCACTACACGTTCAGTGTAGACAGATTAATAAACAGAGGGGTTAGAATTTCGTCCTTAGAAGCATAGAACGCAATACAGTATATTTTGTTCTAAGTTAATACAACCGGATTCAAAATAAATGTACGAGTTTTGTGAAAGATATAGAATTTCTCACATAAGACCTGAGTACTCGGAGATATTATCGGCCTCAGGACTCGATTAGCGTCACTCCAGAACCAAATTCCGCTGTAACTGTCTATGAGAGTGTTTATTATGGTTCCTTGTTTATGTGTCTGTCTGTCGCAGTAATACTAAACGTGTGACTCATAGGCTGATGGTGACGTCACACTGTCAGTACCCTAAACTCCTCCCATCAAACTTCCAGCTCAGAGCCCTCTGTCAGGCACATCGCAATATTCAGCTCGTCTCTATGAAACACGTTACGCAGCTAAGATGTTTGCAGCGCGTAAGGGCAGCTGTGATTGGATAACTTTACATGTGAAATGCATAGCGTCGTTTAGACGTCTACTGCTAAGACAGAAACAGCTCACTGCTATTGCTATTGCTGGCAGTGCTGCAGTGTCAGAGGTAAACTTTACTGTGTCTGGCCTTTGCTGCTGCTTGCAGAACAGAACGGAACGAAGCTGGGATATTGCAGATGACATCCCGAGGGATTCTAAGGCTCTGTCTTCCTTCAAATTCTCACAGACTTCCCTCGAAACTAAAGAGCTTCGTGTAAACAGGGTGACCCGAAAAGAAAGCAGTCATTCTAACTAACTAACTCCATGTAGCACAGTCCTTCTTGAGAAGCTAACAGGTCCTCAGCTAGTCAAGAAATTCCCCGCGTTTTATGGAACCTGAAGGTTCATTACCGCACTCACAACAGCCCGCCACCTGTCCCTATGCTGAGCCATATCAATCCAGTCCATGTCCCCCCATCCCACTTCTTGAAGATCCATTTTAATATTATCCTCCCATCTACGCCTGGGTCTTCCAAGTGGTCTCCTTCCCTCAGGTCTCCCCACCAAAATCCTATATGCACCTCTCCCCTCACCCATACGTGCTACACGCCACGCCCACCTCACTGAAAGCAGTCATTCCCTGAGTTAATTTTTTGAGGCACGTTTATTAGTGTCTCGGATTACGCCTCGTCGACGTTAGGATAATTGATGAATCATGAACAAGGAAGGATTAGGAAGTAAGTGGTCACAGTGTAATGAAGATACTAACTCGAAGTTTGTTAAAAGCACGGAGGAAGACAACGAGGATACTGTGACGAGGATACTGTGACGAGGATACTGTGACGGTATCCGGTATCGTGACTGAGGTTCGAACAGGGCACGTCATGAATACACGGCAGAAGCCTTTTTTTTTTGCGGTGAAGGGCCCCGCAGCAGAAGCTACGGACGCACCACAGCCTTGAGACTTATTGTGCAACCCTGTGATGAAGATGATTAGTTTTTTTTCGTTTTTCCGTGTAATGGAGCACCGGTGGAATGAAATTGACAGGGGAAAACCGAAGTACTCGGGGAAAACCTGTCCCAGTGCCACTTTGTCCACCATAAATCCCACATGGACTGACCCGGGATCGAACCCGGGCCTCCGCGGTGAGAGGCCGACGACTAACCGCCTGAGTCATGGAACTGCCTCGGCAGAAGCCTTATTGCTACACCAACATTAACCAAATGTGATGCAAGCCAAGGGATGTGTTTTGATTTGCGGTAGGTGATAGGAAATCCCTGTGGTAAGACGGAGTCCAAAATGACGCGGTCAGTTCTCAAATGACAGTGAAATAAGCAGACATGCGCCTTACGCTCGGTTAACGCAGGGGAACACTACACAGCAGGGTGTATAACGTGTAATTGTAGCGTCATAGTGCCTTAGTGTAATTTAGCCTCTCTATAATGGAGTATGTAGGCATTATACCGCATGTTTGATAGGTCTAGAAGCTGTTGTGTCATGGCCATCAAGATCACCTGACCTTAATTCGATAGGCTTTTATTTGAGGATAAATTCTAATTGTCTTCTGGACTTTATCCATCTAACTAACTTCATGGAGCACAGTCCTTCTTGAGAAGCTAACAGGTCGTCAGCTAGTCAAGAAATTCCCCGCGTTTTGTGGAACCCGAAGGTTCATTACCGCACTCACAAGAGCCCGCCACTGTACCAAAGAATCAGTCCAGGTCCGAGGCTTTGTATAGTGATTCGTAACTTGGTAATGTTTTAAGGTGAGGAGTTGTTAGCACCTCGCCCAACCCCCAAGCTGGAGGACCACCCCTTGTCGGCTGTCCGCGACTGCTTATTCAATGTATTTGCAGCTACCCTCCATATCTGCAGGCCGTTCCTCCATCTGAAACCTGAGGACGCACCATGCCGTGGTGACAGGGACCGACTTATCGTAGTGACAGGGACCGACTTATCGTGGTGACAGGGACTGACTTATCGTGGTGACAGGGACCGACTTATCGTGGTGACAGGGACCGACTTATCGTAGTGACAGGGACCGACTTATCGTGGTGACAGGGACCGACTTATCGTTGTGACAGGGACCGAATTATCGTGGTGACAGGGACCGACTTATCGTGGTGACAGGGACCGACTTATCGTGGTGGACTTTATCCATCGTCCGGATTAAATATAAAATATATAAAATCACGACGTTTCACCTGAAGATGGAAGAAGAACCGTCTTCCGAAACGTCGTGATTTTATGTATTTTATATTTGATCCGGACGATGGATAAAGTCCAGCTGACAATTAGTTCTCAGTTTTACTTGAGGAGTTCCACGAAAAGTGTGGTTTACGATACGACTGTTGGAGATAAAGATTTGTACCATATCTGGGGTGGGCCGCGATAGCTCAGTCGGTATAGCGACTCGCTACGAGCTGGACTGTCCGGGGATCGAATCCCGGTGGGGGGCGAGATTTTCCGCACCCGTCCAGACCGGCCCTGGGGCCTACCCAGCCTCCTGTACAATGGGTACCGGGTCATTCCCGGGGGTAAAGCGGCCGGGGCGTGGAGTTGACCACCCACCCCCATCTAGCGCCGAGGTTAAAGAAAGAGTATAGCTCTACTCCCCTCTGGGCCTTCGTGGCCTGTTCTAGGGTGAACTTTACCTTTACCGTTACCATGTGTGGGATGTTGGCTAGTAGCATCTTTGCGACTTCGTGACGACGAATGCATTCATGCCCACTGTGGGCATTTTTAACATTTGTTGTAACATACACGTAACATAACATAACATAACATAACATACACATAACATAACATACACGTAACGTCTTTCCGTGACACAGTAAGCATTTGATATTTGAAATCGTAAGCGCTCGACGTTCTGTCCACTGGAAATATCTAAAGAAGCATTCCCAAACCTACATTCATTAAACCGTCTTAACTCACAATGACTTACTAAAGCTTCCCACATATGTATATCACATAACATAAAACGCCCTGTATAATATAATGTATACAGAACACAGCGGTTCATTTTACATTTCCTTAAGGCGGACCTAACAGAGAACACATCAACACCTTATCTTACTAATTCCTTACTACTGTCAATGTGTAAAGAAATTAAAGCGACGTGCAAGTATTGAGGTAGAGGCTTCGGGTGCGATTTGACCATATTCCCATATTCCAAAATTTGTTTCGGTTGTAAACTTTAATTTACTAAGTGTTCTTGCAGCGTTGTATATTAACATGTATTTATAATTCAGCGTTTTAACAAATCAAACCAACAAAATACAATATACAGCGTGTTTCAGGGGGAATCTCTCATGCTGTGAGAAAACGTTTCTTAGGTTAAATTACATCGACATAAACAAAAGATCATTATCTGGAGTTGAATGGTCACGGACATAATGGCGAAAGAATTTTAAAAGCATGAGAGACGTTGCACGTTCACTCACTACCAAATACCTATTAAAAGTAGGAGGAATTTGTAGTTCCTGTTACGTTAACCCCTGGACGTAACATCTAATTAATATCTGAATGATATAAATATATTAAGTAAGAAAACACGCAGTATTTAAAAAAAAATCGTCCTTAGGGTTCCAAGTACTTTACATAGCACATGCACCGCCGCATGGCTTGGCTTGGCTATTATCCCAAGGACAGATCTGCGCAGTGTACGGTTAACACATCACACTAAACAGGTACAGTACGTGGAACCGCAAGAAGACAACATTTATCCCGCGTCATTATCTGGTATGTGATTTGAAAGTCTGACGGTGACAGATATCACGGTTATGGTTTCCTGGCTTGTGACGCCGTGTACTTTCATTTATTTCCATTCTGACAATATAACATGGAGGTAGCATGTTCTGTCGTAATGTCAGTCCAAGTCTACTGACCTACACGGCGTCACATTCCAGAAGGCTGTAATCTTCTTGATCATTCTCTTTAATTTGTGATGGCGAAGTCGAACTTGTTCGTGTGATTAACTGAACCCTTTAAAGACTAACATGAACCTGAATTATATTTAAACACTCAGTCCGTACCGCGCAGTAAACACACTCCGTCTCAGTTATACAAACCAGTCAGTTAATGCTGTACAGTGAAATAATCGCTGTTTGTTCTGAGATCCACACAAAACACATAAATACAGTCCGTACCGCGCAGTAAACACACTCCGTCTCAGTTATACAAACCAGTCAGTTAATGCTGTACAGTGAAATAATCGCTGTTTGTTCTGAGATCTACACAAAACACATAAATACAGTCCGTACCGCGCAGTAAACACACTCCGTCTCAGTTATACAAACCAGTCAGTTAATGTTGTACAGTGAAATAATCGCTGTTTGTTCTGAGATCCACACAAAACACATAAATACAGTCCGTACCGCGCAGTAAACACACTCCGTCTCAGTTATACAAACCAGTCAGTTAATGTTGTACAGTGAAATAATCGCTGTTTGTTCTGAGATCCACACAAAACACATAAATACAGTCCGTACCGCGCAGTAAACACACTCCGTCTCAGTTATACAAACCAGTCAGTTAATGCTGTACAGTGAAATAATCGCTGTTTGTTCTGAGATCCACACAAAACACATAAATACAGTCCGTACCGCGCAGTAAACACACTCCGTCTCAGTTATACAAACCAGTCAGTTAATGCTGTACAGTGAAATAATGGCTGTTTGTTCTGAGATCCACACAAAACACATAAATACAGTCCGTACCGCGCAGTAAACACACTCCGTCTCAGTTATACAAACCAGTCAGTTAATGCTGTACAGTGAAATAATGGCTGTTTGTTCTGAGATCCACACAAAACACATAAATACAGTCCGTACCGCGCAGTAAACACACTCCGTCTCAGTTATACAAACCAGTCAGTTAATGCTGTACAGTGAAATAATCGCTGTTTGTTCTGAGATCCACACAAAACACATAAATACACTGTGTGGACAACGTAGGATTTGTGAATGTTAAACCTGGTGGTATATATAGTAACCACTGGGCTTTAAAAGTTAAATCATAAGTTCTTCACAAAATATCACTAACAACGATAATAAAATAGATACATCTAAAGAACTACAAATCTGTACAGGGGTAATCAGGCTTTATGAACTCTGTTCTCAAGCACTTGTTTTAAGGAAGAGGAATTTACCGCCGCACTGCGTTACGAAAGCCTCATATTTCTTGCGCAGAATCATCAGAGACACGGCCTGCTCCGTCCGTAAATATCCCAGAGGCACAATTAATAACTTACGAGTGACGAAGAGAACTTTGCTTTGTCCTCAGCTGCTGACGGGAACTCGAGACAACGGCGAGGTCAACATTACATTGCCTACAATCTCCGCTGTGTTCTGTTTATTTTTTTAGAAATGCCTCTTTAAACATGTCTCGGTTTAGCGGCAACTTTTAGAATCGTTGTCACAGGTTCGAAACGGGGTTTTTTAAAACTCAGTTAAATACTACTGAATAAATTAATTATACGTATAGCTTTATTGTTGTCAGTGAACCTTCATCTCGGCGCTTAATTTATGAAAAGTAACTTCAAAATTTTTAAAACATGATACTGAAACTGATTACATGAAGTTACATCCGCGGGGTTTATTTTAACACTACAAGAACTTGAAATGCGGGGGTTTTTTTTACAGATGTAAATTTTAACGTGGATAATGTTGGAAAATTTGGGATATTTAAGAAAAACATAACATTTTATTCAGAAAATTAAAATGAAGAAAACACTTCGGGAGATGTAGGTTCATTTAACGACGCTTTCAACGGATAGTTCTACGCCTAAATTGTTTCGAATCATAGTACGATTAATGAATAAATTAACTAGAAATTATATGCAAGTGATCGTGACGTAACGTCAGTTATTACATACATATGGGGAAGGAAACACAAAATAATTATATATTTTTTATACAAAAATGTCCCTTTTATCGTGTCCCGAGCATGACAGCTCTATCGTACAGAAACTCAGCATTCCCGCGACATCCCATGCCAAGTGTTATGCTTAGGGACATAACAAAAAGGACACTAGTACTACATCCATATACTTGTCAAACTATTGTAGCTAACAGTTGTATAGCATGCCACTTCCTGTGTACAATAATTGTTCCTTATTATTACCAACATGTAGTACAGCTTAAGCAACGGAAAAGGAATATATGGCTCAGGATAGGGACAGGTGGCGGGCTGTTGTGAATGCGGTAATGAACCTTCGGTTTCCATAAAACGCGGGGAATTTATTTACTAGCTGAGGAACTGTTAGCTTCTCAAGAAGGACTCTGCTGCATGGAGTTAGTTAGTTAGTTAGTTAGGACAGCCATGCTGTTCAAGTCATGTACAAATATTGCTGTATGATTTTGGGGGTTTGATTAGCATCATCCTCAGAACCTTGATTTTAATTACATGAGTAAATTTTAATTGCCTTTGAAACAGTAACAACACGATCTACACACGTACAGTAACAACACGATCTACACACGTACAGTAACAACACGATCTACACACGTACAGTAACAACACGATCTACACACGTACAGTAACAAACACGATCTACACACGTACAGTAACAACACGATCTACACACGTACAGTAACAACACGATCTACACACGTACAGTAACAACACGATCTACACACGTACAGTAACAACACGATCTACACACGTACAGTAACAACACGATCTACACACGTACAGTAACAACACGATCTACACACGTACAGTAACAACACGATCTACACACGTACAGTAACAACACGATCTACACACCTACAGTAACAACACGATCTACACACGTACAGTAACAACACGATCTACACACGTACAGTAACAACACGATCTACACACGTACAGTAACACCACGATCTACACACGTACAGTAACAACACGATCTACACACGTACAGTAACACCACGATCTACACACGTGCAGTAACAACACGATCTACGCACGTACAGTAACAACACGATCTACACACGTACAGTAACAACAAGATCTACACAGTACAGTAACAACACGATTACACACGTACAGTAACAACACGATCTACGCACGTACAGTAACAACACGATCTACACACGTACAGTAACAACACGATCTACACACGTACAGTAACAACACGATCTACGCACGTACAGTAACAACACGATCTACACACGTACAGTAACAACACGATCTACGCACGTACAGTAACAACACGATCTACGCACGTACAGTAACAACACGATCTACACACGTACAGTAACAACACGATCTACGCACGTACAGTAACAACACGATCTACGCACGTACAGTAACAACACGATCTACACACGTACAGTAACAACACGATCTACACACGTACAGTAACAACACGATCTACACACGTACAGTAACAACACGATCTACGCACGTACAGTAACAACACGATCTACACACGTACAGTAACAACACGATCTACGCACGTACAGTAACAACACGATCTACGCACGTACAGTAACAACACGATCTACGCACGTACAGTAACAACACGATCTACACACGTACAGTAACAACACGATCTACGCACGTACAGTAACAACACGATCTACGCACGTACAGTAACAACACGATCTACGCACGTGCAGTAACAACACGATCTACGCACGTGCAGTAACAACACGATCTACACACGTACAGTAACAACACGATCTACACACGTACAGTAACAACACGATCTACACACGTACAGTAACAACACGATCTACACACGTACAGTAACAACACGATCTACACACGTACAGTAACAACACGATCTACACACGTACAGTAACAACACGATCTACACACGTACAGTAACAACACGATCTACACACGTACAGTAACAACACGATCTACGCACGTACAGTAACAACACGATCTACGCACGTACAGTAACAACACGATCTACGCACGTACAGTAACAACACGATCTACACACGTACAGTAACAACACGATCTACGCACGTACAGTAACAACACGATCTACGCACGTACAGTAACAACACGATCTACGCACGTACAGTAACAACACGATCTACACACGTACAGTAACAACACGATCTACGCACGTACAGTAACAACACGATCTACGCACGTGCAGTAACAACACGATCTACAACGTGCAGTAACAACACGATCTACACACGTACAGTAACAACACGATCTACACACGTACAGTAACAACACGATCTACACACGTACAGTAACACGATCTACGCACGTAACAGTTAACAACACGATCTACACACGTACAGTAACAACACGATCTACACACGTACAGTAACAACACGATCTACGCACGTACAGTAACAACACGATCTACGCACGTACAGTAACAACACGATCTACGCACGTACAGTAACAACACGATCTACGCACGTACAGTAACAACACGATCTACGCACGTACAGTAACAACACGATCTACGCACGTACAGTAACAACACGATCTACGCACGTACAGTAACAACACGATCTACGCACGTACAGTAACACACACGATCTACGCACGTACAGTAACAACACGATCTACGCACGTACAGTAACAACACGATCTACACACGTACAGTAACAACACGATCTACACACGTACAGTAACAACACGATCTACACACGTACAGTAACAACACGATCTACACACGTACAGTAACAAACACGATCTACACACGTACAGTAACAACACGATCTACACACGTACAGTAACAACACGATCTACACACGTACAGTAACAACACGATCTACACACGTACAGTAACAACACGATCTACACACGTACAGTAACACCACGATCTACACACACGTACAGTAACACACTGCTATATCTTTCAAAATACAGGATGGAAATATCCTGAAATTTTGGCTTTCGGTTTCTTAATTTTACTATTATTCTTTGTTTAAACTTTCAGCTGAAATAAACCAACTACGCCGTGCCATCGCTCAGGCGGTTAGTCGCCGGTCTCCCACCGCGGAGTCCCAGGTTTGATACCGGATCAGTCCATGTGAGATTTGTGGTGGACAAAGTGGAACTGGGACAGGTTTTTCCCCGAGTACTTTAGTTTTCCCCTGTCAATTTCATTCCACCGGTGCTCCATTACTTGGAAAAATGACAATAAAACTGATCATCCACATCACAGGGTTGCACAATAAGTCTCAAAGCTGCGGGGCCTTTCTTTAAAAAAAAAAGATGAACAGGTACTACTTCTTGTCTCGTAATATAAACGTGAGTCATCTGTATTGAGTATACAAACGTTAAGCAAACACCAAAAGTGCCGATCCCAGTGGCCGCGCGGTCTAAGGCGTGGTTCTGCGGCCGCTCGCTTGCTGGGATTGCGGGTTCGAATCCCGCCGGTGGCATGGATGTCTGTCTGTTGTGAGTGTTGTGTGTTGTCAGGTAGAGGTCTCTGCGACAGGCTGATCACTCGTCCAGAGGAGTCCTACCGAGCGTGGTGTGTCTGAGTGTGATCGTGAAGTCTCGAAAAATGAGGAGGCCTAGGCCCCCAAGGGGCTGTCGAGCCATTAAAAATACACCAACAGTTGTCTGATAATAGACATAAGTTGTTTAAAATTATCATTTATATGCAACACGGTACAGACACAAAACGTCTGGGGGTTTACGCCGTGCTGACTGGTAGGGTTAAATGTTTACTCGGGTAACTATTTAACATTCGACAGGGTGCCAAACCCCAGAACGCTCGACTCTTCAACATGACATTACTTCTCATTAGACCTATAGCATAATCCATAATCATAGTTACTAATGTTAAATACCCAGTGAAAGCACTTTAAGTAAGGAACTGAGGAGCAGACAAGACAGATTTACTGCTAGACACAGCATGTGCTGCTATCTGTATGCCAGTTCGTGAACAAAATCCTTTTCAGGATCATATTTCATCTCGCATTAACTGTAACAGCTCCAAAGCCATCTTGCTCGATTTTCTCCCGTTAACTTGCATGCATTTCGAACTTAATTCAATAAGAATAAAAGGCAAGAAGAGAGACCTAAGGCAGCTGACGATGAAAGGTCTGGCCCTCCAGTTCAATCTCAGTGTTATGCTGAGCCCACCCGAAACTTAATATTCATCTATAATAACAGATATGACGTCAGACTGCCGCGGGTTTGTGAACTCAGACGTCATCGTTCTTCTGATGTTTGCGATAGTAAAGTTACCGAATTTATGTCATTAAGTTTATCGTATCGTGACTCTGAATGCGACGGCAAAGCGGGGCGACGGCTTCAAATTTCTACAGAAAAAGTCACACAGCTTCCTTCCAGCTGATCAGTTAGGAGCAGAGACGGAAATGAACCTGTAACCCGGAGCCTGAACGAAAACAATGTAATTGTAAGCTTCTGCCTAATGCTCCTGGGTTTTCCAAAGAGCATATCTCTGTTAGCATGTTCCTAGGGCTATCCCGTTTGTCCTTCTGATAAGAGAAACGTGTAGATGAAGATGAGTATGGAGCATTGGTGGAATGATACTGACAGGGGAAACTGAAGTACTGGGAGAGAAACATTATACAGCGTTGGTGGTAGATGTACGAATGAGTATGGAGCATTGGTGGAATGATACTGACAGGGGAAAACTGAAGTACTGGGAGAGAAACATTATACAGCGTTGGTGGTAGATGTATGAATGAGTATGGAGCATTGGTGGAATGATACTGACAGGGGAAACTGAAGTACTGGGAGAGAAACATTATACAGCGTTGGTGTAGATGTATGAATGAGTATGGAGCATTGGTGGAATGATACTGACAGGGGAAAACTGAAGTACTGGGAGAGAAACATTATACAGCGTTGGTGGTAGATGGATGAATGAGTATGGAGCATTGGTGGAATGATACTGACAGGGGAAAACTGAAGTACTGGGAGAGAAACATTATACAGCGTTGGTGGTAGATGGATGAATGAGTATGGAGCATTGGTGGAATGATACTGACAGGGGAAACTGAAGTACTGGGAGAGAAACATTATACAGCGTTGGTGGTAGATGAATGAATGTGTATGGAGCTTTGGTGTAATGATACTGACAGGGGAAACTGAAGTACTGGGAGAGAAACATTATACAGCGTTGGTGGTAGATGTATGAATGAGTATGGAGCATTGGTGGAATGATACTGACAGGGAAAACTGAAGTACTGGGAGAGAAACATTATACAGCGTTGTGGTAGATGTATGAATGAGTATGGAGCATTGGTGGAATGATACTGACAGGGGAAACTGAAGTACTGGGAGAGAAACATTATACAGCGTTGGTGGTAGATGAATGAATGTGTATGGAGCTTTGGTGGAATGATACTGACAGGGGAAACTGAAGTACTGGGAGAGAAACATTATACAGCGTTGGTGATAGATGAATGAATGTGTATGGAGCTTTGGTGGAATGATACTGACAGGGGAAACTGAAGTACTGGGAGAGAAACATTATACAGCGTTGGTGGTAGATGAATGAATGTGTATGGAGCTTTGGTGGAATGATACTGACAGGGGAAACTGAAGTACTGGGAGAGAAACATTATACAGCGTTGGTGGTAGATGAATGAATGTGTATGGAGCTTTGGTGGAATGATACTGACAGGGGAAACTGAAGTACTGGGAGAGAGACATTATACAGCGTTGGTGGTAGATGAATGAATGAGTATGGAGCATTGGTGGAATGATAGTGACAGGGGAAACTGAAGTACTGGGAGAAAAACATTATACAGCGTTGGTGGTAGATGTATGAATGAGTATGGAACATTGGTGGAATGATAGTGACAGGGGAAAACTGAAGTACTGGGAGAGAAACATTATACAGCGTTGGTGGTAGATGTATGAATGAGTATGGAGCATTGGTGGAATGATACTGACAGGGGAAAACTGAAGTACTGGGAGAGAAAAATTATACAGCGTTGGTGGTAGATGAATGAATGAGTATGGAGCATTGGTGGAATGATACTGACAGGGGAAAACTGAAGTACTGGGAGAGAAAAATTATACAGCGTTGGTGGTAGATGTATGAATGAGTATGGAGCATTGGTGGAATGATACTGACAGAGGAAACTGAAGTACTGGGAGAGAAACATTATACAGCGTTGGTGGTATATGTATGAATGAGTATGGAGCATTGGTGGAATGATTCTGACAGAGGAAACTGAAGTACTGGGAGAGAAACATTATACAGCGTTGGTGGTAGATGTATGAATGAGTATGGAGCATTGGTGGAATGATACTGACAGAGGAAACTGAAGTACTGGGAGAGAAACATTATACAGCGTTGGTGGTAGATGTATGAATGAGTATGGAGCATTGGTGGAATGATACTGACAGGGGAAACTGAAGTACTGGGAGAGAAACATTATACAGCGTTGGTGGTAGATGTATGAATGAGTATGGAGCATTGGTGGAATGATACTGACAGGGGAAACTGAAGTACTGGGAGAGAAACATTATACAGCGTTGGTGGTAGATGTATAAATGAGTATGGAGCATTGGTGGAATGATACTGACAGGGGAAGGATGAAGTACTGGGAGAGAAACATTATACAGCGTTGGTGGTAGATGTATGAATGACTATGGAGCTTTGGTGGAATGATACTGACAGAGGAAACTGAAGTACTAAGAGAAAAACATTATACAGCGTTGGTGGTAGATGAATGTATGAGCATGGAGCATTGGTGGAATGATACTGACAGAGAAAACTGAAGTACTGGGAGAAAAACATTATACAGCGTTGGTGGTAGATGAATGAATGAGTATGGAGCATTGGTGGAAGATACTGACAGAGGAAACTGAAGTACTGGGAGAGAAACATTATACAGCGTTGGTGGTGGATGGATGAAAGAGTATGGAGCATTGGTGGAATGATACTGACAGGGGAAAACTGAAGTACTGGGAGAAAAACACGTCGCAGTGCCACTTTGTCCACCACAAATCAAACAGGATCGGCCCATGGGCGGATGCACAACGGCCTGAGCCATGGCACGGCCTCCTATAAACAGCAGTTTTAATTGTTCATTGGAAATCGATCCTTGAAGATGAGACCACTACGCGCTCTCGAAACACGCGGTACCAATCACTCAGCGACACAACGTAACATATCAGAAGAGAAAAATACCTCAAATGCACCGTTGCGAAAGCCTAAAACCTCGTACGGTTGTTACATGTCTACTACATAGCTCCTTCAAGCGTGGCTCTTAGATCGATATGCAAGTGTAAAGGTAAAGGTAAAGTTCTCCCTATAACAGGCCATGAAGGCACAGAGGGGGAGTAGAGGTATAGCTCTACTCTTTCTTTAACCTCGGCGCTAGATGTGTGTGGGTAGTCAACTCCACGCCCCGGCCGCTTTACCCCCGGGAAAGAGACCCGGAACCCATTGTATAGGGAGCTGGGTAGGCCCCAGGGCCGGTCTGGACGGGTGCTGAAAATCTCGCCCCCACCGGGATTTTTTTTTCTTGTCCCGTTTTCTCCTTTGATCCATTTTTGTACTTTTAAATCCTTCCGTTCTTCATGTCACTTATGTTCCATACTACGGTCCTAATACAACACTCACAACAGAGAGACATCCATGCCCCCGGTGGGATTCGAACCCACAATCCCAGCAACCGAGCAACCGCAGACCCACGCCTTAGACCGCGTGGCCACTGGGATCGGCTTTTTCGATCCCCGGACCGTCCAGCCTGTAGCAATTCACTATACCGACTGAGCTATCCCGGTCCACGATGTGCAACTGTAGCCATAGAAAATTAATTGGAAAATATATTCTCTTGACACAGCTATATCATGTTATACGTATAAATGTTTTGGAATTACATTTGACTACACGTCTCTCTCTCTCTCTCTCTCTCTCTCTATGGACTATTTTAAAGTTTGTTACTGGATTATAGAGACTTGAAAATGGTACATAGAGACAGACACATGCAGTGTAAGGTAACTGTGAAACATCTATAATTTTGATATAGAACAGTTGTGTGAAATGAATAGATTTTGCGAGTGATTTGATACTGCACAATAAGGAAATGTAAGCAATGAAGTTTCTGCGAAAGAGCGTGAAGGTGGGATTCGAATTATCACTCCTTTCTCTTTATTTACATAATTTAATTTAATTTGAGTGCCGTCACTAGTTTAGCGTGTGCTGCTATCTGGTGTAATATCTTTCTTTCCAATGGCTCAACAGCCCCATTGGGGGCCTAGGCCGCCTCATTATCGACGCTTCACGATCACACTCAGACACACCACACTCGGTAGGACTCCTCTTGACGAGTGATCAGCCCGACGCACAGACCTCTACCTGACAACACACAACACTCACAACAGACAGACATCCATGCCCCCGGTGGGATTCGAACCCGCAATCCCAGCAAGCGAGCGGCCGAAGACCCACGCCTTAGACCGCGCGGCCACTGGGATCGGCTGTTGTAATATAAATAAGGAGAATAACAACACACCGGACGCAGAACGTGTGCTCATCCTAATCAGTGACATCGAAAATTAAGAATGAACATTTTGACATGGAACTTCGTGTCAAAACTCAGAAGAGATTTCAATATCACAAATGTTTATCACATCAAGTCTAAAAAGTAAATTACATTCATTATATTTATAAATATGTATTCGTGCGGTTTCTGCGTTACTTATTGTAAAAACGCTATCGTTCAATTGTAATGTAAATGAAACATCAAATTACATTTCCCCCCTCCCCCCACCAATTCATATACACAAACACATTTTGTACATAAAGCTAACACTTTCCATTTTTTTTCCCCGTCAGTCATAAACTCGTCATCCGTCATATTCAGGCACTCGCCACTTTCGTTCTGACAGATACACTTCGATGTTTCGTTTCTGTTTTTGATCGTCGATTGTCATTCAATTTGTGCTAATTCTGTGTAATTCTCCGCGGCTGCATCACGCAGTATAACGCTGCATCACGTAGTATAACGCTGCATCACGCAGTATAACGCTGCATCACGCAGTATAACGCTGCATCACGCAGTATAACGCTGCATCACGCAGTATAACGCTGCATCACGCAGTATAACGCTGTATCACGCAGTATAACGCTGCATCACGCAGTATAACGCTGCATCACGCAGTATAACGCTGCATCACGCAGTATAACGCTGTATCACGCAGTATAACGCTGCATCACGCAGTATAACGTTGCATCACGCAGTATAACGCTGTATCACGCAGTATAACGCTGCATCACGCAGTATAACGCTGTATCACGCAGTATAACGCTGCATCACGCACTATAACGCTGCATCACGCAGTATAACGCTGTATCACGCAGTATAACGCTGTATCACGCAGTATAACGCTGCATCACGCAGTATAACGCTGCATCACGCAGTATAACGCTGTATCACGCAGTATAACGCTGCATCACGCAGTATAACAATGTATCACGCAGTATAACGCTGCATCACGCAGTATAACGCTGTATCACGCAGTATAACGCTGCATCACGCAGTATAACGTTGCATCACGCAGTATAACAATGTATCACGCAGTATAACGCTGCATCACGCACTATAACGCTGCATCACGCAGTATAACGCTGTATCACGCAGTATAACGCTGTATCACGCAGTATAACGCTGCATCACGCAGTATAACGCTGCATCACGCAGTATAACGCTGTATCACGCAGTATAACGCTGCATCACGCAGTATAACGCTGTATCACGCAGTATAACGCTGCATCACGCAGTATAACGCTGTATCACGCAGTATAACGCTGCATCACGCAGTATAACGTGCTCACGCAGTATAACAATGTATCACGCAGTTATATCACGCAATACGCTGCATCACGCAGTATAACGCTGCATCACGCAGTATAACGCTGCATCACGCAGTATAACGCTGTATCACGCAGTATAACGCTTTATAATGGAGCAACTGAAATAACAATACGAGCAAACACAGATAAAACAGTTCTGACATCAAAGAAACGTAACTTTCCCGTCACGAAGACCGCTAGCGAAATGTTGAGGAAAATAATAATTTTTTTTGAGAACCAAACAGCATTACAAACAGCATGCGTGCGACAGTGGTACGTAACTTCATACCAAGCGGTACATATATTTACCGCTACCCTAAGAGTTTCACGTAGCCGACGAAATTATATTTTTATCAACATGTCATTAGAGTCATTGGATAAATATCTCTAACCAGTAGAGTTGTTCTCGAGTAGCTAATAGTCGCTAATCTGGTAAATAAATGACATATATTTCATGTAAACTGAAGGTTTGATACTAAGCACAAGAGAGCAAACTCGGGCATTTTAGAATTTTTCTTACGCCGCGTGCTACGCGATCAGCCAATCACAGAGTCAGTGAGAGAGACATCTAGCCAGCCATTCCATCATTCAGCCAATCAGTCACACAGTCAGGCACACAGCCACTCCACCAGTCACAGTCCACAAGTCAGTCAGCCATGAAGTCAGTCACATAGACAGATAGTCAGTCTAGTCAGTCACATCGAATCAGCAAATAAAGATATGTGGCCATATTTATAGAACAGACATCTGCCTAATAAGTTAGTGCTAACTCAACATCTGCCTCAATAAGTTAGTGCTAACTCAACATCTGCCTCAATAAGTTAGTGCTATCTCAACATCTGCCTCAATAAGTTAGTGCTAACTCAACATCTGCCTCAATAAGTTAGTGCTAACTCAACATCTGCCTCAATAAGTTAGTGCTATCTCAACATCTGCCTAATAAGTTAGTGCTATCTCAACATCTGCCTAATAAGTTAGTGCTATCTCAACATCTGCCTCAATAAGTTAGTGCTAACTCAACATCTGCCTCAATAAGTTAGTGCTAACTCAACATCTGCCTCAATAAGTTAGTGCTAACTCAACATCTGCCTCAATAAGTTCGTGCTAACTCAACATCTGCCTCAATAAGTTTGTGATAACTCAACATCTGCCTCAATAAGTTAGTGCGAACTCAACATCTGCCTCAATAAGTTAGTGTTAACTCAACATCTGCCTCAATAAGTTAGTGCTAACTCAACATCTGCCTCAATAAGTTGGTGCTAACTCAACATCTGCCTCAATAAGTTGGTGCTAACTCAACATCTGCCTCAATAAGTTAGTGCGAATTCAACATCTGCCTCAATAAGTTAGTGCTAACTCAACATCTGCCTCAATAAGTTAGTGCGAACTCAACATCTGCCTCAATAAGTCAGTGTTAACTCAACATCTGCCTCAGTAAGTTAGTGCTAACTCAACATCTGCATCAATAATTTAGTGCTAACTCAACATCTGCCTCAATAAGTTAGTGCTAACTCAACATATGCCTCAATAATTTAGTGCTAACTCAACATCTGCCAAGAGACACAAAACTCCTGAAGAAGGCGATGTCATTAAACAAATGAGACATGCAAGCGAGGATCTCAGGGCAAAAGAACATAAAAAGAGAAGACAGAGGATCGAAAATAACAAAAGGCAAGAATAATGTACGAATAAAGACAAAAAAAAAAGACTGGAGATAAAAATAAGACAAAGAAAGGAATGGGTTTTGTCTTATTTCCATAACAAAGTAGGATAAGAACGCCTGTATTAGAATTTCAAATTTAACACGACGAAGGTAAAACCCACGAAGAATATCCTGTAACGAGATACCTCTTGTACATTCTCAATTCGTGTTCCAAAGGCCAAACTCTTGAGATGAGAAATTCGACAGATCCCAGCCTTATGGTAGACGAATTTATTATGACGTTCATACAATATGTACTGACGAATCAGTAAAGAGCTGCTAATGAACCCCTTGAAGCCAGAAATTCATACAACTAACAATTTAAAATTCATTAGCGTAAAAACAATTACCAAAACACATTGATTGTCATTACCAAAACAAGCAAATCATCAAATTTGCTACGGGATTAACAAATATCTCCAGTTGCATGTCACAGACAAATCTGTCAATCTTGACATCAAGCAGTTAAGAGGTGTGCAGTATGGTCACGTGATCATATCAGTTGTTAACAAGACTTGTGGGGTTATTCATTATGACTGCACTTGGATTCAGACGTAAAGAGATTTTAGTTCTGGTAGTTTTTTAACCTTTTAAAGCCTAATGGTTACTATATGTACCACCATGTTTAACATTCAACAATTCTACGTTCTGCCCACACAGTGTATTTATGTGTTTTGTGTGGATCTCAGAACAAACAGCGATTATTTCACTGTACAACATTAACTGACTGGTTTGTATAACTGAGACGGAGTGTGTTTACTGCGCGGTACGAACTGAATTTATGTGTTTTGTGTGGATCTCAGAACAAACAGCGATTATTTCACTGTACAACATTAACTGACTTGTTTGTATAACTGAGACGGAGTGTGTTTACTGCGCGGTACGAACTGAATTTATGTGTTTTGTGTGGATCTCAGAACAAACAGCGATTATTTCACTGTACAGCATTAACTGACTGGTTTGTATAACTGAGACGGAGTGTGTTTACTGCGCGGTACGGACTGTATTTATGTGTTTTGTGTGGATCTCAGAACAAACAGCGATTATTTCACTGTACAGCATTAACTGACTGGTTTGTATAACTGAGACGGAGTGTGTTTACTGCGCGGTACGGACTGTATTTATGTGTTTTGTGTGGATCTCAGAACAAACAGCGATTATTTCACTGTACAGCATTAACTGACTGGTTTGTGTAACTGAGACGGAGTGTGTTTACTGCGCGGTACGGACTGTATTTATGTGTTTTGTGTGGATCTCAGAACAAACAGCGATTATTTTACTGTACAACATTAACTGACTGGTTTGTATAACTGAGACGGAGTGTGTTTACTGCGCGGTACGGACTGTATTTATGTGTTTTGTGTGGATCTCAGTACAAACAGCGATTATTTCACTGTACAACATTAACTGACTGGTTTGTATAACTGAGACGGAGTGTGTTTACTGCGCGGTACGGACTGTATTTATGTGTTTTGTGTGGATCTCAGAACAAACAGCGATTATTTCACTGTACAACATTAACTGACTGGTTTGTATAACTGAGACGGAGTGTGTTTACTGCGCGGTACGAACTGTATTATATGTGTTTTGTGTGGATCTCAGTACAAACAGCGATTATTTCACTGTACAACATTAACTGACTGGTTTGTATAACTGAGACGGAGTGTGTTTACTGCGCGGTACGGACTGTATTTATGTGTTTTGTGTGGATCTCAGAACAAACAGCGATTATTTCACTGTACAACATTAACTGACTGGTTTGTATAACTGAGACGGAGTGTGTTTACTGCGCGGTACGGACTGTATTTATGTGTTTTGTGTGGATCTCAGTACAAACAGCGATTATTTCACTGTACAACATTAACTGACTGGTTTGTATAACTGAGACGGAGTGTGTTTACTGCGCGGTACGGACTGTATTTGTGTGTTCTGTGTGGATCTCAGAACAAACAGCGATTATTTCACTGTACAACATTAACTGACTGGTTTGTATAAACTGAGACGGAGTGTGTTTACTGTACGGTACGGACTGTATTTATGTGTTTTGTGTGGATCTCAGTACAAACAGCGATTATTTCACTGTACAACATTAACTGACTGGTTTGTATAACTGAGACGGAGTGTGTTTACTGCGCGGTACGGACTGTATTTATGTGTTTTGTGTGGATCTCAGAACAAACAGCGATTATTTCACTGTACAACATTAACTGACTGGTTTGTATAACTGAGACGGAGTGTGTTTACTGCGCGGTACGGACTGTATTTATGTGTTTTGTGTGGATCTCAGTACAAACAGCGATTATTTCACTGTACAACATTAACTGACTGGTTTGTATAACTGAGACGGAGTGTGTTTAGTGTACGGTACGGACTGTATTTATGTGTTTTGTTTGGATCTCAGTACAAACAGCGATTATTTCACTGTACAACATTAACTGACTGAATTGTATAACTGAGACGGAGTGTGTTTACTGCGCGGTACGGACTGTATTTATGTGTTTTGTGTGGATCTCAGAACAAACAGCGATTATTTCACTGTACAACATTAACTGACTGGTTTGTATAACTGAGACGGAGTGTGTTTACTGCGCGGTACGGACTGTATTTATGTGTTTTGTGTGGATCTCAGTACAAACAGCGATTATTTCACTGTACAACATTAACTGACTGGTTTGTATAACTGAGACGGAGTGTGTTTAGTGTACGGTACGGACTGTATTTATGTGTTTTGTTTGGATCTCAGTACAAACAGCGATTATTTCACTGTACAACATTAACTGACTGAATTGTATAACTGAGACGGAGTGTGTTTACTGCGCGGTACGGACTGTATTTATGTGTTTTGTGTGGATCTCAGAACAAACAGCGATTATTTCACTGTACAACATTAACTGACTGAATTGTATAACTGAGACGGAGTGTGTTTACTGCGCGGTACGGACTGTATTTATGTGTTTTGTGTGGATCTCAGAACAAACAGCGATTATTTCACTGTACAACATTAACTGACTGAATTGTATAACTGAGACGGAGTGTGTTTACTGCGCGGTACGGACTGTATTTATGTGTTTTGTGTGGATCTCAGAACAAACAGCGATTATTTCACTGTACAACATTAACTGACTGAATTGTATAACTGAGACGGAGTGTGTTTACTGCGCGGTACGGACTGTATTTATGTGTTTTGTGTGGATCTCAGAACAAACAGCGATTATTTCACTGTACAACATTAACTGACTGAATTGTATAACTGAGACGGAGTGTGTTTACTGCGCGGTACGGACTGTATTTATGTGTTTTGTGTGGATCTCAGAACAAACAGCGATTATTTCACTGTACAACATTAACTGACTGGTTTGTATAACTGAGACGGAGTGTGTTTACTGCGCGGTACAAGCTGAAGCTTTAAATGAAACAGTTTACGCTTCGTCTTTAAAGGGTTACAGTGTATTTTACGCAATAATTGTGATGCCAATTCATCACAGTATGTATATAATGATAAAAAATGGACACAAATGTCATATATTTAAAACAGTGCCGCTTGTAGTTCAACTGTGTCGCCACTGTCGCCACAAAAATCAAGATAACGTGAGAGATTTTTTAATGATGGCTGCAATACTGCACTTTATGATTGTCTTCAAGTTTATTGGTAACAATTAAAGAGTCTGAATATCCCTCTGAACATAAAAAATATGCTTTCAAAAGTTCGAGTGTTTAGTTTACAATAATAATATTTCACTTCCACTTACATTGATCTATTTCGCTGCTTAAAATGTGACGAATCTTTTGGTATAACGCCGTGATAAGGTCTGTGTTTAATTTATATCTTACGCAATAAATAATGATAGAAAAAAACAGGGAACAGCTTCAGAAAACTTGTAGAAACAAAGCAAAATATAAGTGTGAAAAATTCTTTCAAAGCTAACAAACTCGAGACACGCTGATTTCTACACAACCACTCTACAGGTTTCAGAAATCAAACACAACAGTGTCCATCACCGAGATGAAAATGAACGAAATATGTCCTGAATTTGAAAATGATTTTACTTTTGATGAAAGAGAAGTATGTATCTGCCCATAAAAGTACTTTCATTTTTTTTTGCAACCCCATTACAGACCAGGACAGGCCCTTAGGGTTCCAGGAGGTTGAGGCTCACAGATTTCTAGACAATTGGCACATGAAGGTGGTAAGGTTGTCAGCCCTACACACCGGCCGCCTTTACCCCCCAAGAAATACTCCTGGTACTCATTTCTGTTGGAGTCTGAGTCGATCCCAGAGCCATAGTGCGACCGAAAGGATTATGTCAAGGAATTAATTCCAATGACACCATCGGGAATCGAACTCGCTACGTTCCGGTTTGTAGCGTAGTGCCTCAACCAACTGCGCCACCGCGCGCCTAACTTTCATATCACTAGAGCAAGTACGTGAAACACTTCTGACCTCAGAAGCAGAAGGATGTAAGTCCAATTTTATATACGAGGTAATACATTATTTTTCCTTAGACCAATATGTGACCTACTGCTGTCTAATTGTTAGTCCAGCTACACTGGAACAGTATTTGGACTTACAACCATTTTCATTTGAAAGAGCTTTAAATTTTAAGAAAAATAATGATAAGTCGGTCCCTGTCACCACGACAAGTCGGGCCCTGTCACCACGACAAGTCGGTCCCTGTCACCACGATAAGTCGGGCCCTGTCGCCATGAGAAGTCGGTTCCTGTCACCATGATAAGTCGGTCTCTGTCACCACGATAAGTTGGTCCCTGTCACCACGATAAATCGGTCCCTGTCACCATGATAAGTCGGTCCCTGTCACCACGATAAATCGGTCCCTGTCACCATGATAAGTCGGTCCCTGTCACTACGATAAGTCGGTCCCTGTCACCACGGCATGGCGCGTCCTCGGATTGCGGATGGAGGAACGGCCTGCGGACATGGAGGGTAGCTGCGAATACATTGAATAAGCAGTCGCGGACAGCTGACAAGGGGTGGCCCTCCAGCTTGGGGGTTGGGCGAGGTGCTAACAACTCCTCACCGTAAAAAATTACCGAGTTACGAAAGATTTGACAAAGCCTCGGACCTGGACTGTAAACAGGTTGCGGGCTGTTGTGAATGCGGTAATGAACCTTCGGGTTCCATAAAACGCGGGGAATTTCTTGACTAGCTGACGACCTGTTAGTATCTCAAGAAGGACTGTGCTACATGGAGTTAGTTAGTTAGTTAGTTATGGGAATCAGGATTAGAATCATTCAGCTACTTACAAAGGCCTTATAAGGTTAGTAATTATTTCCAACAACCGACTCATATATTTGTAT
Source organism: Reticulitermes speratus (assembly GCA_021186555.1). Classification (NCBI taxonomy): domain Eukaryota; kingdom Metazoa; phylum Arthropoda; class Insecta; order Blattodea; family Rhinotermitidae; genus Reticulitermes; species Reticulitermes speratus. Next base: position 2,642,877 of record JAJKFL010000001.1, read on the forward strand.
AATGCCCCGTTGTAATTATCGTCATTAGCATGTTTATAGTACGCAATGTACGCGGCATTCACCGCGAACATGCCGACATACCGTAATGACCTCTGGGCACAGCACCGCTCTTGTGGGTTGCAGTGAGCCCATATGAATCACAAAGACGCCTGGCTGACACCCCCCTCCCCCCCAAATCGTGGGTCGCCCAGCGGACTGCAGAACTAAGTTAAAACCTCCTGCTGTGGTATGTCCCGTTAAACAGAGAGAGACAGAGAGTGTAGCCCACAGCCACGTGTTTTGAATTCCCAAAACGAGTTTAGACTCTGGCCACAGGCTTTGAATTTCAATTCACATACATACAAGAGATTCTGTTTGGATATACAGAACTTTTTATATATTTTCAATATATTTTCAAAATAATGTATTAAACCTCACCCTGTACAACATGAAGTTCATATATCATAAGTAGAACTATATAGAAATGCGTGCATTGTGTAACGTGTTACCTGAATTTTGTTCAATTACCTTGAAAACCGCTCGACTGGAAGGGTTCAGACATGTTAACACATAAGGCCTGTTTCACCCTCATCAGAGACATTTTTCACCCTGACAGATATTCAACCCCCTTACGCGTGAAATTCTTCCAGAAAAGCGTATAAAGTGTTCGTTAATGATGTTTCGATCTATTTACTTAGGTTAGTTTCCGAGTCCTCGCCAATCTGAATAAGCATCCATTACAAGGGAATTGCAGTGAATTTAATTTTGTTTGTTCATTATAAGGGAAGAGTTCATCGCAGACTTCATTATTTATTTACAGTTCACATGATGAACGTCACGTGCTGTGTATGTAAGAAGGGCACAATCACTTACAAAGCTCTCATTTGTCAGTGTTTCACTTGCAGAAATTACTATTACACTATTTTTCAGGTAAGGTAAAGGTAAAGGTTTCCCTAGAACAGGCCATGAGGCCCAGAGGGGGAGTAGAGGTATAGCTCTATTCTTTCTTTAACCTCGGCGATAGATGAGGGTGGGTGGTCAACGCCACGCCCCGGCCGCTTTACCCCCTGGAAAGAGGCCCGGTACCCATTGTATAGGAGGCAGGGTGGGCCCCAGGGCCGGTCTGGAAGGTGCGGAAAATGTAGCCCCCCACCGGATTCGATCCCCGGACCGTCCAGCCCGTAGCGAGTCGCTATACCGACTGAGCTATCGCGGCCAACCACTATTTGTCAGAGACCATCAAAAGTCAGTAGCGATAAACGCGAAAGTGCCAGACCGGTTACGCTACGCGTAGATTTCCTACTTTGTTGTAAGATCAGAAACTAACGCTTTTAACGAACCTTACGCGCATTGATGTGCGTATTAATTTACTTAAAAAGTGCGTATTTGTGGGGCGAATAAGCTGGTACAGATGTGCGTCCGTAGGTGCGTTAGCGTTGTTACGTTTTTAAGAAAAAGAGGAAAAATTGTAGAGCTTTTAGCGATACGGGAAGGCCGAAGTGGCCGGAGCAAAGTCCTGAGCTATACGGGAAGGCCGAAGTGGCCGGAGCAAAGTCCTGAGCGATACGGGAAGGCCGAAGTGGCCGGAGCAAAGTCCTGAGCGATACGGGAAGGCCGAAGTGGCCGGAGCAAAGTCCTGAGCGATACGGGAAGGCCGAAGTGGCCGGAGCAAAGTCCTGAGCGATACGGGAAGGCCGAAGTGGCCGGAGCAAAGTCCTGAGCGATACGGGAAGGCCGAAGTTGCCGGAGCAAAGTCCTGAGCGATACGGGAAGGCCGAAGTGGCCGGAGCAAAGTCCTGAGCGATACGGGAAGGCCGAAGTTGCCGGAGCAAAGTCCTGAGCGATACGGGAAGGCCGAAGTGGCCGGAGCAAAGTCCTGTCCCAACAGGCCTGCCACCTTGTCCACCACGAATCTCATAAGAAATTGCCTGGGATCAAACTCGGGGCCCCCGCGATGAGAAAAAGGCGCCTAGCCGCCAAAACCTTGCAAGGTCATGTATATTTCTGAAGGATACTGACTTCTGGAATGTGACGCCGTGCAGTGTGGTAGAAATTTACTGACACTTGGACGAACCTACTGCCTCCATTCTTCTACCCTGATGACGGAGGCAGTATACACCTTCGAATTTATAAGTTTCTACCAGACTGCAGGGCGTCATATACCGGATGATGCTCTTCAGCAGTGAACTGCTTTACTCCAGCTGGAGTACGCTGCTGTTCGCTATTTTGAATACTTTACACAGGGCAGAAGAATGTGGCACTTATTGAGGACGAAACATTATATTTCCGCCAGACTACACGGCGTCACACTCCACGAGAGAGCATTATTCATAGTGACCGCCGTGTTAACCTCAAATGGCACGTAATTCCTGTTTCCCGCCAGTTATTTTCAGCCTTGTTGCCTGCTCTCCGTGCAATAACACCTTCTGCATTAAAATTTCTAAACAGTTTCTTTTATCTCCAGACTGCGCGCCTTATAGCGAACGACATCGTTGCTGCATAGCAACCGATGACATCTGCAGTGCTCGGTTCAACGATAAAAGAAACATCCTGTATCTTACGTAAGGCGTCTCCACAACCTCCCCATCATCATTTCCCCACACCTCAATACATAAGCGTTGTTGTTGCAATCGACTTTGAATCGTCACTAAAAGATTTAAGTGGGGCACGCAGTGGCGCAGTTAGTTGAGGCACTACGCTACAAGCCGGAAGGTCGCGGGTTCGATTCCCGATGGTGTCATTTGAATTTTTCATTGACATAATCCTTTCGGTCGCACTATGGCCCTGGGGTCAAATTAGCCTCTAACAGAAATGAGTACCAGGAATATTTTCTGGGGGGTAAAGGCGGCCGGTGCGTAGGGCTAACAACCTTACCACCTTCATGTGCCGATTGTCTAGAAATTTGGGAGCCTCAACCTCCTGGAACCCTAAGGGCCTGTCCAGGCATTTAATGGGATTGCTTTTACTAAATGATTTAATTACAAAAAATTTCAAAATTCTGAGCTCGTGTGCGGGAAGAGGGGCAACCACCCACGCTACACACAACGTAAGTTCTCCAAAAAACCTACGCGCCTTGCGTGTTTCCAGAATTACAACAAACTCATTAACGGCGCGAGCTGCTGCTGCGATGAAAGCAGAAAGAGACGGGACATGGCGGAAACGAAACAAGAGATATCTGACACTGCAAGTGGAGTGGTAAGGAAGTAGCTTCACTACATGATGCAGAGTACTGTAACTGAGCTGACAGCTGATTCATAATGATGTGTATCTGTACACAAAAGGACAGTCAAATCAAACACATGTCAGCTATGACACAACACAGCGGCTAGAACAGGGGTGACCAAACAGCGGACAGCCAGATGGTATTATGCGGCCCACGGCCGTATGTAATTTATTAACACATTATACAATTATACAATAATTAATGTTAGGTTTACCACTTGCTGTCATTTTCACGCGTGCGGCCCGCGAGCCAGCCCGTAATAACAATTGTGGACTTTTGCCAAAAAAAAAAATTTTGGACGCTCCTGTTCTAGAACAAAGCGCATATGGATGTTAAGAGACTAGCACTGTAGTTATATTTGTCTACAGAAATGTCAGTACAATACTACAAGATACTGATGACGGTAGGGGAGAGGGGGGATAGTTGGCAACTTACCCCTGTAGCCAACTAGCCCCCCTCTCCCCTATATCACGTTTGGAGTAATCTTTTTAAAAACTGTAAAAAATTGATACTTATTACTGTTATATAATGTTTAACAGGACGGACAAAGCCCATAAACTAAATGATTACAAACAAATATTAGTCTAGCTTTTCATTTTGTAAATATTTCAAATTCAGTGGCGCTGTCGGATTATTTTGTGTAACAATGAAGCCCCTTTTGTTTATTCATTCCAGCGTATCTCGGTTTTATTTTTTCAGAGCATTCGGTCACGAGTGTTGAAAGCACACAACTAGTTCTTTTTTTTTTTTGTTCCAGCAGTGGTAACATTCATAAACTCGGCGTTCTGCCCCCGCAGTGTATGTGTTTGTTATGATTCCCAGAACAGCTATTATTCCCTGAAGTGCATTAACTGGTATGGGAACTGGCAGGTAAAATTAAATTGCTATACACTACCGCACAAGTAGATGTCTTTCGCCCAGAATATGGTTGCTTTCCTTGTAAACATCACACTATACAGGGACATTATTATATCTTACAACTATCACACTATACAGGGACATTATTATATCTTACAACTATCATACTATACAGGGACATTATTATATCTCACAACTATCACACTATACAGGGACAGAAATAAATCCGTCGGACCAGATGACATTCCTGGGGAAATTTTAAAGTTAGGTGGGGAAGCCATGATTCCATACCTCGCGAGATTACTAGATATAACGATGAACAACAATTCTATCCCAGGGGACTGGAAAAAAGCTATAGTGGTTCCTATTTATAAAGGGGGAGATCGATCGGTAGTGGGAAACTATAGACCGGTCAGTTTAACCTCAGTAGTTTGCAAACAAATGGAGCACGTTATAGTAGGGTATCTAAGGCAAGTCTGGGAAATGAGTGAGTGGTTATATGAGGGTCAGCATGGATTTAGACCAGGGTACTCATGCGAAAGTCAAGTAGTCACAGTTTGTCAAGATATTGCTGATTCACTGGACGAGGGAGTCAGGACTGACGCGATTATAATAGATTTTTCAAAGGCTTTTGATTTAGTTCCACATCATAGGCTGCTTACAAAAATTGCGGAAACCGGAGTGGACTTGAGGGTAGTGGTATGGATAAAGGAATTTCTCTTAGGACGTTCGCAAAGAGTTAGAGTAGACGGACAACTATCTGATGAAGTCAGAGTAACGTCGGGAGTACCGTAAGGGAGCGTATTAGGTCCGTTGCTGTTCCTCGCTTATGTTAATGATATTTGGAAAAATATTGAGTCAAATATACGGCTTTTCGCTGATGATTGTATAATATACAGGAGGATAATCGATAGTAGTGACATTGAAAATTTGCAGACAGACTTAAATAGATTAGGGGAATGGGCGGTTGAAAATGAAATGAGGATAAATCCAGGTAAAAGTAAAGCAGTAAGCTTCAATAGAGCTAGGGTGAAAGGTAGACTGAGGTATTGTATTGGGGATCAACTAATTCCAGAGGCAAATAGCTTTAAGTATTTAGGAATAATTATACGCAGCGACCTAAGCTGGGCAGATCATGTAAATTATACACTAAGAAAATCATGGAAGGCTCTTCATTTCGTAATGCGTATACTCAAAAGGGCAAATAATAATACGAAAAGTTTAGCTTATACGGCACTGGTGAGACCGATACTTGAGTATGGAGCGGTGTGTTGGGACCCATACAGAGAAGGTCAGGTAAGCGCTTTGAATCGCGTGCAAAAGAGAGCGGCAAAATTTGCAAATAATACAAATGAATCGGGTTGGGAAACATTGACGCAGCGTAGAGCGATAGCCCGAATATGCGCCCTTTTCAAAGCATACACCGGGGGACGGGCTTGGAAAACGATAGGGGATAGACTGCTAAAACCATGCTACCTAGGTAGGGACGATCATAGTCGGAAAATTAGTACTAGGAAACAAAGAACAGATGTAGGTAAATATTCCTTTGTAAATAGGACCATAAAAAGCTGGAACCAATTACCTCCAAGCGTACTAGCGACTTTCCCCTGTAAATTAAGCACTTTTAGAAAAAGGGTCAAGAAAGTCATTAAAAGCTAAGGGTTTTTAAGTGAGGATTAAATAAAAATAAGGGATGTGAAGTGAAGGAGTGTGAAGTGATGTGAAGTGAAGTGCTTTGGTTTCGAAGTGAAGTGAAGTGAAGTAAATTAAGTTCTTGGGGGATATAATTATCATGTACATTGGTCTGACTTTATACTTAGGATATTATAACGCACTGAAATTAACTAATGTGTGGGTGTTTTTTTGTAATGTGCGTGTGTGTTTTTTTTCTTGTATTGTGTATAGGTGTTTTTGTAAGGTGTGGATGTCTTTGTAAGATGTGGATTTTTTGTAAGGTGTGGATGCTTTGTAAGGTGTGGATGTTTTGTAATGTGTGTATGGTGTTCTAATATGTGTATTTGTATTTACTGTATGTATTTTTTTTGTATGTGTATGGGTGTTTTTGTAAGGTGTGGATGTATTTGTAAGGTGTGGATGTTTTGTAATGTGTGTATGGTGTTCTAATATGTGTACTTGTATTTACTGTATGTATTTTTTTTTTGTATGTGTATGGGTGTTTTTGTAAGGTGTGGATGTATTTGTAAGGTGTTGATGCTTTTGTAAGGAGTGGATGCTTTTGTAAGGTGTGGATGTTTTTGAAATGTGTGTATGGTGTTCTAATGTGTGTACTTGTATTTACTGTATGTATTTTTTTTGTATGTGTATGGGTGTCTTTGTAAGGTGTGGATGTTTTTGTAAGGTATGGATGCTTTGGTAAGGAGTGGATGCTTTTTTAAGGTGTGGATGTTTTTGTAATGTGTGTACGATGTTCTAATGTGTGTACTTGTATTTACTGTATGCATTTTGTTTTGTAATTGTGTATAGTTTGTTTTGTATTGTTACTTTTATGTATATTTATATGTCCATTTGTATTGTGTGTACTAGTGTAAGGACTACTGCCACCGGGTGAAAACCCAATTGCAGTAAATAATAATAATAATAATAATATCTTACAGCTATCACACTATACAGGGACATTATTATATCTCACAACTATCATACTATACAGGGACATTATTATATCTTACAACTCTCACAACTATCATACTATACAGGGACATTATTATATCTCACAACTATCATACTATACAGGGACATTATTATATCTTACAACTCTCACAACTATCATACTATACAGGGACATTATTATATCTTACAACTCTCACCACTATCATACTATACAGGGGCATTATTATATCTTAAAACTCTCACCATTATCATACTATACAGGGACATTATTATATCTTACAACTCTCACCACTACCTCACTCAGTTTCGCGTGAAGATAGTTACCGTAGCGTTCGCTGGTCTTCTCTTCTCCCGTGATTCGGGGTCCACTCGTTTAGTTCAGCGCACTGTAGTTAATACCACAGCCAAATCTCATAAACTTTCTTTCCACATTTTCAAACACAACGAGAATGGATAAGCAGGCATTTTTCCCTACATACGTCCTATGGCCACCGCTGTTTTACTGCATGGCAAAATTGTAGTTTATAAATCGATCGCTACGCGACGCTAGACTGTCAATAACATTTCATATAAATAGTACCACATTCTGTATTGCTTGCTATAATAAACACACAGAAGTACCAGGTCATCCCAAGTAATTGTTACTTCCCTTGTCTGTAACACAGGATGCAGCAAACATTAGTATCCAAAAATTTAATGAGGAATAAAAATTGCGTTAAGAAACTACACGCAGTCGTGTAGTTTTAAAGAGACGGGAAACAAGGACTCGTATCTTACAGAAAAACTTCACTGAAACACATGAACACAGCTTTACCAGCCATCGGCACCTTGAGTATAAGTAAATATTGGGTCGAGCCCTTGCAGTCCAGATGCACGTAGGCCTTTTACAGGCCCTTTGTGTCCCTTAACTAAAGTCCAAGTCATAAGAGCCCTGTCCCTTTAATAAAGTTCCAGATCGCCCCCAGACTTAGTCCCCTGACATCCTCACGGTACAAAAAGAAGGAACCCAAATAAGTGTGTCTGTGTGTATCAAGGCTTCACACTCCAATAAAACATCAGCTGAGGTCTCCTCCTCTGCCCCACATTTCCTACACAGTGGACTGTCGCTCAGTCCCACAATATGAAGGTGTCTTCTGAGGTGTTATGTCCGGTAAGCAGGCCAATAACCACCCTGGCATCGACACCTTACACACTAGCAAGACAACACGGCAAACTTCATAATAGCCTTGTGAGCTCTCTGTTACATCCGCGGTAAAAAAACAGGAAAATGACACAAAGGTTAAAATCTGACACTCTATTAACGACGTAAAATCTCCAAATACAAAATTCGAAGTTCATTCCACAACAATCACTGCTCAAAACAGTCCATTAGCCACCATTTTGCCTTCTTCAATTTCTCAACGCTTCGAACATACGCGTAACTTTACCGGAAGGACGATCGGGGCATGGCCTTTCCCTGTAACAAATATAATGACTCTCACTACCCCTCCATTTTTCTTTCTCTATTTCTTTCTCTGTTCTCCTTTCTTTGCTACATTTCTTTGCCTACATAGCATACGAACTGTTTCAAAGTTACAGTAAAATTTTCACGACAATCCGTGCAAGGAATGATCGCTAACACTGGTACGTATGCAACCACAGGTGGTGCTGGCACAGTCCATCGCTAACACTGGTACGTATGCAACCACAGGTGGTGCTGGCACAGTCCATCGCTAACACTGGTACGTATGCAACCACAGGTGGTGTTGGCACAGTCCATCGCTAACACTGGTACGTATGCAACCACAGGTGGTGCTGGCACAGTCCATCGCTAACACTGGTACGTATGCAACCACAGGTGGTGTTGGCACAGTCCATCGCTAACACTGGTACGTATGCAACCACAGGTGGTGTTGGCACAGTCCATCGCTAACACTGGTACGTATGCAACCACAGGTGGTGTTGGCACAGTCCATCGCTAACACTGGTACGTATGCAACCACAGGTGGTGTTGGCACAGTCCGGTGTTGGCACAGTCCATCGCTAACACTGGTACGTATGCAACCACAGGTGGTGTTGGCACAGTCCATCTCCTTTAAGGAAACTTCTGAGTGCCAGATTTATATTCGTTTAGGCACTGAATGTACTCGTAACTCGTAAGGCCTCAATATGGGCTGTAAGGGCTGGACAACTTGCTGTCGAGTTCAGAGGTTGTTAGCAAACGAAAAACCGATGACAGCAATGTCAGGCAGGTTCTTGATAGGTTCAGTCAAGCTGGAAGAGAAGCAGCAGAAACCGTTGGCTGAATACAATTTCGTGCAAGAAGGAACACAAAACTGGAGAGAATACTGAATTGAAACGGCGATGTGTGCAAAATGTCTGCGCCTAGCAACCACAATTACTGCACAGAACACTTTCTGAAACACGGTTTGCTGCAATAGGGTTCCACACAATATGTAAGGTAAAAATTCGGTTTGCTGCATTAGGGCTCCACACAATATTTCAGGTAAAAATTCGCCTTGCTGCATTAGGGATCCACACAATATTTCAGGTAAATTTCGCCTTGCTGCATTAGAGATCCACACAATATTTCAGGTAAAAATTCGGTTTGCTGCACTAGGGCTCCACACAATATTTCAGGTAAAAATACGGTTTGCTGCATTAGGGATACACACAATATTTCAGGTAAAAATTGGGTTTGATGCAATAGGGTTCCACACAAAATTTCAGGTAAAAATTCTGTTTGCTGCATTAGGGATCCACACAATATTTCTGGTAAAAATTCGGTTTGATGCAATAGGGTTCTACACAATATTTCAGGTAAAAATTCGGTTTGCTGCAATAGGGTTCCACACAATGTTTAATGTAAAAATTCGTTTTGCTGCATTAGGGTTCCACGCATATTTCTGCCATCGCTAATCATGTTCAGGGCACAGCTACATGCCCATGCTCTGTGTAGCCACGTATACACGCATGTTCAGGGCACAGCTACATGCCCATGCTCTGTGTAGCCACGTATACACGCATGTTCAGGGCACAGCTACATGCCCACGATGCTCTGTGTAGCCACGTATACACGCATGTTCAGGCCACAGCTACATGCCCACGATGCTCTGTGTAGCCACGTATACACGCATGTTCAGGGCACAGCTACATGCCCATGCTATGTGTAGCCACGTATACACGCATGTTCAGGGCACAACTACATGCCCATGCTCTGTGTAGCCACGTATACACGCATGTTCAGGGCACAGCTACATGCCCATGATGCTCTGTGTAGCCACGTATACACGCATGTTCAGGGCACAACTACATGCCCATGCTCTGTGTAGCCACGTATACACGCATGTTCAGGGCACAGCTACATGCCCACGATGCTCTGTGTAGCCACGTAAACACGCATGTTCAGGCCACAGCTACATGCCCACGATGCTCTGTGTAGCCACGTATACACGCATGTTCAGGCCACAGCTACATGCCCACGATGCTCTGTGTAGCCACGTATACACGCATGTTCAGGGCACAGCTACATGCCCATGCTATGTGTAGCCACGTATACACGCATGTTCAGGGCACAACTACATGCCCATGCTCTGTGTAGCCACGTATACACGCATGTTCAGGGCACAACTACATTCCCATGCTCTGTGTAGCCACGTATACACGCATGTTCAGGGCACAACTACATGCCCATGCTCTGTGTAGCCACGTATACACGCATGTTCAGGGCACAACTACATGCCCACGATGCTCTGTGTAGCCACGTATACACGCATGTTCAGGGCACAGCTACATGCCCACGATGCTCTGTGTAGCCACTTATACACGCATGTTCAGGGCACAGCTACATGCCCACGATGCTCTGTGTAGCCACTTATACACGCATGTTCAGGGCACAGCTACATGCCCACGTTGCTCTGTGTAGCCACGTATACACGCATGTTCAGGGCACAGCTACATGCCCACGATGCTCTGTGTAGCCACGTATACACGCATGTTCAGGGCACAGCTACATGCCCACGATGCTCTGTGTAGCCACGTATACACGCATGTTCAGGGCACAGCTACATGCCCATGCTCTGTGTAGCCACGTATACACGCATGTACAGGGCACAACTACATTCCCATGCTCTGTGTAGCCACGTATACACGCATGTTCAGGGCACAACTACATTCCCATGCTCTGTGTAGCCACGTATACACGCATGTTCAGGGCACAACTACATGCCCATGCTCTGTGTAGCCACGTATACACGCATGTTCAGGGCACAGCTACATGCCCACGATGCTCTGTGTAGCCACGTATACACGCATGTTCAGGGCACAACTACATTCCCATGCTCTGTGTAGCCACGTATACACGCATGTTCAGGGCACAACTACATTCCCATGCTCTGTGTAGCCACGTATACACGCATGTTCAGGGCACAACTACATGCCCATGCTCTGTGTAGCCACGTATACACGCAACTTCGCAGTGGACAGTCCCAGACAAAGCGCAGCTAACAGGTACAGTGGCAAGGCAATATGTATATCTCTAACTTCGGTCATATCTTTATTCTTTTCAGCTGTTTCTGTCCGAGTTCTTCGTTCTGTCTTCACAGCGACGGTAAACAGAATTACCTTTTTAGACGAAACATCCCCGTTGTGCTTCAGTCAAATATATATATTCTAAACACCGTCATGCACAACAAAATTTTACGAATCTACAGGTTACTTCTAGTTTGGGCCTTTCATTTAAGCCATCATCAGACCTATCAAACACCAAAAGCCATACAAAAAAACTTATACCTTCATGTGGGGTGGGCCGCGATAGCTCAGTCGGTATAGCGACTAGCTACGGGCTGGACGATCCGGGGATCGAATCCCGGTGGGGTTGAGATTTTCAGCACCAGTCCAGACCGGCCCTGTGGCCTACCCAGCCTCCTGTATAATGGGTACCGGGTATCTTTCCCGGGGGTAAAGCGGCCGGGGCGTGGATTTGACCACCCACCCTCATCTAGTGCCGAGGTTAAAGAAAGAGTAGAGCTATACCTCTACTCCCCCTCTGGACCTTCATGGTCTGTTCTAGGGAGACCTTTACCTTTACCTTCATGTGGGATTAATATCTCACTCCCTTACAGTATACGTCATAAAAACGTGTGTTGAAATACATAAAGGTTCTGTAAAATTATTAATATGAAAACTATAATTTTAAATAAAGATGATAGGCAGTTAACAATTGATACATAAGCACACCTTTAGGCCTGTAGATTTGTAAATTTTTTATTTATTTGTACCAACAAATGCACTAAGACAGTTTTTTCACTGCTTTCTTTATTATTACGATGCCCCAATACGCATTTCGGCAGTTATTCTGCCATCATCAGGGGGTATTTTAAGTGAGTTTTTTATATAGACCAATTCTTTGGTTACGTCATAACAGTGAGTCAGTATTTGTTACCACATCGTATAAAATTTTATAAAATTAGTGGTATTGTTAAGCTGCTAAAAGTTATTAGATTATTAAAACTTATAAAAATTACAATAAAATCAAGTAGTATATTATACTATCCTCTATAGTACAATTATTAATTAGTGGCAGCGTGGTCCTATTTCCAGCATGTGTTCCAGTTATCTGTGTGTTATGTGTTGGTAGGACCTCCTTCCCTCCTGTCTGTGTGGTGAATGGTAATTGTAATTTTTATAAGTTTTAATAATTTAATAACTTTTAGCAGCTTAAAAATACCACTAATTTTACAAAAATTTTATACGATGTGGTAAATACTGACTCACTGTTATGACGTAACCAAAGAATTGGTCTATGTAAAAAACTCACTTAAAATACCCCCTGATGATGGCAGAATAACTGCCGAAATGCGTATTGGGGCATCGTAATAATAAAGAAAACAGTGAAAAAACTGTCTTAGTGCATTTTTTGGTACAAATAATTCAATTATAAAAAGATGCACGGTGAAAATAAAGTGAGAAAGAAAAATTGAAAATTTCTGTTGCGCATGTCTGTGTTTTGGAACATACATACATACATACATATACAGGGCATACACAAAAGAATGGTGCGGTTTCAATAGTGATTCCTATTTAAACCGCAACATTCTTTTGTACAGGGCAATACACAAAAGAATGGTGCGGTTTCAATAATGATTCATATTGAAACCGCACCATTATTTTGTGTATGCTCTGTATATTAGAATTACTTTGAGGAAGTACGCAGTCGGGAAGTGAAAGTAGACACATAATGGGAGTACTGCCTTCAGGCAAGTGACGTCCAACAGTATGGCATAAAATTACAGCAATACCTCGCTCTTTCGACAGGTTAGGGACCAGAGCACTGACGAAAGTCGAAGCATAGCCTGTATTTAGCTTGCAAATACATTAGGACCGCCAAAAAAACGTAAATAACTAACTGTGTAACACTTGCGAATGAGTGCAACACCTAAATAAACAGAAATAAACATAATAGATAAAATAAATAAATTAAAAAACAGACATAAGACATTCAATGCGGACAATTTCAAAAAACTGGGCACACCGAACGACTTATATTCAAAGACTGGACGACGAAAGAAACGAGATGGCGCGCGGTGGTGACGAAATGCGACGAAAGAGCGAAACAAGTGACGAAATTTGGGAACGTGGTTATAATTGAAAACCGACGAAAGAGCGAAGGGATGAAACTCGAAGCGGCGAAAGTCGAGGTATTGCTGTACCTGTCTACGGTATTAGATATTATATTAATATTATACGCTATATTATATTAGTATTTGAAAATTGGTTTTATGCACTTTACAGTAGCATTATTATTTTAAATATTTGAGCGATATTTTGGACAACCATCTTCCCAGTCTTATTCTTACCAGAGTCGTTCGGAATTGTTCTTCAGCTGACATGACAATAGCAACAAATAATTCTCCGTTGGACCTTCTGACAGACGCAGTTTGAACACCACTGTTTTAAAACGAAGTCCAAAAACACTGACTTTTGACATTTTATGAACCCTGCTCATGTAGCCGTGTGCCGTTTTTGCACTCCATTCCTTCCGCAATTTAAAGTACTTCAGCAGCAGTACAATTAACATCTACTTTCCAACAGCGGAACCAGAAATCTAATTTGTCTCTCTATTCTTGTCGCCAGGAAGTGTAATAAAAATCACTTCCAGCATACAAATGCAGGACACACAGTCCACCTTAAGTAATGAAATCCTGAAACGCTGATGACATCCTTCTGTCATCATTTCCTTCTCATATAAACTGTATAAGCTCTCATAACACAATTTCGCACCTTGGGATTAACAAGGCAATATTGCGGCATTGTTAATAAAAGGTAAAGGTCACCCTACAACAGGCCATGAAGACCCAGAGGGGAGTATTCTTTCTTTAAACTCGGTGGTAGATGGGGGTGGGTGGTCAACGCCACGATCCGGCCGCTTTACACCCGGGAATGACACGGTACCCATTGTACATGAGGCTGGGTATAATGCGACACATAATTTTTCCGCGTCCTGCGCGAGGAAAAATGTAGAGAGAGAGAGGAAGGGGCGGAGCTAAGTTCAAAGGTAGAGGGCTCTGGCACCATGTTTGCCACATAGTCACTCTCTCTCTCAATTTTCACAGAGGTAACATCGTTTAAACGTATTACTAACGGAGCATATATTCGGAACAGTTTATTTCGACTTGGCAATAGCGCACTGTACCCAGACCTGGGCAATCAACGCAACGCTGCCACGTTGTTATAACGTAAAGACAAATACCTGCCACTCCTATACGCTACTAAATAACCTTCACAGGACGGTGGCTGAAAGGAAAATGACTGATGTAGCAACAACGGTGATGCTAAAAGGACAGAAAGGGAGTAGTGGGGACTGATTTTGGTCTCTGCGTCGCGGAAAAGATATTTGAGTCGAGTTCTAGGCCCCAGGGCCGGTCTGGACGGGTGCTGAAAATCTCGCCCCCCCCCACCGGGATTCGATCTCCGGACCGTCCAGCTGGTAGCGAGTCGCTATACCGGCTGAACTATTCCAGCCCACACGGCTTTGTTAATAGGAAAGAGAAATGTTTAACTTCTAAATACAGGGTATACACAAAAGAATGGTGCGGTTTCAATAGTGAATACTATAGAGACCGCACCATTATTTTGTGTATGCCCTGTATATCTAACTCTGCCTTATTTTGATGATTCTGCTCACACAAATTAACATTTCCATATCCTAGGCACTACTACAAATTACTGCAGGATTAACTGTAATTGCCAACATTTACAACTTAATATCCCTGCTTCTGGAAAGTAAAAAAAATTCTTCTGGGACCGCTAAACACAGCATTCAGCACAACTAAACTTTCTCTCTCTCCAGTTGAATAGCAAAGAGAGTCTAATTGGGTCTGCTCACACGGCAAAGCGTCAAATTTGTCTAAATAATATATAAGTATTCAGTTCCAACCTCACATTAAACACTTCATTTCCATGACAGTAACCGACTCATTAAGGCAATGATTCCAGGCTTCCGCCGCGATGTTGATGACATCTGCGGTCTTCTGGGGTATTACGCGGCGTCGTGTGGTAAATCTTTACCGACGTTTCGGTCCCATCTTCACGGGTTAAGAGTCCGAGTAGGAAAGAAAGCCAGCCTATAACGTAGATTATGGAAAGTACGGCAGGGTAGCAATCAGTAGGCGTGATGACAGCCAATAGGGTAGAACCAGGGTGAGAGAGGGGTGGATATAGACAACGTTCTACCCTATTGGCTGTTATCACATTATACGTATTGCTACCCTGCCGTACTTTCCAGAATCTACGTTATAGGCTGGCTTTCTTTCCATCTCAACTCTTGACCCGTGAAGATGGGACCGATACTTTGTCCCGAAACGTCGGTAAATAATTACCACACGACGCCGCGTAATACGAAATTTGACATTTGGGATCTTTGCTACATACAGTACAGTGCTTGCCTGACTTAACATTAAGTATTGCTTTACCCAAAATATGTGTGTTCCAAATGATTCTCGGAGCAAGCAGTGACACTTTTCCTAAGCAGGATTAATCCGCTGGTTTCTGTAATCGGGAAGCAGAATATTATCTGTGAGGTAAAGGTAAAGGTCACCCTAGAACAGGCCACAAAGGCCCAGAAAGGGCGTAGAGGTATAGCTCTACTCTTTCTTTATCCTCGGCGCTATATGAGGGTGGGTGGCCAACTCCACGCCCCGGCCGCTTTACCCCCGAAAAAGAGACCCGGTACCCATTGTATAGGAGGCTGGGTGGGGCCCAGGGCCGGTCTGGACGGCTGCAAAAAATCTCGCCCCACCAGGATTTTTTTTTCCTGTCCGGGGCTTTTTCCCCCTTTGATCCACTTTTTTGTACAGTTTAAATCCTTTCGTCCTTCATGTCACTTTACGTTCCATGCTACCGTCCTTACAACAAACACAACACAAACATCCGTGTCCACGGTGGGATTCGAACCCGCAATCCCAGTAAGCGAGCGGCCGAAGACCCACCGCACGGCCACTGTAATTTAATTTAAGTAATTTGTTAGATGTTATTTAGATGAACTTCACCTTGAAAAGGACTAAAGATACAGGGTGTGGCCCGGGTTCATGTGGCCCAGGATAAAGAATTGGTCGATTTCTATAAAAGTGGTAATGGAAATTTGGGTGCCATAAATTGCGTAGAATTTCTTGAGCAGCTGAGCGACTACAAGCACTCAGTGTTTCAGAAGTCAGTATCAAGCATCACATTTCACTGTCGTTACCGTAACGTCTGATCAAAGTTTCTGATCTAAACTATTATTTTCCGCTTGCTGGACGTACAATTCTTCACAGTTGAAACAGAAGCCATTCAGAGATCGACCCTCTATCAATCACTAAAAGAACTTTCATTTTTGTTAAAACGCTTCTGGAGAAAGAAGGCAATGGGAGAAAAGAAGGATGTATCGTGCAGTGACCTCTGACCTTAAGCCACTTCAGAAGTTTGTGCTGCAGATGAACACTTTGGTAATCGAGACTGAAGCGTGAGTGAGAAACAGCATCATTCACGGGAGACTAGACTCCACATTTTCATTTTAGATAGAATGGAAATCGAACGGCTCCTGATTTAATGTTCGTTGCTGCGTAAGAGATACAAACACGTTCAGTGGTCATAAAAACCGTGAGCCACGAACTGTAGGCTTCTAACTAGCCGTAGACTTGAGTAATGAAACTTGAAACACTTCTTACTAAGCAACCAACAGATGGCAGCAAGTGTAACGTCTCAGCAGATGTAAAAACCTCACAAGTTTCCGGGCGTGACGTTGTAGAATGTGGTTAAGAAGTATCTAGGATTGAAGAAACCTTCTGCCTGAATCCTAATGGTAGTTCCTTAGAAACGTCAGTATAGGACGTTTAAGGATTAGTAAGCACTGGGTAGGCGCGGCTAAGATTGTGACCCTTGACCCATCAGTCCAAATTGTACGATGTGGACTGGCGGGTGAGTGGACACAATCTTAGCCACTCCCGCTCAAAAACCACGAGTCGATGAAAGGCCTCTTACCTAAGTACCAAAATACACGAGATCACATCCAAAAAACAGTGATTTAATGTAAATGTAAGGTCTCACACAGCTAAAAGTAGTTTTGTGTGGGATGTGAGCCCATACAGACTGTCAGCAGCTGTGGGATGTGAGCCCATACAGACTGTCAGCAGCTGTGGGATGTGAGCCCATACAGACTGTCAGCAGCTGTGGGATGTGAGCCCATACAGACTGTCAGCAGCTGTGGGATGTGAGCCCATACAGACTGTCAGCAGCTGTGGGATGTGAGCCCATACAGACTGTCAGCAGCTGTGGGATGTGAGCCCATACAGACTGTCAGCAGCTGTAGGATGTGAGCCCATACAGACTGTCAGCAGCTGTGGGATGTGAGCCCATACAGACTGTCAGCAGCTGTGGGATGTGAGCCCATACAGACTGTCAGCAGCTGTGGGATGTGAGCCCATACAGACTGTCAGCAGCTGTGGGATGTGAGCCCATACAGACTGTCAGCAGCTGTGGGATGTGAGCCCATACAGACTGTCAGCAGCTGTGGGATGTGAGCCCATACAGACTGTCAGCAGCTGTGGGATGTGAGCCCATACAGACTGTCAGCAGCTGTGGGATGTGAGCCCATACAGACTGTCAGCAGCTGTGGGATGTGAGCCCATGCAGACTGTCAGCAGCTGTGGGATGTGAGCCCATGCAGACTGTCAGCAGCTGTGGGATGTGAGCCCATACAGACTGTCAGCAGCTGTGGGATGTGAGCCCATACAGACTGTCAGCAGCTGTGGGATGTGAGCCCATGCAGACTGTCAGCAGCTGTGGGATGTGAGCCCATACAGACTGTCAGCAGCTGTGGGATGTGAGCCCATGCAGACTGTCAGCAGCTGTGGGATGTGAGCCCATACAGACTGTCAGCAGCTGTGGGATGTGAGCCCATGCAGACTGTCAGCAGCTGTGGGATGTGAGCCCATACAGACTGTCAGCAGCTGTGGGATGTGAGCCCATGCAGACTGTCAGCAGCTGTGGGATGTGAGCCCATACAGACTGTCAGCAGCTGTGGGATGTGAGCCCATACAGACTGTCAGCAGCTGTGGGATGTGAGCCCATGCAGACTGTCAGCAGCTGTGGGATGTGAGCCCATACAGACTGTCAGCAGCTGTGGGATGTGAGCCCATACAGACTGTCAGCAGCTGTGGGATGTGAGCCCATACAGACTGTCAGCAGCTGTGGGATGTGAGCCCATACAGACTGTCAGCAGCTGTGGGATGTGAGCCCATACAGACTGTCAGCAGCTGTGGGATGTGAGCCCATACAGACTGTCAGCAGCTGTGGGATGTGAGCCCATGCAGACTGTCAGCAGCTGTGGGATGTGAGCCCATACAGACTGTCAGCAGCTGTGGGATGTGAGCCCATACAGA
The DNA here is from genome assembly GCA_021186555.1 of Reticulitermes speratus. Classification (NCBI taxonomy): domain Eukaryota; kingdom Metazoa; phylum Arthropoda; class Insecta; order Blattodea; family Rhinotermitidae; genus Reticulitermes; species Reticulitermes speratus. Next base: position 2,661,462 of record JAJKFL010000001.1, read on the forward strand.
CTGTCAGCAGCTGTGGGATGTGAGCCCATACAGACTGTCAGCTGCTGTGGGATGTGAGCCCATACAGACTATCAGCAGCTGTGGGATGTGAGCCCATACAGACTGTCAGCAGCTGTGGGATGTGAGCCCATACAGACTGTCAGCAGCTGTGGGATGTGAGCCCATACAGACTGTCAGCAGCTGTGGGATGTGAGCCCATACAGACTGTCAGCAGCTGTGGGATGTGAGCCCATACAGACTGTCAGCAGCTGTAGGATGTGAGCCCATACAGACTGTCAGCAGCTGTGGGATGTGAGCCCATACAGACTGTCAGCAGCTGTGGGATGTGAGCCCATACAGACTGTCAGCAGCTGTAGGATGTGAGCCCATACAGACTGTCAGCAGCTGTGGGATGTGAGCCCATACAGACTGTCAGCAGCTGTGGGATGTGAGCCCATACAGACTGTCAGCAGCTGTGGGATGTGAGCCCATACAGACTGTCAGCAGCTGTGGGATGTGAGCCCATACAGACTGTCAGCAGCTGTAGGATGCAGTACAATAGTATAATGAGAAGAGCAGACAGCTGGTGGATACTGTGAGATCATCGATCGAAATAAAATTGTGTTTTGCCCGTATGGTCACAAATTGTCACCCAGGTGAAGTCAGATTGGTTGTGGGTCTGAAACAGGTTGCACAGGGCGCCATATAATCTGCGCCGGGCCTTGGTGCTCGGTCTAGTACGTTGTTATCAGTGTAGTTTCGTACACTGTGCTATCAGTATAGTTTCGTACACTGTGCTATCAGTATAGTTTCGTACACTGTGCTATCAGTATAGTTTCGTACACTGTGCTATCAGTATAGTTTCGTACACTGTGCTATCAGTATAGTTTCGTACACTGTGATATCAGTATAGTTTCGTGCACTGTGCTATCAGTATAGTTTCGTACACTGTGCTATCAGTAAAGTTTCGTACAATGCGCTATCAGTATACTTTCGTACACTGTGCTATCAGTATAGTTTCGTACACTGTGCTATCAGTATAGTTTCGTACACTGTGCTATCAGTATAGTTTCGTACACTGTGCTATCAGTATAGTTTCGTACACTGTGCTATCAGTAAAGTTTCGTACAATGCGCTATCAGTATACTTTCGTACACTGTGCTATCAGTATAGTTTCGTACACTGTGCTATCAGTATATTTTCGTACACTGTGCTATCAGTGTAGTTTCGTACACTGTGCTATCAGTATAGTTTCGTACACTGTGCTATCAGTATAGTTACGTACACTGTGCTATCAGTGTGGTTCTGTGCGCTGTGCTATCAGTATAGTTCCGTACGCTGTGCTATCAGTGTGGTTCTGTGCGCTGTGCTATCAGTATAGTTCCGTACGCTGTGCTATCAGTGTAGTTCTGTGCGCTGTGCTATCAGTATAGTTCCGTACGCTGTGCTATCAGTGTAGTTCTGTGCGCTGTGCTATCAGTGTAGTTCTGTGCGCTGTTCTATCAGTATAGTTCCGTACGCTGTGCTATCAGTGTGGTTCTGTGCGCTGTGCTATCAGTATAGTTCCGTACGCTGTGCTATCAGTGTAGTTCTGTGCGCTGTGCTATCAGTGTAGTTCTGTGCGCTCTGCTTTCAGTGTAGTTCCGTACGCTGTGCTATCAGTGTAGTTCTGTGCGCTGTGCTATCAGTATAGTTCCGTGCGCTGTGCTATCAGTATAGTTCTGTGCGCTGTGCTATCAGTGTAGTTCTGTGCGCTGTGCTATCAGTGTAGTTCTGTGCGCTGTGCTATCAGTATAGTTCCGTACGCTGTGCTATCAATGTAGTTCTGTGCGCTGTGCTATCAGTATAGTTCCGTACGCTGTGCTATCAGTGTAGTTCTGTGCGCTGTGCTATCAGTATAGTTCCGTACGCTGTGCTATCAGTGTAGTTCCGTAAGCTGTGCTATCAGTATAGTTCCGTACGCTGTGCTATCAGTATAGTTCCGTACGCTGTGCTATCAGTATAGTTCCGTACGCTTATCAGTCACTTTTCCACATCCATCAGTGAAGACACTGCTTCAAACTAACCGGTAACTTTTTTCAACTTAATAATCAGAAATTCGTTCGCACTTTCACGCACCAAGTTGCAACGCGTTTCGCAGACGGACCGCCTGTACAATACGATACTCTCCCGCTCACTTCCCTACATAATTAGTGTAATTACAGCCCACCGTACTCAGTCACCAGGGAGCAGCACTGTCAGCGCATTATAACAACTGGCTGTAACGAAACTCTCTGCACTTTATCATTGCCACCTTTCAATAGTTGCAGACATTCTACATTTCTTAGACATTAGACTGGTTGTTTCCTCTCATACCCAATTGGTTCAACATCGTGGAGCAAATTTCTCTCCTCTGGTAGGGATCGGACAGGAACCGTCCATTTTTCAGCCAGACACTTTATGGACAGCTACGTCAGTCTCTGTCTAACATAGACACACACACACACACACACACACACACACACACCCACACATATCTTCTTCTGTATCTCTTCCTCTATTTTAGATCTTTCTCTATCGTTTCTTGTTTCTCTATTTCCACCACACTTTCTTCTGTTTTTCGTACTATATACCTGTTTTTGCCGATCCCAGTGGCCGCGCGGTCTAAGACGTGGGTCTGCGACCGCTCGCTTACTGGGATTGCGGGTTCGAATCCCGCCTAGGGCATGGATGTCTGTCTGTTGTGAGTGTTGTGTGTTGTCAGGTAGAGGACTCTGCGACGGGCCGATCACTCGTCGAGAGGAGTCCTACAGAGTGCAGTGTGTCTAAAGTGTGTGATCGTGAAGCCTCGATAATTAGGCGGCCTAGGCCCCCAAGGGGCTGTCGAGCCATAGGAAAAAAAAGTACCTGCTTTGTCTTAATGTCCCATTCCCGAAACTCGCCAATAAGAAATCGCGGTCTTCATTAAAGTCATAAGTCACGATAATCTTCAGCCGAGATTCAAACTCATGCCTCCAGAGTAGAAATCAGACGCTTCGCCTTTAAACAAATTTGCTGTTTGCACGGTTGCAGCTTCTGTAAAGGGGAGAGGGGGACATGTTAACGCGTACATCGGAACAGCTTTAATCTGAAGCCACCAATTACCTCTAATACTATCTCAATTTAGTGTATCAACCGTGTGGAAGGCCGTACAAGCAGTCATAAGCAGACTTCCCCGCAATGCAGATAATACAGTCGTAAGTCCATGCTCGTATATACGTAACAAACTGCATGGCAATGTAACATCGCAGTCTTACAGCTAATGTTTACGGTTTGTATTCTCTAGGCCCAGTTTCAAATTTCGGCGTGAGATAGGCTTTGCTGGATCAGGTTCTTTGTAGCTTTCCTCAGCCATGCCAGAGAAATGGTAGGATAGTACCTTAATTAAATCACGATTGGTTCCTTCCAAAAGGCTTTCCAGTTCAATATTTAGTGAACATCTTACCAATAGAAACACTATCGTCGGAGATACTGACATGAGTTATTGACCACTTAAAGCTTAGTGGTTACTATATGTACCACCATATTTAACATTCAACAATTCTACGTTCTGCCCACACAGTGTATTTATGTGTTTTGTGTGGATCTCAGAACAAACAGCGATTATTTCACTTATACAGCATTAACTGACTGGTTTGTATAACTGAGACGGAGTGTGTTTACTGCGCGGTACGGACTGTATTTATGTGTTTTGTGTGGATCTCAGAACAAACAGCGATTATTTCACTGTACAGCATTAACTGACTGGTTTGTATAACTGAGACGGAGTGTGTTTACTGCGCGGTACGGACTGTATTTATGTGTTTTGTGTGGATCTCAGAACAAACAGCGATTATTTCACTGTACAACATTAACTGACTGGTTTGTATAACTGAGACGGAGTGTGTTTACTGCGCGGTACGGACTGTATTTATGTGTTTTGTGTGGATCTCAGAACAAACAGCGATTATTTCACTGTACAACATTAACTGACTGGTTTGTATAACTGAGACGGAGTGTGTTTACTGCGCGGTACGGACTGTATTTATGTGTTTTGTGTGGATCTCAGAACAAACAGCGATTATTTCACTGTACAACATTAACTGACTGGTTTGTATAACTGAGACGGAGTGTGTTTACTGCGCGGTACGGACTGTATTTATGTGTTTTGTGTGGATCTCAGAACAAACAGCGATTATTTCACTGTACAACATTAACTGACTGGTTTTTTTAGGTGCTTTTGCAAAATTGCGAAAAAAACAACCATTAGCTTCGTCATATCTGTCTGTCTGTCTGTCTGTATGGAACAACTCGGCTCCCACTGGACGGATTTCCATGAAATTTGATATTTGAATATTCTTTTGAAAATCTGTCGAGAATAACATGTACTTTAATGAAGCTCTACGTACATTTATGATAGTACCTCGCTAAATTCTTCTTACAATGAGAAATTCTTCAGGCAAAATTTGTACAGAAAATCAAAACACACATGTTATGTTCGATAGCTTCCCAAAAATCTTTCCGTTTATGAGATAATCTGAAAAAATATGGTAGAGCCAGACAGGCCACAGATGACAAAACAATACGACGCATGCGCTTTGTATGCTAGAAAATTAACCTACAGACACACTCACAATATGTAATACTTATTGCTTTTCAACAGCAACAGTGGTTACGCGAACGCGCCTCAATGTTACGTTATACGTACATTGCCTGTCTTGTTATAAGCGAAACGAAGTATTTACTGCGCGGTACGAACTGATTCTTCAAATATAATCCAAAATCAATTCAGTCTTTAAAGGGTTAGCTAAACAGAGAAATATATCTGCAAGATATATTTACAAATAAGAAGACATTCTCTGTATTATGATGCTTTCACAACTGTAGTGGTAAGAATTTTGTATGATATTATACCATGCAATATGTTATAAATTTAAAAAACACTTAGGAGGAATCTGCTGCCTCTCTCTTCAAGGTAACTTGAAGGTGGAGGGAGACGAAACGTCGGCAGTGTTCCACCACACTACACAGCATCACATCCTAGTAGAAACTTTTCTTGATATTTACTGCCGTCAGAAATTTAAGTCGTTGGTCGTTTGTTTGCAAGAGAGGAAGCAGTTTTGCGATCAGCAGGGCTGTAATAAAATGTAAAGAGAAGCCAAAGTATTCGCAGATATGCGGGCACCAGAGGCCGTAAAATGCGTTCACAGGAATGCTGCACGCAACGAAAATTCTGCTGTTGGCTTTAAAATTATGTAAATATTCTGTAAACAGTAGCACTGAAATGTAAACACACAATACGTACGTCAGCACACGGACAGCTGGATAATGCAATACACTGTAGAAATAAACTGCTATGAAGTCAGTTTAAATTTATTTTCATTTAAATTTATGTTCCGATTTTTGTGTTCTGGGTCATGAAATTTTGGGGTTTGGTTTGGTTGGTGCATGCTAAGGGTTCCGATGTACGTATTGTTTCCAATGCAATACACTGTAGAAATAAACTGCTATGAAATCAGTTTAAATTTATTTTCATTTAAATTTATGTTCCGATTTTTGTGTTCTGGGTCATCAAATTTTGGGGTTTGGTTTGGTTGGTGCATGCTAAGGGTTCCGATGTACGTATTGTTTCCAATGCAATACACTGTAGAAATAAACTGCTATGAAATCAGTTTAAATTTATTTTCATTTAAATTTATGTTCCGATTTTTGTGTTCTGGGTCATGAAATTTTGGGGTTTGGTTTGGTTGGTGCATGCTAAGGGTTCCGATGTACGTACTGTTTCCAATGCAATACACTGTAGAAATAAACTGCTATGAAGTCAGTTTACATTTATTTTCATTTAAATTTATGTTCCGATTTTTGTGTTCTGGGTCATGAAATTTTGGGGTTTGGTTTGGTTGGTGCATGCTAAGGGTTCCGATGTACGTATTGTTTCCAATGCAATACACTGTAGAAATAAACTGCTATGAAATCAGTTTAAATTTATTTTCATTTAAATTTATGTTCCGATTTTTGTGTTCTGGGTCATGAAATTTTGGGGTTTGGTTTGGTTGGTGCATGCTAAGGGTTCCGATGTACGTATTGTTTCCAATGCAATACACTGTAGAAATAAACTGCTATGAAATCAGTTTAAATTTATTTTCATTTAAATTTATGTTCCGATTTTTGTGTTCTGGGTCATGAAATTTTGGGGTTTGGTTTGGTTGGTGCATGCTAAGGGTTCCGATGTACGTACTGTTTCCAATGCAATACACTGTAGAAATAAACTGCTATGAAGTCAGTTTAAATTTATTTTCATTTAAATTTATGTTCCGATTTTTGTGTTCTGGGTCATGAAATTTTGGGGTTTGGTTTGGTTGGTGCATGCTAAGGGTTCCGATGTACGTATTGTTTCCAATGCAATACACTGTAGAAATAAACTGCTACGAAATCAGTTTAAATTTATTTTCATTTAAATTTTTGTTCAGATTTTTGTGTTCTGGGTCATGAGATTTTGTGGTTTGGTTTGGTAGGTGAATGTTAAGGGTTCCGATGTACGTACTGTTTCAAATGCAATACACTGTAGAAATAAACTGCTATGAAATCAGTTTAAATTTATTTTCATTTAAATTTATGTTCCGATTTTTGTGTTCTGGGTCATGAAATTTTGGGGTTTGGTAGGTGAATGCTAAGGGTTCCGATGTACGAACTGTTTCAAATGCAATACACTGTAGAAATAAACTGCTATGAAATCAGTTTAAATTTAATTTCATTTAAATTTATGTTCCGATTTTTGTGTTCTGGGTCATGAAATTTTGTGGTTTGGTTTGGTAGGTGTATGCTAAGGGTTCCGATGTACGAACTGTTTCAAATGCAATACACTGTAGAAATAAACTGCTATGAAATCAGTTTAAATTTAATTTCATTTAAATTTATGTTCCGATTTTTGTGTTCTGGGTCATGAAATTTTGGGGTTTGGTTTGGTAGGTGAATGCTAAGGGTTCCGATGTACGTACTGTTTCCAATACAATACACTGTAGAAATAAACTGCTATGAAATCAGTTTAAATTTATTTTCATTTAAATTTTTGTTCATATTTTTGTGTTCTGGGTCATGAAATTTTGTGGTTTGGTAGGTGAATGCTAAGGGTTCCGATGTACGTACTGTTTCAAATGCAATACACTGTAGAAATAAACTGCTATGAAGTCAGTTTAAATTTATTTTCATTTAAATTTACGTTCCGATTTTTGTGTTCTGGGTCATGAGATTTTGTGGTTTGGTTTGGTAGGTGAATGCTAAGGGTTCCGATGTACGTACTGTTTCCAATGCAATACACTGTAGAAATAAACTGCTATGATGTCAGTTTAAATTTATTTTCATTTAAATTTTTGTTCAGATTTTTGTGTTCTGGGTCATGAGATTTTGTGGTTTGGTTTGGTAGGTGAATGCTAAGGGTTCCGATGTACGTACTGTTTCCAATGCAATACACTGTAGAAATAAACTGCTTTAAAATCAGTTTAAATTTATTTTCATTTAAATTTTTGTGTTCTGGGTCATGACATTTTGTGGTTTGGTAGGTGAATGCTAAGGGTTCCGATGTACATACTGTTTCCATATTTACTTTTATCCCGAACATGGAATCAGCAACTACAGCTTAGGAGTCGGTAACCTCTTACCAGACCAGACGGTGTAAGCAGAACACCGCAGTCTTGCACTGACATTCATACAGTTTCCCATTGTACTAAAAGTAAATGACTAGAAGCGTCATCTGCTGACGGTTTGTCATTAATTACAGCTGACCGAAAGCTACAAAAATGACGTATGTCTGAAAACGACACATCTAAACTGACGCTAAGTTGGTATTACTGACAACAGCGTTTAAAACACCAAGATGTGGAATTACCTACTACAGCAGAATACCCGTAATTTCAGACTTCTGCCGCGAAGCAAGGGTCAAGCAATCTTGGACCGTTTGGCCCTTAAAGATGGGATACATTGTCCCGAAACGTCGGTATGGAATTACCATTATAAGCTGCGTAAAATCCCAGAAGAGAGCTATACAGCAGAGTAAAGTAAGTATGGTGAATTTCACCCTAGAACAGGCCACGAAGGCCCAGAGGGGAAGTAGAGGTGTAGCTCTACTCTTTCTTTAACCTCGGCGCTAGATGGGGGTGGGTGGTGAACGCCACGCCTCGGCAGCTTTACCCCCGGGAATGACCCGGTACCCATTGTACAGGGGACTGGGTAGGCCCCACGGCCGGTCTGGACGGGTGCTGAATATCTCGCCTCTACCGGGATTCGATCCCCGGACCGTCCAGCCCGTAGCGAGTCGCTATACCGACTGAGCTATCGCGGCCCCTTCTCTACATCAGAGTATTCAGAAAAATTATAAACAAACACACTGTATAAAATAACGAAGGTTAACACACGGATATGTAACCTCCTATAGCCTGAGATGACTAAATGATATTTCGGTGTTAATTACCTACCTCACAGTAAACACAATGCATCTCCATTATAAATACCAATTGGTTGATGCTACTTAGGGTACTAGTGGGTGTTTATAGTGAGAAACATAAGGGGAAATACTTATACCGTATGCCTAGAATTCACAGTTATACCGTATGCCTAGAATTCACAGTTATACCGTATGCCTAGAATTCACAGTTATACCGTATGCCTAGAATTCACAGTTATACCGTATGCCTAGAATTCACAGTTATACCGTATGCCTAGAATTCACAGTTATACCGTATGCCTAGAATTCACAGTTATAACCGTATGCCTAGAATTCACAGTTATACCGTATGCCTAGAATTCACAGTTATACCGTATGCCTAGAATTCACAGTTATACCGTATGCCTAGAATTCACAGTTATACCGTATGCCTAGAATTCACAGTTATACCGTATGCCTAGAATTCACAGTTATACCGTATGCCTAGAATTCACAGTTATACCGTATGCCTAGAATTCACAGTTATACCGTATGCCTAGAATTCACAGTTATACCGTATGCCTAGAATTCACAGTTATACCGTATGCCTAGAATTCACAGTTATACCGTAAGCCTAGAATTCACAGTTATACCGTATGCCTACAATTCACAGTTATACCGTATGCCTAGAATTCACAGTTATACCGTAAGCCTAGAATTCACAGTTATACCGTATGCCTAGAATTCACAGTTATACCGTATGCCTAGAATTCACAGTTATACCGTATGCCTAGAATTCACAGTTATACCGTATGCCTAGAATTCACAGTTATACCGTATGCCTAGAATTCACAGTTATACCGTATGCCTACAATTCACAGTTATACCGTATGCCTACAATTCACAGTTATACCGTATGCCTACAATTCACAGTTATACCGTATGCCTACAATTCACAGTTATACCGTATGCCTACAATTCACAGTTATACCGTATGCCTACAATTCACAGTTATACCGTATGCCTACAATTCACAGTTATACCGTATGCCTAGAATTGACAGTTATACCGTATGCCTACAATTCACAGTTATACCGTATGCCTACAATTCACAGTTATACCGTATGCCTACAATTCACAGTTATACCGTATGCCTACAATTCACAGTTATACCGTATGCCTACAATTCACAGTTATACCGTATGCCTAGAATTGACAGTTATACCGTATGCCTACAATTCACAGTTATACCGTATGCCTACAATTCACAGTTATACCGTATGCCTACAATTCACAGTTATACCGTATGCCTACAATTCACAGTTATACCGTATGCCTACAATTCACAGTTATACCGTATGCCTAGAATTGACAGTTATACCGTATGCCTACAATTCACAGTTATACCGTATGCCTACAATTCACAGTTATACCGTATGCCTACAATTCACAGTTATATCCGTATGCCTACAATTCACAGTTATACCGTATGCCTAGAATTGACAGTTATACCGTATGCCTACAATTCACAGTTATACCGTATGCCTACAATTCACAGTTATACCGTATGCCTACAATTCACAGTTATACCGTATGCCTACAATTCACAGTTATACCGTATGCCTACAATTCACAGTTATACCGTATGCCTAGAATTCACAGTTATACCGTATGCCTAGAATTCACAGTTATACCGTATGCCTACAATTCACAGTTATACCGTATGCCTACAATTCACAGTTATACCGTATGCCTACAATTCACAGTTATACCGTATGCCTACAATTCACAGTTATACCGTATGCCTACAATTCACAGTTATACCGTATGCCTACAATTCACAGTTATACCGTATGCCTAGAATTGACAGTTATACCGTATGCCTACAATTCACAGTTATACCGTATGCCTACAATTCACAGTTATACCGTATGCCTACAATTCACAGTTATACCGTATGCCTAGAATTGACAGTTATACCGTATGCCTACAATTCACAGTTATACCGTATGCCTACAATTCACAGTTATACCGTATGCCTACAATTCACAGTTATACCGTATGCCTACAATTCACAGTTATACCGTATGCCTACAATTCACAGTTATACCGTATGCCTACAATTCACAGTTATACCGTATGCCTACAATTCACAGTTATACCGTATGCCTAGAACTCACAGTTTATAGTACAGACCAGATGGGCTGCATAAATGCTAAAATAGTTTAAAGGGTAATAAAAGTTTCGGAACAAAAAAACACAACACAAACTATCAGAAGTGTTGTGTTGATGTCTGTAGTTTACTGCTCTAAGGCCTGGACGTAGCTTTGAGCACAATAAATAGGCGAAACTTGGGACGGTGTGATTCTGAAGTGAACCTCCCGAAGCTTGACACACTTCCAAACTGGAGAACTTTCTAAGGCTTTCACTAAAAGCTTACACTTCGCTTTTACTGAAGTCTTAAAGCGAGGGGGAAGAAAGTGATGAAGAAGGAGTGGAAAAAATATACAGACGTCCGTCAGTCCGTCTTTCAGAATCATTTTAGCGAGACTAACTCGAAGAGAAGTATAGAAGAAAAGGCAGCTGTAACTTCTTCAATGAAAGACAGTCTTTTTTTTTTTTTTTCCACGTATGAATGTGAGCTGGTCTGTGTTCTGCGGAAACTCCACCATCCTTGGAAATACGGAAGATGCGAGCAATCAATAATTCAATACCTTTCAAACCTCCTTCCTTTATAAGGAGTATATTAAATTATTACTGAGTTTTATAAGACTTAGGTACAAAAATTAAACACGATGCCTGTAACAACATAGATGCGTCACATAGATACTAAGAGCTCCGTCCGTCCTAGAAAGCCGACGCCTCTTCTTATTGCTATTCATTTTTGGTTACTTTAACAAAGCCCCGCCTAATTCGGAATACTGTAACGTTAGACGTTACAAAAATTTGGAAATAATGAATTGGAAAATATATGGAAAGAGCCGTGGCCTAGTATAAGGTAAAGTTTTCCCTGTAACAGACCATGAAGGCTTAGAGGGGGAGTAGAGGTATAGCTCTACTCTTTCGTTAACTTCGGAGCTAGTTGGTGGGTGGGTGGTCAGCACCACGCCCCGGCCGCTTTACCCCCGGGAATGACCCGGTACTCATTGTATAGGAGGCTGGGTGGGCCCCAGGGCCGGTCTGGACGGATGCGAAAAATCTCGCCCCATCGGGAGTCGATCCCCGGACCGTCCAGCTCGTAGCTAGTATAAGGTACCTTCCTTTATTAGCTGTAGGGGCAAATGTGTAATAACACAAATGTGTAATAACACAAATGTGTAATAACACAAATATGTAATAACACAAATGTGTAATAACACAAATGTGTAATAACACAAATATGTAATAACACAAATGTGTAATAACACAAATATGTAATAACACAAATGTGTAATAACACAAATGTGTAATAACACAAATATGTAATAACACAAATGTGTAATAACACAAATATGTAATAACACAAATGTGTAATAACACAAATGTGTAATAACACAAATGTGTAATAACACAAATATGTAATAACACAAATGTGTAATAACACAAATGTGTAATAACACAAATATGTAATAACACAAATGTGTAATAATACAAATGTGTAATAACACAAATGTGTAATAACACAAATGTGTAATAACACAAATATGTAATAACACAAATGTGTAATAACACAAATGTGTAATAACACAAATGTGTAATAACACAAATGTGTAATAACACAAATGTGTAATAACACAAATGTGTAATAACACAAATGTGTAATAACACAAATATGTAATAACACAAATATGTAATAACACAAATGTGTAATAACACAAATGTGTAATAACACAAATATGTAATAACACAAATATGTAATAACACAAATGTGTAATAACACAAATATGTAATAACACAAATGTGTAATAACACAAATGTGTAATAACACAAATGTGTAATAACACAAATATGTAATAACACAAATATGTAATAACACAAATGTGTAATAACACAAATATGTAATAACACAAATGTGTAATAACACAAATGTGTAATAACACAAATGTGTAATAACACAACAGTCGTTCCAAAAATATAAAAAAGTGTAATGACACGTTTGCATTGGTTCTGATATATTTTATATATTTTTATATATTTATAATATCATTTTACACTTTTAATGTTTCTAACCTTTGCATTTTATATCCCTGATGATGGCCACTTAGTTCGCCGAAACACGTACCAATTCACTGTATGTATAAACTAATTTTAGTGTACACGTGTGCTGTGCATAGCTTTGGGTAGTGCTGAAACGTGGACACATCGGAAAGTAGATCAGAAGTATCTGGAAAGTTTTGATATGTGGTGCTGGAGAAGAATGGAGAAGATCAGTTGGACCGATCGTGTGAGAAATGAAGAAGTATTACACAGAGTGAAGGAGGAGAGGAATATCGTACATACAATAAAAAGAAGAAAGGCTAACTGGATTGGTCACATCTTGCGTAGGAACTGCCTTCTGAAACATGTGATTGAAGGAAAGGTAGAGGGAAGGATAGAAATGACGGGAAGACGAGGGAGAAGACGTAAGCAGCTACTGGATGACCTTAAGGAAAAGAGAAGTTACTGTAAATTGAAAGAGGAAGCACTAGATCGCACCCTGAGGAGAACTCGCTTTGGAAGAGGCTACGGACCGTCGTAAGACAGACTGCAGAATGAATGAATGTAACAATGCAGCACTCTAGGCCTTTCTGTGTATTTTATATCCCCGATGATGGCCACTTAGTTCGCCGAAACACGTAGCAGTTCACTGTATGTATACACTAATTTTAGCATACACGTGTGCACGTTTTGCTCCCATTATTGTCTACGTATGCGATTAATACACGTGTCATGGGTAATATAAAGTTCAGAATATCCGTGATTTCAGGCTTCCGCCGCGATGTACATGATATCTGCACTCTTCTGGGATGTTACGCAGCGTCCTGTGTTAGTTCCGTACCGACGTTTCGGGGCAAGGTATCGGTCCCAACCTCAAGGATCTTGACTCTTGAAGATGGAGCATTTTCAGTCCTTAAACTTCAACTAGAAATACCGTGAAACAGACGAGTAGTGGCCAAACCAATCCAACGGTTATCGAATCACAAGGACACACAGATTAGAAGAACTTTTGTTGAATTATCTTCAAAACTGATAAGGTGGGACTGTGACGAACAAAAAATGTCTGTCGATAAAACTATTCATTGTACTCAAGCTCGATACTATGTGGGCCTGCATACACGACTACAATGTCTACTATCGTAGCTCCACTATGACCCTTTAAAGCCCACTGGTCACTTTGTTCTACGTTCTGCCCACACAGTGTATTTGTGTGTTTTGTGTGGATCTCAGAACAAACAGCGATTATTTCACTGTACAACATTAACTGACTGGTTTGTATAACTGAGACGGAGTGTGTTTACTGCGCGGTACGGACTGTATTTATGTGTTTTGTGTGGATCTCAGAACAAACAGCGATTATTTCACTGTACAGCATTAACTGATTGGTTTGTATAACTGAGACGGAGTGTGTTTACTGCGCGGTACGGACTGTATTTATGTGTTTTGTGTGGATCTCAGAACAAACAGCGATTATTTCACTGTACAACATTAACTGACTGGTTTGTATAACTGAGACGGAGTGTGTTTACTGCGCGGTACGGACTGTATTTGTGTGTTTTGTGTGGATCTCAGAACAAACAGCGATTATTTCACTGTACAGCATTAACTGATTGGTTTGTATAACTGAGACGGAGTGTGTTTACTGCGCGGTACGGACTGTATTTATGTGTTTTGTGTGGATCTCAGAACAAACAGCGATTATTTCACTGTACAGCATTAACTGACTGGTTTGTATAACTGAGACGGAGTGTGTTTACTGCGCGGTACGGACTGTATTTATGTGTTTTGTGTGGATCTCAGAACAAACAGCGATTATTTCACTGTACAACATTAACTGACTGGTTTGTATAACTGAGACGGAGTGTGTTTACTGCGCGGTACGGACTGTATTTATGTGTTTTGTGTGGATCTCAGAACAAACAGCGATTATTTCACTGTACAACATTAACTGACTGGTTTGTATAACTGAGACGGAGTGTGTTTACTGCGCGGTACGGACTGTATTTATGTGTTTTGTGTGGATCTCAGAACAAACAGCGATTATTTCACTGTACAACATTAACTGACTGGTTTGTATAACTGAGACGGAGTGTGTTTACTGCGCGGTACGGACTGTATTTATGTGTTTTGTGTGGATCTCAGAACAAACAGCGATTATTTCACTGTACAACATTAACTGACTGGTTTGTATAACTGAGACGGAGTGTGTTTACTGCGCGGTACGGACTGTATTTATGTGTTTTGTGTGGATCTCAGAACAAACAGCGATTATTTCACTGTACAGCATTAACTGACTGGTTTGTATAACTGAGACGGAGTGTGTTTACTGCGCGGTACGGACTGTATTTATGTGTTTTGTGTGGATCTCAGAACAAACAGCGATTATTTCACTGTACAGCATTAACTGACTGGTTTGTATAACTGAGACGGAGTGTGTTTACTGCGCGGTACGGACTGTATTTATGTGTTTTGTGTGGATCTCAGAACAAACAGCGATTATTTCACTGTACAACATTAACTGACTGGTTTGTATAACTGAGACGGAGTGTGTTTACTGCGCGGTACGGACTGTATTTATGTGTTTTGTGTGGATCTCAGAACAAACAGCGATTATTTCACTGTACAACATTAACTGACTGGTTTGTATAACTGAGACGGAGTGTGTTTACTGCGCGGTACGGACTGTATTTATGTGTTTTGTGTGGATCTCAGAACAAACAGCGATTATTTCACTGTACAACATTAACTGACTGGTTTGTATAACTGAGACGGAGTGTGTTTACTGCGCGGTACGGACTGTATTTATGTGTTTTGTGTGGATCTCAGAACAAACAGCGATTATTTCACTGTACAACATTAACTGACTGGTTTGTATAACTGAGACGGAGTGTGTTTACTGCGCGGTACGGACTGTATTTATGTGTTTTGTGTGGATCTCAGAACAAACAGCGATTATTTCACTGTACAGCATTAACTGACTGGTTTGTATAACTGAGACGGAGTGTGTTTACTGCGCGGTACGGACTGTATTTATGTGTTTTGTGTGGATCTCAGAACAAACAGCGATTATTTCACTGTACAGCATTAACTGACTGGTTTGTATAACTGAGACGGAGTGTGTTTACTGCGCGGTACGGACTGTATTTATGTGTTTTGTGTGGATCTCAGAACAAACAGCGATTATTTCACTGTACAACATTAACTGACTGGTTTGTATAACTGAGACGGAGTGTGTTTACTGCGCGGTACGGACTGTATTTATGTGTTTTGTGTGGATCTCAGAACAAACAGCGATTATTTCACTGTACAACATTAACTGACTGGTTTGTATAACTGAGACGGAGTGTGTTTACTGCGCGGTACGGACTGTATTTATGTGTTTTGTGTGGATCTCAGAACAAACAGCGATTATTTCACTGTTCAGCATTAACTGACTGGTTTGTATAACTGAGACGGAGTGTGTTTACTGCGCGGTACGGACTGTATTTATGTGTTTTGTGTGGATCTCAGAACAAACAGCGATTATTTCACTGTACAGCATTAACTGACTGGTTTGTATAACTGAGACGGAGTGTGTTTACTGCGCGGTACGGACTGTATTTATGTGTTTTGTGTGGATCTCAGAACAAACAGCGATTATTTCACTGTACAACATTAACTGACTGGTTTGTATAACTGAGACGGAGTGTGTTTACTGCGCGGTACGGACTGTATTTATGTGTTTTTGTGTGGATCTCAGAACAAACAGCGATTATTTCACTGTACAGCATTAACTGACTGGATTGTATAACTGAGACGGAGTGTCTTTACTGCGCGGTACGGACTGTATTTATGTGTTTTGTGTGGATCTCAGAACAAACAGCGATTATTTCACTGTACAACATTAACTGACTGGTTTGTATAACTGAGACGGAGTGTGTTTACTGCGCGGTACGGACTGTATTTATGTGTTTTGTGTGGATCTCAGAACAAACAGCGATTATTTCACTGTACAGCATTAACTGACTGGATTGTATAACTGAGACGGAGTGTCTTTACTGCGCGGTACGGACTGTATTTATGTGTTTTGTGTGGATCTCAGAACAAACAGCGATTATTTCACTGTACAGCATTAACTGACTGGATTGTATAACTGAGACGGAGTGTCTTTACTGCGCGGTACGGACTGTATTTATGTGTTTTGTGTGGATCTCAGAACAAACAGCGATTATTTCACTGTACAACATTAACTGACTGGTTTGTATAACTGAGACGGAGTGTGTTTACTGCGCGGTACGGACTGTATTTATGTGTTTTGTGTGGATCTCAGAACAAACAGCGATTATTTCACTGTACAACATTAACTGACTGGTTTGTATAACTGAGACGGAGTGTGTTTACTGCGCGGTACGGACTGTATTTATGTGTTTTGTGTGGATCTCAGAACAAACAGCGATTATTTCACTGTACAGCATTAACTGACTGGATTGTATAACTGAGACGGAGTGTGTTTACTGCGCGGTACGGACTGTATTTATGTGTTTTGTGTGGATCTCAGAACAAACAGCGATTATTTCACTGTACAACATTAACTGACTGGTTTGTATAACTGAGACGGAGTGTGTTTACTGCGCGGTGCGGACTGTATTTATGTGTTTTGTACGGATCTCAGAACAAACAGCGATTATTTCCCTATACAGCCGACTCCCGTTGCCACGACCTAATTGGTTCCTGGTCAACAGTCGCAAAGCGAACCGTCGTAAGTCGAACCGTTATTTCCCATAAGTGTAATGGTACAAAGTCGAGTTTCGTTCTTGGAAACCCGTTTCATAACAGAAAAATTAAATCGAAAATAAGCGAGGAAAAAATAAAGAACAAATACTGTAGGCTATCAGCTTTTACAAACCTTTTTTGGTTAGAAATGTACACTTAATAAAAAACCAAACATATAGAAAGCATCTGAACATTCTTAAACACAAATACAAATTATATTTAAGAAGTATCAATCTTCAGCAATTCAGGACAGGATGTTCTGTCGAAGAAGGTATTTTTGGGAGGGCCTTGTTTTGTCTAAATAATCAAAATTTAATCTCATTTCTGATGTAGGGGGGAGAATCAGATTGGGGGGGATTCGGTTTACGCCGGTCGAGGGGGTGAAAATCTGATGAGAATACGGGGGCTCTGTTGAAACCGTTGCTTTTGAGGGTTTTTCTGCATATTCTTGTCGTAAATTCGAGTTCCAGTCGTTATTCTCGTGTTCTGAATTCAAGCTATCGGAAGTCTGCTCTACAGCATTAACTGATTGGTATTTATAATCAAGAAAGTGTATGTTTACTGCGCAGTACGGACTGCATATTTATTTACAATTCAATTTAATTTTCGTCTTTAAAGGATTAGTGGATGTTGAAATGTGTGGATGAAGTGTAGTAAAGCTGCCTAGAAGCAAAATACGTGGAGATCGGTTGATCGGTTATGGAGTTGTTAAATAAGGACAGAAGAACACTATAGGATTTCTCTGAATACAAGATAAATGTGTTGTTATTTGTTAATTTATTGGGTGTTTTGAAAGTGGACTTTTACCGGATCCACGGGTGTAATTATTCAGTTTATTGTCGACAAATAGCGTCTCTTGTTTATGCAAACAGCTGACTGTTTTGTATAATCAACATCGATCGCAGCTTCCAAACGAATGTACCAGCTTCAAATCCTAGTACGTGCACCGACAAAATATTTTGACTGTGAGAAAAATATGCTACATTACTGTCACAAATAAAGACAGTGGTAACTGTACATACCGCATATTTTAACATTAAGACAGACATAAATATGTTTATCAGATTTGTATGCTTCAGAAGATAAGAAGTAATGTTTCAATAAACAGTATTAACTGGTTGTTCTGGTTAACGGACATGTAACGTGAACATTGGGCGATGGAAAATAAATTTTGGAAAGTGTCCAATTGGAAGATCTAGGCATAGATTAAGAGATAATATTGAACAGATCTTAAAGATATAGCATGGGGGTGTGTGGATTGGATTAATGTGGCTCAGGATAGGTACAAATGTCGGGCTGTTGTGAAGACGGTAATGAACATTCGGGTTCCATAAAATGCGGAGAATTTTACGACCAGCTACGAAACAGTTAGCTTCTCTAGAAGGCCTCTGCTCAAACAGTTATTTACAAGAACCTAATGCGGACGGACGTCTCAGTATGAACATCAAAATTATTCCCCATTGCGACCCTACGAACGTCATAAATCGCACCCCCCCCCCCCATTCAGCGTAACAAAATTCAGCCCATATAAAGTAACTGCTTTACTTCATTCCCTTTCCGAATCCCCCCCCCCCCAAAAAAAAATCTTCACTTGCAATCACTTCACATTCTTCAATTTTCAACCTAAATTTTCTACAAGGACGAGCGGGCACTCTCTTGGAACGTTCGTAACTGTTAAATTTTCTCTCGTCATGTTATAATTTAGTGCTTGTCTCTCACTACTTTCATCAGCTTCATTTCATTCTCTTTGTTTTTTGTTATTTCTCTTCTCCCTGTTCTTCATCCTTCTAAGACCCACCGCAATACAAAAGCACTGCTAGAGACATCTACAGAAATATGTTTCGACTTAACGAATTTTTAAAAAACCAACAAACGCACTATATTATCAAGTGTTGTTTAATATCCACTACATATGTTTCGGCTCCAGTTGAACCATCTTCAGGGTGTCAAGGTTACATTCATATTACATCCATTACTTAATCAGATGATATAATATATATACACCACAATATGAATGTAACCCTGACCCCCCTGAAGATGGTTCAACTGGAGCCGAAACATATATAGTGGATATTAAACAATACTTGATAATATAGTGTACTTGTTGGGTTTTTAAAAAATTTGTGAAATATTACCAAAATGCACGGTGGATATAATGTGAAAGATTTCGAATTCGTTATTCAAGTTCTGATTTTATTTACGACGACAGCGACCTCTGTACGTCCACAGGGACCTCTGTACCTCCACAGGGACCTCTGTACCTCCACAGGGACCTCTGTACCTCCACAGGGACCTCTGTACGTCCACAGGGACCTCTGTACCTCCACAGGGACCTCTGTACCTCCACAGGGACCTCTGTACCTCCACAGGGACCTCTGTATCTTCACAGGGATCTCTGTACCTTCACAGGGATCTCTGTACCTCCACAGGGATCTCTGTACCTCCACAGGGATCTCTGTACCTCCACAGGGACCTCTGTACCTCCACAGGGACCTCTGTATCTTCACAGGGACCTCTGTACCTCCACAGGGACCTCTGTATCTTCACAGGGACCTCTGTACCTCCACAGGGAGCTCTGTACCTCCACAGGGACCTCTGTACCTCCACAGGGACCTCTGTACCTCCACAGGGACCTCTGTACCTCCACAGGGACCTCTGTACCTTCACAGGGACCTCTGTACCTTCACAGGGACCTCTGTACCTCCACAGGGACCTCTGTACCTCCACAGGGACCTCTGTACCTCCACAGGGACCTCTGTACCTTCACAGGGACCTCTGTACCTCCACAGGGACCTCTGTACCTCCACAGGGACCTCTGTACCTCCACAGGGACCGATGTACCTCCACAGAGACCTCTGTACTTCCACAGGGACCTCTGTACCTCCACAGGGACCTCTGTACCTCCACAGGGACCTCTGTACCTCCACAGGGACCTCTGTACCTTCACAGGGACCTCTGTACCTTCACAGGGACCTCTGTACCTCCACAGGGACCTCTGTACCTCCACAGGGACCTCTGTACCTTCACAGGGACCTCTGTACCTCCACAGGGACCTCTGTACCTCCACAGGGACCTCTGTACCTCCACAGGGACCTCTGTACCTCCACAGGGACCTCTGTACTTCCACAGGGACCTCTGTACCTCCACAGGGACCTCTGTACCTCCACAGGGACCTCTGTACCTCCACAGGGACCTCTGTACCTCCACAGGTACCTCTGTACCTCCACAGGGACCTCTGTACCTCCACAGAGGTCCACGTTGAAATCCCCAACTAATACAGATTGTGGTGAAAGACACTGTCTAATACATTGCTCCTTGGTGTATGGCAGCCCTCTGCACACAGCACGACGTCGGAAAGGGACTGCCCCTTGAAACCTTACCACTGTCCACCCTCTGTCCACCCACTGTCCCCCCTCTGTCCCCCCTCTGTCCACCCTCTGTCCCCCCTCATGCATATTCAAAACTTTACGGCACCAAGATGAGTCCTGCAGAGCAAAAGTGGCACAACGCAGACACAAGACACAGTCATGTATCTTACATTCACCGTTCATTTTCATTCAATATAAAACAACCAACTAAATGCACATTATTTAAAACTAATTATATAGTTTTATAAAGTTTATCTAAATTCCCCTACATATTCACTATTTACATGCACCAACTGGATGCAAATTTATTTAAAAAAACTGTATAGTTTGTTTAAAACGTATTTAAAAACTTGTTAAAACTTCAAAACTTACAAAAAAAAAGACGATTAAAAAAAGACGTTTTAATAAATGCAGTTTTAACGACAATAAACCCCTGAAGATGGCTCTATAAGAGCCGAAACATATGTCGGATTTTAAAAAGTTTTTAAATATGTTTTAAAAAATTATACAGTTTTTTAAGTAAAGTTGCATCCAGTTGGTGTATGTAAATAGTGACTGTGAAAAGATGCACGGTGATTACAGAATAAAGTTCCCCTACATATGTTTCGGTCTGAATTCAGACCATCTTCATGGTGTCATAAACTACACTTATAATACGTCCATATATTCGTCTAATTGCACATGCAGTGTAGATCAATTATGTCTAATCATGTGTTTGTAATATCACTTTTTAAAAACATAGGTTAAAATAGATTAAAATAGGTACACGATTGGTGTACCTATTTTAATCTATTTTCACCCCTCTTTTTAAAAAGTGATATTACAAACACGTGATTAGACATAATTGATCTACACTGCATTTGCAATTAGACGAACATATGGACGTATTATAAGTGTAGTTTATGACACCATGAAGATGGTCTGAATTCAGACCGAAACATATGTAGGGGAATTTAGATAAATTTTATAAAACTATATAATTAGTTTTAAATAATGTGCATTTATTTGGTTGTTAAATATTACAAGCCACAGTAGTTGGAGCGAACTTTCTTAACACAAGTTTACTAGAATTGTGAACAGACTTTATTTACGTCACAAAAACTCCTACTTAAAAGCTGTCACCTTGTAGACCTATGTATTGGCTTGAACAGAAATTCGTGTTCTTTTGAGACAATTACGCAAATTTCTGCACTTTACAATATAATACTAAAATGGATCTTCATAAAATGCTGGGTGTTTCTACTGGATTATAATTAGATGCAAGGCAAGGCCAGCGGAGGCGGTATTGACCTTAGGGTTAGATAGAGGGTAAAGGTAAAGGTAAATTTCACCCTAGAACAGGCCATGAAGGCCCAGAGGGGGAGGAGCTCTACTCTTTCTTTAAAACTCGGCACTAGGTGGGGGGTGGGTGGTCAACGCCACGTCCCGGCCGCTTTACCCCCGGTAAAGAGAACCGGTACCCATTGTACAGGAGGCTGGGTAGGCCCAGGGCCGGTGTGGACGTCTGCTGAAAATCTCGCCCCCACCGGGATTTTTTTTTTTTTTTTTTTTTTTTTCCTGGGTTTTCCCCTTTGATCCATTTTTTGTTCTGTATTAATCCTTTTTCGTCCTTTCGTGTCTCTAACGGTCCACAACCGTCTTTTTACAACACAACACAAACATCCATGCCCCCGGTGGGATTCGAACCCACGATCCTAGCAAGCGAGCGGCCGAAGACCCACGCCTTAGACCGCACGGCCACTGGGATCGGCTTTCGATCCCCGGACCGTCCAGATTGTAGGGAGTCGCTATACCGACTGAGCTATCGCGGCCCATCCTTAGGGTTAGAACGAGGTGAATATTTTTGTAGCAACGTGATTATGAGTTTTTAAAGAACGACTGTTCAAAGAAGTTAGTTTAATTTTTCCCCCTTTACCCTTGATACGAAGGGTAGAGAAGCCTTGCGAAACGTGAGGATAGATATGAGGGTAACATTAACTGTAATCTTGATGAAACTGCTTCAGGGAACGGTTCATAATCTTGTGAAAGTTTAAAAAAAAAAGGCGAAAATATTCTGCATGAGCAGACGAACTCTCGGCTTTTCAAGAACAAACTCTGCTGCATGCATTTACCTCAAGCTTGTGCCACAGCAAGTACGACAAAAGCCGATGTAATTTCTGAAGCCATTACGGCAACACAGATCGAGAGACACGCTGTTGGAAATGACTGAAACTTCAGCTCCCAAGGGAAGAGGCAACTGTCAGCGGTAATGTGATGAGCTTAGCTTCAGCTTGATGTTTCTATCATTGACGTATGAATCAATGGATGTCAATCCACAGACACTAAGTACTGCCCACGCTCAGTACTTCTGCTCTGACGAACTTCAATGAAACAATGCACATGGCACGCATCTGCCTAGCACATTAACCTGTTGAAGCACACATTTCATCTAAATAGCGCATAACATGGCAGCTAACATGTCACAGTAAACGGGATAGTCAATTGCTGGTGTTTAGGAAAACAATGCAACGATGTTTGCTTTAAGATGCACATGAAGCACATCACGAAACTTTTGGGCAGGATACAGAATTTCTGAATGTTAAAGGAGGTTATACATTTAGTTAGGAGTATGATTTAACCTACAAAGCCCAGTGGTTACAATATGTACCACCATGTTTAACATTCAACAATTCTACGTTCTGCCCATACAGTGTATTTATGTGTTTTGTGTGGATCTCAGAACAAACAGCGATTATTTCACTGTACAGCATTAACTGACTGGTTTGTATAACTGAGACGGAGTGTGTTTTACTGCGCGGTACGGACTGTACTTATGTGTTTTGTGTGGATCTCAGAACAAACAGCGATTATTTCACTGTACAGCATTAACTGACTGGTTTGTATAACTGAGACGGAGTGTGTTTACTGCGCGGTACGGACTGTATTTATGTGTTTTGTGTAGATCTCAGAACAAACAGCGATTATTTCACTGTACAGCATTAACTGACTGGTTTGTATAACTGAGATGTAGTGTGTTTACTGCGCGGTACGGACTGTATTTATGTGTTTTGTGTGGATCTCAGAACAAACAGCGATTATTTCACTGTACAACATTAACTGACTGGTTTGTATAACTAGGACGGAGTGTGTTTACTGCGCGGTACGGACTGTATTTATGTGTTTTGTGTGGATCTCAGAACAAACAGCGATTATTTCACTGTACAGCATTAACTGACTGGTTTGTATAACTGAGACGGAGTGTGTTTACTGCGCGGTACGGACTGTATTTATGTGTTTTGTGTGGATCTCAGAACAAACAGTCATTATTTCACTGTACAACATTAACTGACTGGTTTGTATAACTGAGACGGAGTGTGTTTACTGCGCGGTACGGACTGTATTTATGTGTTTTGTGTGGATCTCAGAACAAACAGCGATTATTTCACTGTACAGCATTAACTGACTGGTTTGTATAACTGAGACGGAGTGTGTTTACTGCGCGGTACGGACTGTATTTATGTGTTTTGTGTGGATCTCAGAACAAACAGCGATTATTTCACTGTACAACATTAACTGACTGGTTTGTATAACTGAGACGGAGTGTGTTTACTGTGCGGTACGGACTGTATTTATGTGTTTTGTGTGGATCTCAGAACAAACAGCAATTATTTCACTGTACAACATTAACTGACTGGTTTGTATAACTGAGACGGAGTGTGTTTACTGTGCGGTACGGACTGTATTTATGTGTTTTGTGTGGATCTCAGAACAAACAGCGATTATTTTACTGTACAACATTAACTGACTGGTTTGTATAACTGAGACGGAGTGTTTACTGCGCGGTACGAACTGAGTCTTTAAATATAATTTAGTTTACTTTATGCACCACCAGGTTCCACATTCAGCAGTGCTGTATGGTTGTACTGTCGCTACACACATGCTATGAGTATATTATTGGACAGTAAGGATAACTGCACGAATACTCATGTATTATTAATATTGTAAGCTTTAATTAATCATTTTATCCCAACAAATGCACTACACTATTTGTAAGCTTTATTTTCCATTTGTTTTTTATGCATTACTGTACAATGTACAAGCCGGAAGTACGCGGGTTCAATTCCCGATGGTGTAATTGGAATTTTTCATCGACATAATCCTTTCGGTCGCACTATGACCCTGGGGTCGACTTAGCCTCTAACACAAATGAGTACCAGGAATATTTCCTGGGGGATAAAAGCAGCCGGTGCGTAGGACTGACCTTACCACCTTCATGTGCCGAATATCTGGAAATCTGGGAGCCTCAACCTACTGGAACACTAAGGGCTTGTCCAGGCCTGCAATGGGATAGCTTTTACTGTACAATGTGTTGTAACTCGGTACGACATCGATCTCGGTACAGACGCAACAGGGACTGAGTTGTACAAAACCACCCGAGTAAGAATCACATGTGGTACAAAGACCGAGACCTCTGGACTTGGTACTGTCTCACGTCTGACGTTGTTCTGTCTATCATGCTTATCCCCACTCACCTACGAGTATTTAAAATTACGGTTCATCGGTAAACCAAAAACCTCGCACATTGAGACACCCTTGATTTTTATTTCAAGCGACATCTACATCTTCACAAATTAGTAGCAAATAAAGAGCAATAATACCTTTAAAGTAGAGCGCAGCAAGGCGAAAAAGACAGCGCACAGAATTGCAGACAATAAACAGAGCACAATTAATCCTGACTTATTATAAGACATGCAAGAATTTTATTCCACAGAGTATGAAAATTAGGGATGATACATGGCCCGTTTCTACAACAGTATTACTAATTTTATCGCACAGAATTTGGAAACGAAAACAGAAATTACACGGGGGGGGGGAAGGAATTCGCAGTTTTAATTCGTTAGTAGCTAAGAGGAACAAAGGATTGTTGTGCTTCTGAAGCTGTAGCATTTACCGACACACAAAGCATTTCACGTACCAACTGTCCAAAATTTACGTTTAAAATATTTCTGCGGAAAAATCTTACGTAGACTTTAGGGAAGAGTAATTAATAAACGTACGTAGTGCGCTTTAATATTAAGTCTACGTTCTGCCCACACAGCGCATTTGTGTGTTTTGTGTGGATCTCAGAACAAACAGCGATTATTTCACTGTACAGCATTAACTGACTGGTTTGTATAACTGAGACGGAGTGTGTTTACTGCACGGTACGAGACTGTATTTATGTGTTTTGTGTGGATCTCAGAACAAACAGCGATTATCTCACTATACAACATTAACTGACTGGTTTGTATAACTGAGACGGAGTGTGTTTACTGCGCGGTACGGACTGTATTTATGTGTTTTGTGTGGATCTCAGAACAAACAGCGATTATCTCACTATACAACATTAACTGACTGGTTTGTATAACTGAGACGGAGTGTGTTTACTGCGCGGTACGGACTGTATTTATGTGTTTTGTGTGGATCTCAGAACAAACAGCGATTATCTCACTATACAACATTAACTGACTGGTTTGTATAACTGAGACGGAGTGTGTTTACTGCGCGGTACGGACTGTATTTATGTGTTTTGTGTGGATCTCAGAACAAACAGCGATTATCTCACTATACAACATTAACTGACTGGTTTGTATAACCGAGACGGAGTGTGTTTACTGCGCGGTACGGACTGTATTTATGTGTTTTGTGTGGATCTCAGAACAAACAGCGATTATTTTACTGTACAACATTAACTGACTGGTTTGTATAACCGAGACGGAGTGTGTTTACTGCGCGGTACGGACTGTATTTATGTGTTTTGTGTGGATCTCAGAACAAACAGCGATTATTTCACTGTACAACATTAACTGACTGGTTTGTATAACTGAGACGGAGTGTGTTTACTGCGCGGTACGGACTGTATTTATGTGTTTTGTGTGGATCTCAGAACAAACAGCGATTATCTCACTATACAACATTAACTGACTGGTTTGTATAACCGAGACGGAGTGTGTTTACTGCGCGGTACGGACTGTATTTATGTGTTTTGTGTGGATCTCAGAACAAACAGCGATTATCTCACTATACAACATTAACTGACTGGTTTGTATAACCGAGACGGAGTGTGTTTACTGCGCGGTACGGACTGTATTTATGTGTTTTGTGTGGATCTCAGAACAAACAGCGATTATTTCACTGTACAACATTAACTGACTGGTTTGTATAACTGAGACGGAGTGTGTTTACTGCGCGGTACGGACTGAATCTCTAAATATAAAGCCCAGTGGTTATTATATGTACCGCCATGTTTAACATTCACAAATTCTACGTTCTGCCCACACAGTGTGTTGTGTGCGCGCGCACGCAAGCATGTATTCCAATATAATTTCTAAACCTCGTGACTAATATTCTCGAAATTTTCTACATATATGCCAAGGACGACACAGCAGCATCATGCATATAAATGTCCTAAAATGAATAGTGAGGTGACGCAGTTGGTTGAGGCACTGCGCTACAAGCCGAAAGGTCGCGGGTTCGATTCCGATGGTGTATTGGAGTTTTTCATTGACATAATCCTTTCGGTGGCACTATGGCCCTGGGGTCGACTCAGCCTCTAACAAATGAGTACCAGGAATATTTCCTGGGGGTTAAAGGCGGCCGTTGCATAGGGCTGACAACCTTACCACCTTCATATGCCGACTGTCTATAAATCTGGGAGCCTCAACCTCCTGGAAACCTAAGGGCCTGTCCAGGCCTGTAATGGGATTGCTTTTACAATGAATAGTAACATGGCGAAGACGCGAAATTACGGGGCGCCAGGGACGCTAGCGCCAGCGTCGTGTTCTCAAAAATCCTCAGCCTACTTCCTTCTGTCAATATAAAGGACAATATTTTACATCCAATTAAAACAACAGGCAAAATTAACTTCAATTATACGTAACGTAAATTAACTTTCACACAAATATGGGGAAATCGGAAAAATTTATTGAAGGCACTCTAAAGTGTGACAGATTGTAAAGTGGAAACATATGTTTATCTTTCCATGCTTATAATGAATGTAAATTTGCACAGATTTCCAACCCCCCCCCCTCTCTCTCTCCCCAACCCGCTAATAGTTTGTATTTGTGTTTGTGTGCATCAGTTCAGGTTGAACGAATACATGCAGCGTTCGTATTTAACTGCGTCGCATTCATTTAGGCCTCCAATGTTAAAGCAATACATCATTTGTCTAGCTTCGTATTCAACTTTAACCTTTCAAAGCCCAGTGGTTACTATACTTACCGCCAGCTTTAACATTGAACAATTCTATATGATGCTCACACCGCGTTATGCGTTGTTTACGGATATCAGAACAAGCAGCAACTTTTCCCTGATACATCTTTAACTGATTGGTTTTTGTATAACCGATATGGAGCCTCAATGAAAATTATGATAGATCAAAGACAATTGGAGAATGTGGAATATTTCAATTATTTGTGTAGCATGATAACAAGTGATGCAAGGTGTACACGTGAAATTGAATACAGAATTGTTATGGCTAAAGCAGCATTCAACAAGAAGACTCTTTTCACCAGCAAACTGGACTTAAATTTAAGTAAGAAACTAGTAAAGTGCTACATTTGGAGCGTAGCTTTGTGTGGTGCTGAAACGTGGACAGTTGGGAAAGTGGATCGGAAGTATCTGGAAAGTTTTGATATGTGGTGCTGGAGAAGAATAGAGAAGATCAGTTGGACCGATCGTGTGAGAAATGAAGAAGTATTACATAGAGTGAAGGAGGAGAGGAATATCGTACATACAATAAAAAGAAGAAAGGCTAACTGGATTGGTCACATCTTGCGTAGGAACTGCCTTCTGAAACATGTGATTGAGGGAAAGTTAGAAGGAAGGATAGAAATGACGGGAAGACGAGGGAGAAGGCGTAAGCAGCTACTGGATGACCTTAAGGAAAAGAGAAGATACTGTAAATTGAAAGAGGGTAATGGAGAGACTGACGTGTGCTTTTGGTCGAATACATGCTTTCCAAATTCCTGTTCACTAATCGTCTCTCTATTGACAGTTCGTGCCACTAGCAGCGAGGTTAAATTAACTATGAACAAATAAAAAATGTATAGAAGAGATATTATTTATTTATGGTTTATGTAACGACGTTTTTCAGGAGCTCAGTTAACTATAACACGCCGTAACAACAATTCACAAGTGCCACCAATGTCAATAGCTTCAGCACAGCAGTACTTGTTCCACACTTGCTCGGAGCTTGTAACACAAACCTTTCATCCAGAGATATGTCAGTTTATTAATTGTTCGCTGGTCATTTCTTCAAAATCTCCACATTTCTTTAGAATCTCTACATTTCTCCAGCATCTATACACTCCTCCAGAATCTTTACATTTCTTCAGAACCTATAAGTTTTTTCAAATGTATACATTTCTCCATCTCGACATTTCTTAAAAATCTCTACACTTCCAGAATCTCTACATTTTTACAGAATCTCTATACTTCTCCAGAATCTCTACGTTTCTCCAGGATCTCTACGTTTCTCCAGAATCTCTACGTTTCTCCAGAATCTCTACATTTCTCCAGAATCTCTACACTTCTCCAGAATCTCTACATTTCTCCAGAATCTCTACATTTCTCCAGAATCTCTACACTTCTCCAGAATCTCTACACTTCTTCAGAATTTCTACATTTCTCCAGAATCTCTTTATGTGTATTTGTGTTTTGTGTGGATCTCAGAACAAACAGCGATTATTTCACTGTACAGCATTAACTGACTGGTTTGTATGACTGAGACGGAGTGTGTTTACTGCGCGGTACGGACTGTATTTATGTGTTTTGTGTGGATCTCAGAACAAACAGCGATTATTTCACTGTACAGCATTAACTGACTGGTTTGTATAACTGAGACGGAGTGTGTTTACTGCGCGGTACGGACTGTATTTATGTGTTTTGTGTGGATCTCAGAACAAACAGCGATTATTTCACTGTACAACATTAACTGACTGGTTTGTATAACTGAGACGGAGTGTGTTTACTGCGCGGTACGGACTGTATTTATGTGTTTTGTGTGGATCTCAGAACAAACAGCGATTATTTCACTGTACAACATTAACTGACTGGTTTGTGTAACTGAGACGGAGTGTGCTTACTGCGCGGTACGGACTGTATTTATGTGTTTTGTGTGGATCTCAGAACAAACAGCGATTATTTCACTGTACAACATTAACTGACTGGTTTGTATAACTGAGAAGGAGTGTGTTTACTGCGCGGTACGGACTGTATTTATGTGTTTTGTGTGGATCTCAGAACAAAGAGCGATTATTTCACTGTACAACATTAACTGACTGGTTTGTATAACTGAGACGGAGTGTGTTTACTGCGCGGTACGGACTGTATTTATGTGTTTTGTGTGGATCTCAGAACAAACAGCGATTATTTCACTGTACAACATTAACTGACTGGTTTGTATAACTGAGACGGAGTGTGTTTACTGCGCGGTACGGACTGTATTTATGTGTTTTGTGTGGATCTCAGAACAAACAGCGATTATTTCACTGTACAACATTAACTGACTGGTTTGTATAACTGAGACGGCGTGTGTTTACTGCGCGGTACGGACTGTATTTATGTGTTTTGTGTGGATCTCAGAACAAACAGCGATTATTTCACTGTACAACATTAACTGACTGGTTTGTATAACTGAGACGGAGTGTGTTTACTGCGCGGTACGGACTGTATTTATGTGTTTTGTGTGGATCTCAGAACAAACAGCGATTATTTCACTGTACAACATTAACTGACTGGTTTGTATAACTGAGACGGAGTGTGTTTACTGCGCGGTACGGACTGTATTTATGTGTTTTGTGTGGATCTCAGAACAAACAGCGATTATTTCACTGTACAACATTAACTGACTGGTTTGTATAACTGAGACGGAGTGTGTTTACTGCGCGGTACGGACTGTATTTATGTGTTTTGTGTGGATCTCAGAACAAACAGCGATTATTTCACTGTACAACATTAACTGACTGGTTTGTATAACTGAGACGGCGTGTGTTTACTGCGCGGTACGGACTGTATTTATGTGTTTTGTGTGGATCTCAGAACAAACAGCGATTATTTCACTGTACAACATTAACTGACTGGTTTGTATAACTGAGACGGAGTGTGTTTACTGCGCGGTACGGACTGAGTATTTAAATATAATTCATTTTATTTTCGTCTTTAACAGCTTCAATATCCTTCCGTAACCTGCAGCCTGTCTCTCGTTTTCATTCTTGTCATTTTTCCTTTCGTTAAGTTCCAACAGATGTGTCCATAAAACTGCGGTATGGCCATCATTATACAGCATTATGACAAAATTTATCTCTTGTATATCCCGAAACCTGGTGGCTAGATACTTCGATTTACATCAACAGTAATCAAATTAAAAATTTCTTGCTTATAACAACAAACTTCGTCGAAAATAACTTATCTCAGTAACTTTGAAAAATTCTGGAAATACATGAAGATTTATACCGAGACATTAAACTTTGAAGAATAACATACGGTAAGTGGCACTTTTATGTACAGGCACAATACAAAGTTTAGCCATAAGTCTACACAGCAGTAGCTTCGTGACTGTACCTCACTGCAGATTACTGTTGTCATTTTCTGCTGCCATCCGTAACTGCTTATTAACTTCTTCCGTATATCCCGGTTGTCTCTGCAGTCTATTTTTTTTTTCCAATGGCTCGACAGCCCCTTGGGGGCCTAGGCCTCCTAATTATCGAGGCTTCACGATCACACTCAGACACCACACTCGGTAGGACTCCTCTGGACGAGTGACCAGCCCGTCGCAGAGACCTCTACCTGACAACACACAACACTCACAAGAGACAGACATCCATGCTGTAGGCGGGAAATCGAATCCCAGTAAGCCCTCTCACAGTCTATAATAATAATAATATTTCTAGCCTCAACAGCCTCCTCTTGTCTTACTAAGTCATGCAGCTGGTGACCGGCCAGCTAGCCGCGCTTAGTGTTCTATCGATCCTGATGTGCACGCCAGAGCCATCTGGCAGGCAGTCAGGAGACTTGGATGAGAAATGGAGGCAATTTGGCTTACGCAACATTTTTATTCATGCCGTAAATCTACGACATGGGACCGACGGCTTTACTTCCCCTCCGAAGGAAGTGGTGCTCCGGATTTTTATTATCCTTAAAAATCCATCGACCTCGGTCGGGATCGAACCCGCGAACCTTGGGTCCAGTGGCGAGCACGCTAACCACTAGTCCACCGAGGTCGACCTCTCACAGGTCTATACTGACATCTAATTATCAACATTTCTCGTTCATTGAAATATTTTACCAAGTTTCTCTTTTCTTGAACTACCATTTACTCCAAATGTGGCTTGTTTGGTGGAAATTTCACACTATATCAGAATCTTTCCGGTTATTCCTGTTGGAATCTTCTGAGTTATGACGCCGTGTACTTTCTTAGGTGAATACCAAGGACTCAGAGGAATATAGTAACAAAACATTATACCTTGAAGTTAGAGGCAGTATATTCCTCCAAAATGTAGGTAACCACCTACGAAATTACACGGCGTCATAACCCTGAAAAGCAGATTATGAATCTTCACTGTCACTGACACTAGAAACCTCTTGGGTCCAGGTATTAATACACGCGCCTATTTAACGAAAACATGAAACAAAATGGAGTGGAGTGGTATTTGTGGTGGACAAAGTGGCACTGGGACAGGTTTTTCTCCGAGTACTTCGGTTCCCCCCTGTTAGTATCTCCACCAAAGCTGCATATTAATTTCTTTTTATCTCAATACTATCAGACGGCGCGTACGCTGTGGCGCAGTTGGTTGAGGCACTGCACTACAAGCAGGAAGGTCGCGGGTTCGATTTCCGATGAAGTCAATGACATAATCCTTCCGTCCGCACTATGACCCTGAGTTCGACTCAGTCTCTAACAGAAATGAGTACCAGGAATATTTCCTGGAGGGTAAAGGCGGCCGGAACGTAGGGGTGATATTACCACATTCATGTGCCGACTGTCTTGAAAACTGGGAGCCTCAACCTTCTGGAACCCTAAGGGCCTGTCCAGGCCTGTAATGGGATTGCTTT
Organism: Reticulitermes speratus; assembly: GCA_021186555.1. Taxonomy (NCBI): domain Eukaryota; kingdom Metazoa; phylum Arthropoda; class Insecta; order Blattodea; family Rhinotermitidae; genus Reticulitermes; species Reticulitermes speratus. The sequence goes on from JAJKFL010000001.1 coordinate 2,694,225, forward strand.
ACTAGCAGAAGGGCAAGCAGGAGAAGACCGGAAACCTTCGAATAGCGTTCTGTTGTTTCGAAAATCAGGGAAGCATTGGAAGGGAAAACACTGTTATGAGGCTTCAGGGGGTTAAAGACAAGTAGAGAGCTGCACCGGTATGTGAACAAGCATTTCTGAACCCGTTCTCGTATAGAACCACTTTTTATCGTGGATAACTATTATGCTGTGAACAGTGTAAGCGAGTCACTGCCTGAACTGAATCTCATATAACACGGGCCGTCGGAAGGTTTCGCGGAACAAATCCATACGAAGGAGAGCAGAATCCAGGCAATGAATAAAATATAAGTGGAGCCCTGTTTAGCCCCTTTCTATGGCTCATTCGAAGGAATGTTAGAGGTATAGTGTAGCGCGGGTTAAGCTCCTACATAGGATAAATTCTAATTTTCATCCCCTCTATCGAGGAATTTTGGAATAAGGGAAAACAAACCTTCAAAACAGTAAACTCAGTGCAAGATGGAATTATGTCGACTGATGTCACAGAGAACGTATTGCTTTGGGTAAAGTGAAAGTCAACTTGATGAATGCTGATGATTGAAGGGTTGAAGGCGGTAGGTTCGTTCGAAACGTCGGGAACCAATAACCACGCTACTCAGCTACTGAACGCTGTGGAGACCCAAAATGTCACAAAGTAAATCTGTCCCGTTTGTTAATTAAGCATCAAATCGTGAAGACGTATTGTGGAGTGACTGTACAGATCCACAGGCTCTTAACCTTGCAATGGTCACCCTCCGACCTGTCTGCTTCTCAGTATTAAACTGCATAAAAATTTTCGATTTACAGTTTACGAGAGAAAAAAACTGCAGGAGTTACAGGTTACGACAGACACACACCTGCAGAAGTTACAGGGTAGAGACACACACACTGCAGAAGTTATAGGGTAAGAGACACACACACCTGCAGAAGTTATAGGTTACGAGAGACACACCTGCAGAAGTTACAGGTTACGAGAGATATACGCCTGTAGAAGTTACAGGTTATGAGACACCCGCAGAAGTTGCAGATTACGATAGACACCTGCAGAAGTTACAGGTTACGAGAGACACATCTGCAGAAGTTACAGGTTACGAGAGATATACGCCTGTAGAAGTTACAGGTTATGAGACACCCGCAGAAGTTGCAGATTACGATAGACACCTGCAGAAGTTATAGGTTACGAAAGACACACCTGCAGAAGTTACAGGTTACGAGAGATATACGCCTGTAGAAGTTACAGGTTATGAGACACCCGCAGAAGTTGCAGATTACGATAGACACCTGCAGAAGTTACAGGTTACGAGAGACACATCTGCAGAAGTTACAGGTTACGAGACACACACCTGCAGAAGTTACAGGTTACGAGACACACACCTGCAGAAGTTACAGGTTACGAGACACACATCTGCAGAAGTAACATGTTACGAGAGACACGTCTGCAGAAGTTACATGTTACGAGACACACACCTGCAGAAGTTACAGGTTACGAGACACACACCTGCAGAAGTAACATGTTACGAGAGACACGTGTGCAGAAGTTACATGTTACGAGAGACACCTGCAGAAGTTACAGGTTACGAGAGACACACGCCTGCAGAAGTTACATGTTACGACATACACACCTGCAGAAGTTACATGTTACGAGAGACACAACTGCAGAAGTTACAAGTTACGAGAGACACACACCTGCAGAAGTTACATGTTACGACAGACACACCTGCAGAAGTTACATGTTACGAGAGACACACCTGCAGAGATTACAGGTTACGAGAGAGACACACCTGCAGAATTTCTTCAGAAGAATGGTATTGATATGCTGGAAGGATCGTGCAATGTGGTTACAAAATATGGTGGTAGGATTTAAAAGACTCATTCTGTATATACACAGCTACTCAATATTATCACACATCTCCGCTCGGTTTTACGTGCGTCATGCTGTATATATTGCTGCTGTACTTTATCACACCCTTCTCACTTTCTCTGAATACTTATTCGAAACAGCTCGTCTAAGATGTAAACGAATTAGGGTATCCAAGTGGAAGGAAATTCTCTTTGAATTTGTAATTCAAATTCTTCCTGGAATTAAGGCTATTACTACCTTCAATTTATCAAATAAATACGAAGGATAAGAGGACAATTATGCGAGTCTAGTATAAGACTAATGAAATATGTAGTCGGTGTTCCCGAAGCACAGTTTGTGTCTACAGAAATTGTTTCGTGGAAGTATTTAGTCTACACAAGATACGACTCAAGAGTATCTGTAAAAAAAAATGATACTTGACTCACGTAGTCAGGAAATTCAAGGTATTGTATGGAGCTGGAGCAATGAATCCTGAAATCCCAGTCCCTCCCTATCTTCGTGTCAGACTCTTTAATATATGTAATCCTTATTTTACGCTTCTTTTTTTGCTTTAACGCCCCTTGCCAATACACACTTCTTAATTTACGCCCTTCATTTTCGGTTTAACACCTTTTGGCTGGTCGTGCCCTATTACGCCAACATCCACCTCTTCCATTATTTCTTACTTAAGGAATATCATCATTTCTGATTTACGCCTTTATGATTTACGCCCACATTTTCAAGAACACAACTAGTGCGTAAAATAAGGCCTTGGTGATTTCTCTTCCTATTAAGATTATACCTGAGGTTTTAATTTATCCTATGAATGCTACATGTCTCTCCCATCTCATCGTCCTTGGCTTCATCAGGCTAATTACATTCGTTGTACAGTACAAATCATGACGATCCACATTATGTAGTTTTCTCCATTTTCCTGTTGCTTTCTGTGTTTTGGGCCCAAACATTCCGCTCAGCACCCTGTGTTTTGGGCCGAAACATTCCGCTCAGCACCCTGTTCTCAAACATCGTCAAATTTTGTGAGATTTCCCCGGTGTTGACTACGAAGAATATTGTATTCTGGGATATGACGCCGTGTAGTCTAAAAGAAAATTACCGACGTTGCTGAAGTAACATGGTGCCTCCATCTTCAGTGCAGAGAGTCACTCAGTATAGGGTACTCCCTTCGGGCAGGAACTATATACGTGTTCATACAAGACACAAGCCGCATGATTCAGTCAGCATTCCACCCGTTTCCACTGATGGACTAATGACAGCGATCGCTATATGCACCGCCTTAGTTAGCACAACACTACAGCACATGCCACATACATCTACTGCAATACATATCGGTTATTTCTCTAAACACGATCAATAGGCTGATCTTTGTAATTGAGACGAATGTGTTTACTGTGAGGTAGAAACTAAATTTTTCTTTATAAAGGTATTTTCCCTGTCAACGCCACAAAGCATATAGGAGGAGCAGAGGTACAGTTCCGCTCATTCTTAACCTCCGCACTAGATGGCTGTGAATGGTTAACTTCATGCTCCGGCCGCTTTACTCCCAGGAAATAACCTCGGTACCATTTGACTATGAGACTGGGTGGGCCCCAGAGAGGGTCTGGATGTTTTGGAGAACAAATATCTCTTGTTTCTACCAGGATTCGAAGCCCTGACCGTCCAGTCCGTAGGTTTCACGGTGGTGTCATGTTTCAGTCGTTGTCTTTTAATGCGGAGGGCCGGTTTCGAACCCAGGTCAGTCACAGGAGACTGTTGGTGGAAAAAAAAAGTTCACAGAGAAGTTTAATGTATAGTATTTCGCTTTATGTTAATAGTACTCTTATCAGAAGGACAAGCGGACGAAACCTGGGAACATTCAAACAAAGCGATGCTCTTTCGGATATCCGGAAGCATTAGAAAGAAAAGTACCTTCGCATTGTTTATCAGACTTCTAATGCTTAATAAGTCATGCACTTGAGATAAGAATCGGTAGTTAATACGGGAAACACACGAGTCAATTGTAGGACTTCCATCGAAGACAAAGCACGCTTCTGTTTGCCCTGTAAAAAGTCTTTTCAAGAGAAGTACTGTACAATACTACCTTCCAGTGTTCCATTGGGGGGAGCTAAGGGCCCTTGACTTAGGAGCATGTCACTGTCCTCAGCTGCCCGCCATACACTCATACGTTCTCGAGTACTGCCGACACTACAACAATGAGCAGGTTACCACAGCAACGGTTTGGGTCGATATCGCTGACGATATGGCGAGGGCAAGGTTCAAAAGCCACGTCTCCTCGCTATGTTAAAATAAAAGCGACATTCTATAGACCAAACACTAGAGGGAAGATGAACGATCTGACAGCGAAGAATGCATTCAGGCGATAACAAAAGAGGAAGGTGTGAGAACAAAGAGGAGAGAAAGCATATGGAAATGAAATACGGTCTGTGAAAGATGATAAGAATTTTAAAACTGTCAATAGGGTTGGAAGTTGTGAGGTTTGGTTGTTTGCTCGAGCGGTTCGCTTTCAAGAGGTCTGTGGACGGAAAATGAAACAGGCGTCGTGGTTGCTTAAGTAAGATTTTTTCTCCGTCGTCACAGTCAAACGACGTCGCATTATGCAGAGGAAAACACGGTAACTGTTAAATTGTATACGAACCAACTTTAAGGCTAACAAAGTCAATACACTTCCCTTTACTACCTCAAGAAATAATTACGTTCACCGTGTCGATGTACGAACTTCTGAGGTGGAAACAGATGACTGCGCCAAGTCCTTGAGATTACGTTTGCAGTACACTAACTAACAAACCAACTACCTCCATGGAGCAGAGTCCTTCTTGAGAAGCTAACATGTCCTCAGTTGCTCAAGAAATTCTCCGCGTTTTATGGAACACGAAGGTTCATTACCGCACTCACAACAGCCCGCCACCTGTCCCTATCCTGAGCCAGATCAATCCAGTCCATGACCCCATCCCTTGCTAACTAACTAACTAACTGACTCCATGGACCAGAGTCCTTCTTGAGAAGCTAACAGGTCGTCAGCTAGTCAAGAAATTCCCCGCGTTTTATGGAACACGAAGGTTCATTACCGCACTCACAACAGCCCGCCACCTGTCCCTATCCTGAGCCAAATCAATCCAGTCCATGACCCCATCCCTTGCTAACTAATAACTAATAACTAACTAACTCCATGGACCAGAGTCCTTCTTGAGAAGCTAACAGGTCGTCAGCTAGTCAAGAAATTCCCCGCGTTTTATGGAACCCGAAGGTTCATTACCGCACTCACAAGAGCCCGCCACCTGTCCCTATCCATCCATTACCATGTTACGAAACACTACATCCATTTCTTGAATATCTAATTTAATATTATCCTCCCATCTACGTCTAGGTCTTCCAAGTGGACTCTTTCCTTCAGATCTCCCTACCAAAACCCTGTATGTAACTGTCCTGCCTCCCATATGTGCCACATGCCGTGGCCAACTCACACAGCTCATAAAGACAGCAACTGTGGTAACGTGAAACGGCGACATGGCATATATGCGAAAATGCTGTTTAGGAATTTTGTTTGGTGGCGGTAACTAAGGAACCGCCAGAGGCAGGTGCGTAAAATTCGACACACAGCTTGAGGAGGAACACGTGTACGGTACACGTTGCGTACGAAGTGTTCCAACACGCATATATTTAAATTTACATCCCACGTTTTTTAAAGTTACAGAATTCGTGCGCAATTAAAGATTTTTGAGATCTGCCCTCTTCTGGGATTTTACGCAGAGTAGATTGGTTACGGACGTTTCGGGACAACCTATCGGTCCCGCCTTCAAGGGTCTTGAAGATAAAATCGATTGGTTGTCCCGAAACTTCGGTAACTAAATACCAATCTACGCCGCGTAATATCCCAGAAGAGCGCAGATCTCAATTACATCGCGGCGGAAGCCTGAGATCGCGCATAAAAAGCTCTTTACAACAACAAGAAGAAAAAACAAGTAAATGAACAAAACGTCGGCATTTAAAAGTACAGAAGTACAGGGCATACACAAAAGAATGGTGCGGTTTCAACGGTTATTTATATTGATACCGCACCATTATTTTGTGTATGCCCTGTATAACCCTGCCTGTACTTTTGTGTGTGTCAAAGTTTGTCACACTGATGTAAGAACACACTGAGTGCGATATCTGCGGTCTTCCGGGGTATTACACGGCGTCGTGTGGTAATTGTTTACCTACGTTTCCTACTCGGACTCTTGACCCGTGAGGATGGGACCGACATGTCCCGAAACGTCGGTAAAGTTACCACACGACCCCAGAAGACCGCAGATTACATCAGCATCGTGGCGGAAACCTGAAATCAAGGTTAGTACACTGAGGGTTTCGATAAAATATAAAAATCACGACGTTTCGGAAGGTGGGTCTTCTTCCGTCTTCAGGTGATGGGAGGGGAGACACCTACCTTCTGGACTTATTCCATCGTCCTGGGTAAAACATAAAAATATAAAATCACGACGTTTCGGAAGGTAGTTCTTCTTTCGAAACGTCGTGATTTTATATTTTTATATTTTATCCAGGACGATGGACAAAGTCCAGAAGACAATTGCTTCTCAATGTTATATACCACGTCAGAACATTTTGGAATTTATTGGTATACATAAAATTACTACTGAGGGTAAAGGGGGCAGTGCGGCCGGCAATGTTACACATTTATATACGTACAGAAGGTACTGCAGATAGCATATCGCACATACTCACACATACACATATTACCTGTCGTGTTACCCACCTTCCCACCCACAGCAATTTGTATTTACCCAGGACGGTAATTGGACTCTGTATTTTTGCTTCGTCATTTCATTCAAGGGGCACTGGAGACACGCCCTCTTGGGGGTACATAATCCAGTCATGCTGTAGAGCAGTGGTATTCAACCTGGGGTACGCGTACCCCCGGGGGTACGCGAAGATATCTTAGGGGGTAAGTAAAATTAAAAAATAAATATATTATTTCATGATAAACACTGAATAATCAGGGCCAGATTTAGGGTTAGCCACAAGAGACCGGACGTAAGGACATGCGATTTGGGAGCGCCATTTCTCTCTCTCTCCTCTCCTCTCCTTTATGCGATTCTTATCTGGGCGGCTAGTTTCATTTTATTCCACACAGTGCATATAATTTTGCTTTGCTAAAATACCTTTGTTCCTTTATTAATTTTTATATGATAGGCAATAATATATTTGTTATTTAATAGCTTGACTCTCATTTTTCTCATTTAAAACTTATTATTTAATACATTATTTTGGATGTAATTTATTTAACTTATTTTAGATGTAGATTATAGACTATGTATAACTTGAATTATGCACCAACAGCTTTGGGGGTACAAAGTTGAAGAGAAATTATATGTGGGGGTACGCGAACAAAAAAGTTTGAATACCACTGCTGTAGAGGGCTACTAGATTGGGTGTAAGGGAAATACCGGGGGAACATGTATTTACTCCAAAACTCCTCCTACCACCCAGTAGCGCAGTATTTTGTACATGGAAAAGGTGTAGGCTACAAAGCGATGCTAGGCGGCTTGGGAGGGAGGGGGGTGCTGGAGGTTGTGTAATTCCATGCCTCGACTATCGACACACAGAACCGAGTTTGTCGCTAAACCCGCAGACAAAGACAAAGGCTTGTGGTGCGTTGGAAGTTATTTCCCCCTAGCTGGACAGTTTCGGCTTCTGCTCCAATTATAATCTCTGGTCTGCCTGTTTCTTTGGCCGGGAGGAGGATTGATCGGGCCTAATGGTTAATTGTTAGGCGAACGATCAGCTCTAATGGGCTTTATTTCAGAACTTGTTTGCTACTCAATCATCGAGGTTATAAATTATACACCAAGTAATGCACTATTTTCACTTTATGTTCTTTATTCTTCAACCCCTAGACGTGTGAAAATAGTGCATTCGTTGGTGTATAATTTGTGAATTGTAAAAAATGCAAGGTGAAAATAATATGAAATTAATCGAGGTTATATTTAATATAGGTAAAAAAAAATTCTCTTGCGAAAATAGTTCAAAACATTGTTCAAGACGTCAATAAAATTTGTTCCACTAAGAAAAATAAATTATTTAAGAAAAAACAAGATCCGTCTAAACAAAATTACGTTCTGTTATTACTAAGAACATTCAATATAGTTTTCTCGGGCGCAAAGCCGCGTCAAATCGTTTGAATACAACGTTTCGGGGACTGGCTCCGTCCCCATCCTCAGGCAAAGCTGATTTAACATACAACTCGTCTGTCCCGTGTTTTTCTACTGGCGCGGCAGGGAGAATCAGACCGGTTTGTAGTGCCCAAATAGTTAAGTTGGTGGGCGGGCTGTTGACTGTTGTGCTCCCACGCCTCGCTGCGAGTTTTAAAACTTATACTAAGAACATGTTTCGACAAAATTAGGCCATATTCACGTTGACAATTCTTATCGTTCAAAACATAATGAGGAAAGAATAAAAAGTCGATAAAACGCGACTAAAATGTTAAAATTGTCAAAATCGGAAATGACGTCTGTGGAGAAAATTCTGCCACACTATTACATGCGTTTTGTAAAAATTCTTAACTCCTTTTGACGCTCCAAGTTGCTACAGCGTGTTCATCACTCAGGTATGTCATTGTAGATTCCTTCCAAGTTCCAACTGGGAGTTATTAAATGATGTACGGGTGGGTCGCGGACCTCAAAGAGAACGCAACAATATACTGCGAAGTGTACTCTGTAGCTTTGCGAAATTGTAAATCAGCCACGGCTGTTACGAATAAGTGGAACCGCTGCGGTAATTCGAAACCCTCTCGCCAGTCGTTCTTTAGTTACAAACATGTAGCTTACTTTCGTTAATCTCAGCATTATTGCTTACTGAACGTTATAGCTACTGTAGGCTACAGTATGACACACACACACACACACACACACAAAGCAAACACTTTAACAGCGAAGAACAGGCATTCCTGTCGCAGTGTATAAAAAGGTAAGGTAAAGCAATACCATTACAAGCCTGGACAGGCCCTTAGGGTCCAGGAGGTTGAGGCTCCCAGATTTTAGACAATCGGCACATAGAGGTGGTAAGGTTGTCAGCCCTACGCACCGGCCGCCTTTACCCCCAGGAAATACTCCTGGTGTTCATTTCTGTTAGAGGCTGAGTCGACCCAGGGCCATAGTGAGACCAAACGATTATGTCAATGAAAAATTCCAATGACACCATCGGGAATCGAACCCGCGACCTTCCGGTTTGTAGCGCAGTGCCTCAACCAACTGCGCCACCGCGTGCCCCCTGTCGCAGTGTATATAGTATATATATAATTTTCTGGTGTTTTTTTGGTCAGAAATAGTAAGAATGATCGGTCCTTTAGTGATTTTTATGCTTCTCTTGAAACTGAATCACCAACAGCCTGACATCAGTTGGCTTATGTATAATTAAATGCATTTTACTACAGTTTTAAGTACATTAGTAATCGTCTTTTAAGCACATATTTCCATGTCGCAGCGTTTCGACGGTGCCCAACATGTTACAAAGTTCCGTATTTTTCACACCCATATTTTACACATGTAAACCTAAAAGTACAGAAAGTGTCAGATTTTGGTCTTTTTTTTATTAAAATACAGTGTTAAAATAATCAAATTGCTTATCTGTAATAAACACGTTATGAATTTTTAAAATTGTGCATTATTTACGCCGTCTAGTGCTGGCCTTATCAATTACACGGTCGCCAAGCAACCAAACAGCGACAAATATCGCTTCGGTACAGGGTGCATAGAAATCAGAGTAGCGACATTGACACAAAACTGGAAACACTTTAACACGTCATACGTAAGATAAGGATTTAAAATTCACTGCCACAACATTTGAATATAACAGACATAATTCTGAGTTGTTGTTGGATTATTTTCATCTTTTTTGTAAAGCTGTGCCCTAAGCCAGTGGTATTCAACCTGGGTACGCGTACCCCCGGGGGGTATGCGAAGACATTTTAAGGGGGTACGTAAAATTAAAAAAATAAATATATTATTTCATGATAAACACTGAATAATCAGGGCCACATTTAGGTTAGCCACAAGAGACCGGACGTAAGGACATGCGATTTGGGAGCGCCATTTTCTCTCTCTCTCTCTCCTTTATGCGATTCTTATCTGGGCGGCTAGTTTCATTTTATTCCACACAGTGCATATAATTGTGCTTTGCTAAAATACCTTTGTTCCTTTATTAATTTTTATACGATAGACAATAATATATTTGTTATTTAATAGCTTGACTCTCCTTTTTGTCATTTAAAACTTATTATTCAATACATTATTTTGGATGTAATTTATTTAACTTATTTTAGATGTAGATTATAGACTATGTATAACTTGAATTATGCACCAACTACTTTGGGGGTACAAAGTTGAGATAAATTATATCTGGGGTACGCGAACAAAAAAGGTTGAATACCACTGCCCTAAGCGACAGCCTGAAGATGATCGCCTACTTACCCAGTCCGTGCCAGGGTATCGTCCAATTAAGCGCGCCCGACGTCCAGGAGTTTGCTCGGCGATGCAGGTGACGTCACTAAAGAGAAAGCACACCGTAAAGCGACAGGCAGATGCTGTTAGCAGCGGACGTGAGGCGTGATGAGGGTGGTGGGAAACAAGGCGGCAGCACTTCTGGTGATGATGGTGGCCTTAAACGGCAAGAGAAATATCCGAAATCGATGTTCATGTGAAGAGAAATCGTGACACCGCCGAGTAACAATCTGTATGACTTTAACTGTCACTAGACTGGGCCAGTAATTCCTCGCCATTCCTATAACACGTATTTCCACGGTCATGACTGAAAAAAAAACACCACACTGGTCCCTATCACGAGCCAGATTAATCCAGTCCACATTTTCACAATCTATGTCTTGAACATCTTTTAACATCACTCACATCTAAGGCTAGGTCTACCAAACTATCTCTTGCCTTCAGCTTTTCCAAATTTCGCAAGCGTTATCCAGCTCAATTCCATGCTCTGTCCACACCATCTTCCGTCAGAAAGAACAATCAGTGAATGGCTCAAACATCGGGAAGCACGAAGCACATCAAGCGTGGCGCAGTTGGTTGAGGCACTGCGCTACAAGCCGGAAGGTCGCGGGTTCGATTCCCGATGGTGTAATTAAACTTTTCATTGACATAATCCTTTCGGTCGCACTATGGCCCTGAGGTCGACTCAGCCTCTAATAGAAATGAGTACCGGGAGTATTTACTGGGGGTAAAGGCGGCCGGTGCGTAGGGCTGACAACTTACCACCTTCATGTGCCGATTGTCTATAAATCTGGTAGCCTCAACCTCCTGGAACCCTAAGGGCCTGTCCAGGCCTATAATGGGGTTGCTTTGCGTTTTAATTCTATGGACTTTAAATCTTTACAGTGTGAGAACTGGAAGCACTTTTTTCAAAGGCTCTTCATTGCTTTTTTGGAAGCTTCGCAGTCTTCGCCCGTTCGTCCTTCTGGTAAAAGAAACACGTAGATAAGGTAAGTATGGAACACTGGTTGAATGACGCTGACAGGGGAACATCGAAGTACTCTGAAAAAAAAAACCCTCTCTCATTGTCACTCTGTCCACCATAAATCCCACATGGACAGACCCAGTATCGAGCACAATCCTCAGCGGTGTGAGGCCGGTGACCAACCGCCTGTTTAACATAACATATGTTGTTTAGAGAAACAAACAGTGTTTACTGTGAGCATAAGACGGCGTTCATGAACGCCCTGTGTGGATGGAATGCAGAGTTTTTGAATGTTAATACGAGTCACAGTGACTATTAATTTTCCCGAAAGCCAGCAAGCCAGGCCACAGTTGTTCCACGTGTAGGCACAGAAGACAAATGACACGTGGTACAACAGGCTGAGAGGCGGTTTACCAGTAAGCATGCAGTGTTTTATGTGAACTAAATTTGATTATGAAGCTACCGCTAAGTGATATCGACCGCGGACTGTCTGTCCTTCTGCAAAAATATGACCGGCCGGAGCAGAGCGCTAGGAAACAGACCGGTCTGGAGCGAAACTTAGTATGGGGACTGTTACATTATTTAACGGTCTGATGCCTGTGAAGGTAAAGGTAAAGCAATCCATTACGGGCCTGGACAGGCCCTTAGGGTTCCAGGAGGTTGAGGCTCCCAGATTTCTAGACAATAGGCACATTAAGATGGTAAGGTTGTCAGCCCTACGCACCGGCCGCCTTTACCCCCAGGAAATATTCCTGGTACTAATTTCTGTTAGAGGCTGAGTCAATCCTAGTGCCATAGTGCGACCGGAAGGATTATGTCAATGAAAAACTCCAGCGACAAAATCGGAAATCGAACCCGTGACCTTCCGGCTTGTAGCGCAGTGTCTAAACCAACTGCGCCACCGCGTGCCCCCCCCCCATCTGATGCCTGTGCTTTCCCAAAGGGCATAACTTTGTGAAAAGCTTCACAGACTTTGTCCGCTTGTTCTTCTGATAAGAGTAGCTAGATGAGGATTGGTCACATCTTACGTACAAACTGCCTTCTAAAACATGCGATTGAAGGAAAGTTAGAAGGAAGGATGGAAATGACGGGAAGACGAGGAAGAAGGCGTAAGCAGCTACTGGATGACGTTAAGGAAGAGAGAAGGTCCTCCTGCAAGAACATTACCGGCCGGAGCAGAGCGCTAGGAAACAGACCGGTCTGGAGCGAAACTTATGTGGAGACTGTTACATTATTTAACGGTCTGATGCCTGAAGTTCAACTGAATAATATAATATATAACATTACTCAGTACATAACAGGAAACTTACATTTATTCTGCTATTTACAGCAGTAACATTAGATTTCAACGCTTCTAAGTTTTGACGTCTTCACGCTCTTCATTTACGACGCGGCGGAAGCCTGAAATCGCTCTTTAGAGCTTGTGAGAAATTTCATACACCACCTGCTTTGTTAATAACAAACTCTGCACTCTTCACACACACAGTGTATTTATGTGTTTTGTGTGAGTCTCACAATTAACTGCCATTAGTTCTGTAATCAGGCATTAACTGACTGGTAAAGAAAACAGTGTGTTTACTGCGCGGTACGGACTGAATGTTTAAATATAAAGCCCAGTGGTTACTATATGTACAGCCACGTTTAACACTCAACAATTCTACGTTCTGCCCACACAGTGTATTTATGTGTTTTGTGTGGATCTCAGAACAAACAGCGATTATTTCACTGTACAGCATTAACTGACTGGTTTGTATAACTGAGACGGAGTGTGTTTACTGCGCGGTACGGACTGTATTTATGTGTTTTGTGTGGATCTCAGAACAAACAGCGATTATTTCACTGTACAACATTAACTGACTGGTTTGTATAACTGAGACGGAGTGTGTTTACTGCGCGGTACGGACTGTATTTATGTGTTTTGTGTGGATCTCAGAACAAACAGCGATTATTTCACTGTACAACATTAACTGACTGGTTTGTATAACTGAGACGGAGTGTGTTTACTGCGCGGTACGGACTGTATTTATGTGTTTTGTGTGGATCTCAGAACAAACAGCGATTATTTCACTGTACAACATTAACTGACTGGTTTGTATAACTGAGACGGAGTGTGTTTACTGCGCGGTACGGACTGTATTTATGTGTTTTGTGTGGATCTCAGAACAAACAGCGATTATTTCACTGTACAGCATTAACTGACTGGTTTGTATAACTGAGACGGAGTGTTTTTTATTTAAATAAACACCAACAAAATGCACAACTTTCAGGGCGCAAACAGCTCCCTATATCATGTTACTATCCAACGCGTTTCGGCTCTTTGCGAGCCATCATCGGGGATCCTTTACTAATATAAAAGTGCTTCACAAATGCAGCATCTGTTTGATGATTGTAAAATATGCATAGTAACATGATATAGGGAGCTGTTTGCGCCCTGAAAGTTGTGCATTTTGTTGGTGTTTATTTAAATAATAAAAATGCACGGTGGAATTAAGATTAAAGATTGAGACGGAGTGTGTTTACTGCGCGGTACGGACTGTATTTATGTGTTTTGTGTGGATCTCAGAACAAACAGCGATTATTTCACTGTACAGCATTAACTGACTGGTTTGTATAACTGAGACGGAGTGTGTTTACTGCGCGGTACGGACTGTATTTATGTGTTTTGTGTGGATCTCAGAACAATCAGCGATTATTTCACTGTACAGCATTAACTGACTGGTTTGTATAACTGAGACGGAGTGTGTTTACTGCGCGGTACGGACTGTATTTATGTGTTTTGTGTGGATCTCAGAACAAACAGCGATTATTTCACTGTACAACATTAACTGACTGGTTTGTATAACTGAGACGGAGTGTGTTTACTGCGCGGTACGAACTGAATCTGTGTAGAACTCGCTTTGGAAGACGCTATGGACCTGTCGTAAGGCAGACTACGGAATGAATGAACGAATTAATGACAATGTTAAGAGAGTTTACGATCTATCCAATTATGTTACGTAACTGCTCATTTTGTCGATCCCAGTGGCCGCGCGGTCTAAGGTGTGGGTCTACGGCCGCTTGTTTACTGGGATTGTGGGTTCGAATCCCGCCTACGGCATGTACGTCTGTCTCTTGTGTGTGTTGTGTGTTGTCAGGTAGAGGTCTCTGCGACGAGCTGATCACTCGTCCAGAGGAGTCCTACCGAGTGTGGTGTGTCTAAAAAGTGTGTGATCGTGAAGTCTCGAAAAATAAGGCGGCTTAGGCCCCTTAGGGGCTGTCGAGCCATTAAGAAAATGTGTTACCATTACCCTAGGGACACACTATCGGCGGTCTACGGAACTGACGAAACACTAAAATGCAAAACTGGTGTTAAGAGATGATGAATGAGCTTGCAAACAGGATACAAGTACATAGGGCGAAAGATCGCCTCCAAAATACGTAATTGGAACTGAATGGGTAGCTTTGAATATCCAGTTTGACGTCACTTTACGTCACGAAACAAATCCATTAACTGCAGCAGCATGCAGTGCCTTTGAAAATGTGATACGAAGGTCGGGCAGTTACGTACAAATTAATTTGACAACTTTATGACGTGCGGCGTTTCATACTTCACGCACAATTGGAGATCAGAGCTTTAACCATTTGAAGCTCGAATAATACTTAACATTTCAGCTCTCAGATCGCAGAAAACACAATGAATCTCCGATACAAAAACCAATAAGTTAAAAGGTGTTTAGGGAATATATCTGCTTTTGTGAGCAACACTTGTGACGTATGGACACATTACGGTGCAAAGTGCTGAGCTTTCAATTTAAAAGCACGTAGTAACTACAATGCTGTGTAGGCTCCATGGAAACGTCCATCCAGAAATGGAGTGCCTGGTGATAATCACAATATCAGTCTCTGAACAAGAAAAGCAGCAGAAGGTAACCTTCTAATTTCCAGCGATCCTTAATATAAAAAAGATGGACGTGAGAATTTGTAAGAGCGACAGGAAAGCCAATTATGATTTAGGAGTCTACAGTGATTGAGGGTAATAGTGAGGGTAATAGTGAGGGTAATAAAGTGTGGGAAAATGTTCAACTTTCTTGAAGGTAATAACATAGTAGATTGTAAAGTAAACATGGCGGCTGAGCAAATATTTTCTTAAGCTTTCGGTTTAATGGAATAAGTAATGAACACGTGGAGCAGGACACGTGGGATTTGGTAGTAATAACAAATGAAAAAAATGGAGCAGGACAAGTGGGATTTGGTACATAATAATAAATGAATAAATGCAGCAGGACACGTGGGATTTGGTAGTAATAACAAATGAATAAATGGAGCAGGACACGTGGGATTTGGTAGTAATAATAAATGAATAAATGGAGCAGGACACGTGGGATTTGGTAGTAATAATAAATGAATAAATGGAGCAGGACACGTGGGATTTGATACGTAATAACAAATAAATAAATGGAGCAGGACACGTGGGATTTGATACGTAATAACAAATAAATAAATGGAGCAGGACACGTGGGATTTGACAAGTAATAACAAATGAATAAATGGAGCAGGACACGTGGGATTTGGTACGTAATAACAAATGAATAAATGGAGCAGGACACGTGGGATTTGGTACGTAATAACAAATTAATAAATGGAGCAGGACACGTGGGATTTGACACGTAATAACAAACGAATAAATGGAGCAAGACACGTGAGATTTGGTACGTAATAACAAATGAATAAATGCAGCAGGACACGTGGGATTTGGTAGTAATAACAAATGAATAAATGGAGCAGGACACGTGAGATTTGGTACGTAATAACAAATGAATAAATGCAGCAGGACACGTGGGATTTGGTAGTAATAACAAATGAATAAATGGAGCAGGACACGTGGGATTTGGTAGTAATAACAAATGAAAAAAATGGAGCAGGACAAGTGGGATTTGGTACATAATAATAAATGAATAAATGCAGCAGGACACGTGGGATTTGGTAGTAATAACAAATGAATAAATGGAGCAGGACACGTGGGATTTGGTAGTAATAATAAATGAATAAATGGAGCAGGACACGTGGGATTTGGTAGTAATAATAAATGAATAAATGGAGCAGGACACGTGGGATTTGATACGTAATAACAAATGAATAAATGGAGCAGGACACGTGGGATTTGGTAGTAATAACAAATGAATAAATGGAGCAGGACACGTGGGATTTGGTAGTAATAACAAATGAAAAAAATGGAGCAGGACAAGTGGGATTTGGTACATAATAATAAATGAATAAATGCAGCAGGACACGTGGGATTTGGTAGTAATAACAAATGAATAAATGGAGCAGGACACGTGGGATTTGGTAGTAATAATAAATGAATAAATGGAGCAGGACACGTGGGATTTGATACGTAATAACAAATGAATAAATGGAGCAGGACACGTGGGATTTGTTAGTAATAACAAATGAAAAAAATGGAGCAGGACAAGTGGGATTTGGTACATAATAATAAATGAATAAATGCAGCAGGACACGTGGGATTTGGTAGTAATAACAAATGAATAAATGGAGCAGGACACGTGGGATTTGGTAGTAATAATAAATGAATAAATGGAGCAGGACACGTGGGATTTGGTAGTAATAATAAATGAATAAATGGAGCAGGACACGTGGGATTTGATACGTAATAACAAATAAATAAATGGAGCAGGACACGTGGGATTTGATACGTAATAACAAATAAATAAATGGAGCAGGACACGTGGGATTTGACAAGTAATAACAAATGAATAAATGGAGCAGGACACGTGGGATTTGGTACGTAATAACAAATGAATAAATGGAGGACACGTGGGATTTGGTACGTAATAACATACAAACAAGTGGAGCAGGACACGTGGGATTTGGTACGTAATAACAAATGAATATATGGATCAGAACACGTGGGATTGGTATGTAATAATAAAGAAACAAGTGGGGCAGGACACGTGGGATTTGTTACGTACATATATCGTAAGCCTGACTAAAAATTCTGTACGAATTATTCTTTCTATGCCCGCAAAAGCAAAATGATGACAATGAGAACTCCTCGAGTTACATTCGAAAATGCAACGCACAAATATTCTGTACCTAACTGATAACTCCTTCACATATTCAAACGAAAAATACAGAATACAAAGCTTGTATTCAGTTTCACTTGGAACTCCTTGTAGTTAGAACTATAATCTTTACGCCCGGATTATGTTCACTTTTATTCAGATTTATAATAGCCTTCCATCTGCTATATTACGAATATTTCTGTGAACTAAAAATTAAAGGACACGCACGACCACAATCGCCGACCCCCATCATGTGAACACACACTAATTTCATCCCCTGTGACAGCCACCACATGCATCTCTCCCACCCTATGAGCGCACAGTGGCGCGGCACATAAACACGCGATCAATAATACCTCACTAACTCTGGCAGTTAAGATGTGTAACAAATGAGCTACGGTCTGTCTGTCTGTCCGTCGGACATAGTTGTCTCATATTACCGCATAACTTTCAGCAATTTACATGTCTGCTTGAGCATGGAATTTATGGACATAGGAACAGAGGAGAACGGCCTGGAAAAAAAAAAATCTTACTGCTGGAATTCGAAGCTGCATGGAGAGTGATATGTGGCAAGTTTGAAGAGAGCAAGAGAGAACAGACAAGAACGAGCCGTTTCGTAAACTCTCGCATCTGGCATCGGAAGCATTTCACATTCTATAGACGTAACTCTTTGCAATTTAAAAACCTAGCAAGGCGGTTCAAACGGTACTGCTTGTAATCGGGAGGTCCTCAGCAGTAAATATCTACTAACCTGAGGATTCTCGTGGTTTGTTGACTCGCTTTAGGGTAATGCAGGGACACTCCCCTAATTACCTCAGGAGTGTTTATTTAAACATACAGATTGGCTTTCGTTCTTTTATAAAATCAAGTCAATGTACAAGTTATACACAAAACTGTAAGATAGTGTTTCACCACTCCTACACGTTTCGGCACGTCTTTGCCATCGTCAGGGAATTCGTACACCAAATTTAAAACTTGCTAAAATATAATTAATTACATCTGCAATATTCATTATATATAGCATTGAGGAGTTACATTTAAAATTCATGTTGGTTTATGAACATAAATACAGGGCATACACAAAAGAATGGTGCGGTTTCAAAAGTGAATAAAAAATTTATGTCTCACATTACACGGGCACAACATACACCGTCAGCGGTGGCAACTGTCCAAGTTTCTCATGCGCTACCAGCAGTTCGCTTCTCATGCTTCTCATCCATGAAATTCGTAATCGGATAACGCATGCACTGCTGGCCATTACAGCGGACATGCTACACCGGGTCTGGGATGAGTTTGATTACCGTGTGGATGTGTGTCGTGTGACCCAGGGTGCACACATTGAAGGATTGTAATTACCAAATGAGAAACTTGGACAGTTGCCGCCGCTGACGGTGTATGTTGTGCCCGTGTAAGGTGAGAAATACATTTTTTATTCACTTTTGATACCGCACCATTCTTTTGTGTATGCCTTGTATATTATGAGTATAATACACTATAAAAGTGTTAAATACTTATAGATTTTTGCAGTTTGAGGTAAAATATATAGATTACAGAGGATGGTTAAAATTCTGAGTTAATTTTATATCGTTGCAGCTTTCGTCTGAGTGTAAAAATATCTATTGTGAACAGTGTTTTTTAACAAGTTACCATTTTTAAACAAATCATCATTTTAACTATAATTTATGACTCATGTTTTTAACTTATAAACGAGTGTTTTTATGCTCTAAAATAGTGCATAACTTTACAAGTGTCATCAACAGATTCAGCATTTGAAAAGCAATTTTTATAAGAAAACCCCTGATGATGGCTCATAAAGAGCTGAAAAGGGTGTAGGGTTAAATCATGATAAGGAGCTAATTTGCACCTTTATTAATTTGTGCATTTTGTTGGTGTATGTCTGAAAAAAAATCTATTGTTTTATTCGATCCATTATATCAAATTTATTAGTTAAGTCACGAAATTTATGTAGTGTTCTCAGAGATATAAAATAAGCATAAAACATAAATTGTAAAGCATTGTAATTTAATGCCGGAATTTACCCTGTGTTCTGTCTTTAACTTATAATATTTTAAACAGAACTACAGGGTAATCCACAAACATATAAATAAATATGGAAAGGACGGGAGTACGGGGTGTGTAAAGGCGGACAGTAGCGGCTTGTTTCGTGAAGGGTCGTTTATGTTTCATGTTAAGTCAAATACAAACTATTCCGAATGAATTCACGTTTGTAGACTTAATGTGAAATAAGAGAATGCGAAGGCAACTCACTGAGTTTACTTAACTTGTTTATCAGTCACTATCAACAAGCAGTATTAATACATTTTTTCTTTTCCAATGGCTCGACAGCCCCTTGGGGGCCTAGGCCGCCTCATTTTTCAAGGCTTCACAATCACACACTTTTTTAGACACACCACACTCGGTAGGACTCCTCTGGACGAGTGACCAGCCCGACGCACAGACCTCTACCTGACAACACACAACACTCACAACAGACAGACATCCATGCCCCCGGCGGGATATATATATTTTTTTTTGCCTGTCCGGGGTTTATCCCCTTTGATCCATTTTTGTACTGTTTAAATCCTTTCGTCCTTCATGTCACTTTACGTTCCATATTAGTCCTTACAACAAACACAACACAAACATCCATGCCCCCGGTGGGATTCGAACCCACAATCCCAGTAAGCGAGCGGCCGTAAACCCACGCCTTAGACCGCGCGGCCACTGGGATCGACTTAATAAAATATACACGTAATAAATACACTAACGAGGATGTTCTACATTAAGATCTTTCAGTTTAACTGACAGCTACTCACGATTGCCATGTTTCATATGCTGGACAATGATTTTTTAAAGAAAATTTTCTCACAGGAAGCAACTTTGTATGTTTTCGGGTCGTTAAGCAAACAAATAACACTTATTTCTTATTTTGCTTGGCATGTTTCAAGTAAGAGGAGAAGAAACAGTTTAATATTTTCGGTGCTTGGTGTTAGGTTTCCTTAGTTTTAACATATTCTGATAAGCCGCATTCTAAATACAGAAATTTAAAGAGATTTGTATCTAGTTAGCATAATTCTGCTGTAATGTGTATAGTTGTACGCGTTTTTGATTAAATTAACGCCATAATATCTCACATTTCAACTCACAATAAAAAAAAAAGATTTCTACGTGTGATCACTGCGCTACAAGCCGGAAAGTCGCGGGTTCGATTCCCGATGACAACTCATCTTCTAACAGAAATGAGTACCAGGAATATTTCCTAGGGGGTAAAGGCGACCGGTGTGTAGGGCTGACCTTACCACCTTCATGTGCCGATTGTCTATAAATCTGGGAGCCTCAAGCTCCTGGAACCCTAAGGGCCTGTCCAGGCCTGTAATGGGATTGCTTTACTTTTACCTGCGATCACTGACACAACAAGTGTATCCATACGAACGTTAATTCTTAGATAGAACATGACAAACATATATAATAGATAAATATTTACGTATTGGCTGCTTTACGATTGTAATTATAGCTTCTGTAGAAGTATTGAGGTGTCAATTATTGTACGAGCATTACGGAATGTATATACGTTCCTGTATATACAGGATATACAGGCCTGCAGAAAGACCTTATGACGTATGTTACGCATTGGCTGCTTTAGAATTGTAATTATAGCTTCTGTAGAAGTATTGAGGTGTCAATTATTGTACGAGCATTACGGAAGGTATATACGTTCCTGTATATACAGGATACACAGGCCTGCAGAAAGACCTTATGACGTATGTTACGCATTGGCTGCTTTAGAATTGTAATTATAGCTTCTGTAGAAGTATTGAGGTGTCAATTATTGTACGAGCATTACGGAAGGTATATACGTTCCTGTATATACAGGATACACAGGCCTGCAGAAAGACCTTATGACGTATGTTACGCATTGGCTGCTTTAGAATTGTAATTATAGCTTCTGTAGAAGTATTGATGTGTCAATTATTGTACGAGCATTACGGAAGGTATATACGTTCCTGTATATACAGGTTAGACAGGCCTGCAGAAAGACCTTATGACGTATGTTACGCATTGGCTGCTTTAGAATTGTAATTATAGCTTCTGTAGAAGTATTGATGTGTCAATTATTGTACGAGCATTACGGAAGGTATATACGTTCCTGTATATACAGGATATACAGGCCTGCAGAAAGACCTTATGACGTATGTTACGCATTGGCTGCTTTAGAATTGTAATTATAGCTTCTGTAGAAGTATTGAGGTGTCAATTATTGTACGAGCATTACGGAAGGTATATACGTTCCTGTATATACAGGTTATACAGGCCTGCAGAAAGACCTTATGACGTATGTTACGCATTGGCTGCTTTAGAATTGTAATTATAGCTTCTGTAGAAGTATTGATGTGTCAATTATTGTACGAGCATTACGGAAGGTATATACGTTCCTGTATATACAGGTTATACAGGCCTGCAGAAAGACCTTATGACGTATGTTACGCATTGGCTGCTTTAGAATTGTAATTATAGCTTCTGTAGAAGTATTGAGGTGTCAATTATTGTACGAGCATTACGGAAGGTATATACGTTCCTGTATATACAGGATACACAGGCCTGCAGAAAGACCTTATGACGTATGTTACGCATTGGCTGCTTTAGAATTGTAATTATAGCTTCTGTAGAAGTATTGAGGTGTCAATTATTGTACGAGCATTACGGAAGGTATATACGTTCCTGTATATACAGGATACACAGGCCTGCAGAAAGACCTTATGACGTATGTTACGCATTGGCTGCTTTAGAATTGTAATTATAGCTTCTGTAGAAGTATTGATGTGTCAATTATTGTACGAGCATTACGGAAGGTATATACGTTCCTGTATATACAGGTTAGACAGGCCTGCAGAAAGACCTTATGAAGTATGTTACGCATTGGCTGCTTTAGAATTGTAATTATAGCTTCTGTAGAAGTATTGATGTGTCAATTATTGTACGAGCATTACGGAAGGTATATACGTTCCTGTATATACAGGATATACAGGCCTGCAGAAAGACCTTATGACGTATGTTACGCATTGGCTGCTTTAGAATTGTAATTATAGCTTCTGTAGAAGTATTGAGGTGTCAATTATTGTACGAGCATTACGGAAGGTATATACGTTCCTGTATATACAGGTTATACAGGCCTGCAGAAAGACCTTATGACGTATGTTACGCATTGGCTGCTTTAGAATTGTAATTATAGCTTCTGTAGAAGTATTGATGTGTCAATTATTGTACGAGCATTACGGAAGGTATATACGTTCCTGTATATACAGGTTATACAGGCCTGCAGAAAGACCTTATGACGTATGTTACGCATTGGCTGCTTTAGAATTGTAATTATAGCTTCTGTAGAAGTATTGATGTGTCAATTATTGTACGAGCATTACGGAAGGTATATACGTTCCTGTATATACAGGATATACAGGCCTGCAGAAAGACCTTATGACGTATGTTACGCATTGGCTGCTTTAGAATTGTAATTATAGCTTCTGTAGAAGTATTGATGTGTCAATTATTGTACGAGCATTACGGAAGGTATATACGTTCCTGTATATACAGGATATACAGGCCTGCAGAAAGACCTTATGACGTATGTTACGCATTGGCTGCTTTAGAATTGTAATTATAGCTTCTGTAGAAGTATTGATGTGTCAATTATTGTACGAGCATTACGGAAGGTATATACGTTCCTGTATATACAGGATATACAGGCCTGCAGAAAGACCTTATGACGTATGTTACGCATTGGCTGCTTTAGAATTGTAATTATAGCTTCTGTAGAAGTATTGATGTGTCAATTATTGTACGAGCATTACGGAAGGTATATACGTTCCTGTATATACAGGATATACAGGCCTGCAGAAAGACCTTATGACGTATGTTACGCATTGGCTGCTTTAGAATTGTAATTATAGCTTCTGTAGAAGTATTGAGGTGTCAATTATTGTACGAGCATTACGGAAGGTATATACGTTCCTGTATATACAGGATATACAGGCCTGCAGAAAGACCTTATGACGTATGTTACGCATTGGCTGATTTAGAATTGTAATTATAGCTTCTGTAGAAGTATTGAGGTGTCAATTATTGTACGAGCATTATGGAAGGTATATACGTTCCTGTATATACTGGATATACAGGCCTGCAGAAAGACCTTATGACATATGACGAACTATGTTTTCCATTTATGTATATTTGTATCACAGCAATAACAATTTTGTCAACTGAAACTGGTTTCCCCTAAATTTAATTAATAATTTTAAACAATTATATTCTGACGGTTTTATTGACTCTGACTTGTGACAGAAAAGCCGAACGGTTCTGAAGCGTAGCTACGTTTTTATTAGCGTCCAGGGACAGTAATCATAATGCCCCACCTCCTAAGAAATTACGAACTGTAAAAACAAATCACTATTACCTACTGAATTTCCTTATATTTTGTTCAATAATAAAAATTTTGTTAAATGCATACAATAATTTATTTCATTTAAACTATTTATTTTGCCGCCCCTTGGACTCTGCCGCCCGGGGCGACTACACCACTCACCCACCACCTCCAGCTACGTCCCCTGTTCTGAAAACAGCAATTAAACTTCATACCCTCTTATATATGGCGCCAATCCTCCACGGTATGCCTCTTTGTTTGTTATTTCATTTAACATTAGAGTTGTAGTGACAATTTGTGTTAATTATGTAAAATAATTCTAATTTCAGTACAGTTTTACAAGTACCACCCTGTATTGTATCCCTGTGAATATGTGGCTTGCAGAGTAAATTAATCTTTTTTTATTACTTTCGGTTTTCATTTCGCCTGTACAATAGACAACCAACACACTTCCGCTTCACCTCTCCTGCTTCATTTTGCCTTCAACTGTGCCATAATTATGACACAATTACAAGTTACTATGGCAGCGGAATACATTTGAATGTAGAATGTTGGAATTTATATTCGGAGAATTTTTTTTTTAAAAGAGGAGGCTGAAAGTAATTTCTAGTGGAGAAAATTTTTTTTCGCAGCTGTACGTGGTTCGTAAAACAGAGGGTGACCAAAATAGTAGTCGTACATGAACACTGACAAACTCGGCTAAGCTTTCTGTTTCCTGTCCGTCGCCTGCTGTACAATGAAACATGTAGACAGCGGATTTCCTTAGAATTAATTGGTTTCTGGGCCTTGTCCACCGCCTAGCAGGAGTACATCGAGAAAACCCGCCTACCTTTTTACGCAGTACTGTATAGTTGGCTAATAAAACCTCAGTTCCTACTTCAAAGTAAACACTTTCTATCTGCATTATAAACACCAGCAAGGAGCTCCATGACCTTTACTCCCCACCACATATATTTCGAGTGACAGTTAGTTAGTTAGTCCCCATGTCGCTCCAATCGCGGAGCATTGGGGGCCTCCTTTCGGAGGTTTCTATGGTCATGTGCGTTGATGTAGTGAGTGACCAGCCCACTGACCTCACAAGTTCCACTCAATCCTGATGTGACTGCCAGAGCCATCTAGCAGTCAATCAGGAGACTTGGGTGAGAAATGGCCGCTGAATTTTGCTTACGAAACATCTCAATTAATGCCTTAAATCTACTTCCCCTCCAAGGATTTTTATCACCCTTAAAAATCCATCGACCTCGGTCGGATCGAACCCGCGAACCTTGGGTCCAGTGGCGAGCACGCTAACCACTAGTCCACCGAGGTCGACTTTCGAGTGATAAAATCAAGAATATAAGGTAGGCAAATCATGTAGCACGTATTAGAAAAATGACAAATGCATTTTGGTGGGAAAAACCGGACGGAAAGAGAGCACTTGTAAGACCTAAGCGTAAATGGGAGGATAATATTAAAATAGATCCTCAATAGTGGGATAGGGGCCTACACTGGATTCGTCTAGCTCAAGACAGAGACTGACTAGTGGCGAGCTCTTGTGAGCATGATAATGAAATTTCGGGTTCCATAAAATGCGAGGAATTTTTTTTACTAGCTGAGGAACTGTTAGCTTCTCTGCTACAATAAGTCATGAAGACCAACCGCAGATTGTTGTTTCGCACGTGTGTCTGAGACTCACGCAATGCACACACAAATTGTTAGAGGCAGATGCATTGTCTTTACATTAAACCCAGTATTACATGCAGTAAGCCCTGCGCTTCAAGGGGCTAACACAGTTTCACAGCTGAATTAGAAAGCTGAATATTTTCTAATTTTAAGTGGCAAAGTGATAATATGTTTGCAGTGCTACTGCATTAATAACAAGTGGTACCGACTGGTACCCGTTTACCTATCTCTCCGATAAAGGTTTTCTCCTACGGCCGCTCGCTTACTAGGATCGTGGGTTCGAATACCACCGGGGCCATGGATGTCTGTCTTGTTGAGTGTTGTGTGTTGTCAGGTAGAGATCCCTACGACGAGCTGATCACCGTCCAGAGGAGTCCTACCGAGTGTGGTGTGTCTAAAAAAGGGTGCTCGTGAAGCCTCGAAAAATGAGGCGGCGTAGGCCCCCAAGGGGCTGTCGAGCCATTGGAAATAAAAGTGATAATATGTTTGCAGTGCTACTGCATTAATAAAGAGTGGTACCGACTGGTACCCGTTTATCTATCTCTCCGATAAAGGTTTTCTCAATTACGTGTTTAATTACAAGCCGCTGTTCAATTCTTCATTGGTCTTTTGGCTTTTATCCTTTTAAACAGCCAGTATTGCGTTCAGTTCAAAGCATTAACGACAATTTATTAAAGCTCTGCCCTCAGTGTATCTGTTAGCTTGTTTACATTCAGCATATCTGAAAAGAGATTTTTAAATGCTACTGTCCGAATTCAATAATCCACTTAGTAGACATTAAATGGAAAACGTTAAATTGAATTTAGTTAATTAGACCGTGTTTTGTCATCTGGATGAGGAACATGACAGAGAAACGAGAATTCAGTTAATTAAAAATTGTATGTATAGTTCTTTACGGCTTACGCAATAAAATAACGAAAGGGTTTAAAATAAAGCCATGTTTTAATGATGAAAGAAAGAAACTTGTGTCTCCAACTTATTCTTGACAGACGGTGGAATTACGGTACTAATAGGGCCAGTTGTTTCTGTCTAAAACTCTTCCTTACTGGTCCAAAGCAACCGAAATGAAAGGTCTGTGATAATGTCCCGTGTTACTTGTAAACAAAGCAGCTGCATAATATATATATATACACAGGGCATACATAAAAGAATGGTGCGGTTTCAATGGTGAATAAAAACTTTATTTCTCACCTTACACGGGCACAACATACACCGTCAGCGGCGGCAACTGTCCAAGTTTCTCATTTGGTAATTACAATCCTTCAATGTGTGCACCCTGGGTCACACGACACACATCCACACGGTAATCAAACTCATCCCAGACCCGGTGTAGCAAGTCCGCTGTAATGGCCTGCAGTGCATGCGTTATCCGATCACGAATTTCATGGATGGACTTGGGCAATGGTGGTACATAAACGCTGTCTTTAACGAACCCCCAAAGAAAGAAATCGCAAGCTGCACTGTAATCACAGATCTGGACACCTCAAAACGGAGCACACAGAAAGCCTTCTCCTGTTGCAACGCCATCTTTGAAACTGGCCCCGCGGCCACGCAGTAAGCATGAGAAGCGAACTGCTGGTAGCGCATGAGAAACTTGGACAGTTGCCGCCGCTGACGGTGTATGTTGTGCCCGTGTAATGTGAGACATAAATTTTTTATTCACTTTTGAAACCGCACCATTCTTTTGTGTATGCCCTGTATATATATGCAGCTGCTACACCTCTATGTCCCCTGTGGCATCTTATGTGGTGGTCTGAGGTGCGACGTGTAATTTGGATATCAACTTAGGCGAGTAAAACCTTGATCGAGTTGGCCAATCACGCAGGACCTTCCGAAGGCATACTGCTAGCGGTGCGGTGTTAAATATTCTAACCATAAGACGGGGCATATACCGAATAAACTGGTTTAAAACAACTAGTTTCATGCAATTTAAATTACGAGTGCATGAAACTATTTGCTTGAAACCAGTATTTTTTTCCTATGTGGACGCCGCGTGTGGGTATTCCTTGTATATGTACATATATACAAGGAATACCCACACGCAGGAAAAAAACTGGTTTCAAGCAAATAGCTTCATGCACTCGTATAATGTCTGTTTCCTGTTTCCTATGCCCCGGTCCAGTACATAAAGTCAGAACATACTCTGATGCTTGCTCCGTACTCCTACCAGTATGTACGGTGTCCACTGTTGTGCACTACGTGACGAGTAAAACCCAATTTCGACATTTGAGTGTTATTGAGATCTGCGCTCTTTTGGGATTTTATGCAGCGTAGAGTGGTACTTTCTTACCGACGTTTCAGGACAACCTATCGGTCCCATCTTCAAACCTCAAAGTGTCCGTATGAAACTAACATCCTAGGCTGCGTAATATCCCAAAAGAGCGCAGATCTTATTTACACCGCTGCGGAAGCCTAAATCTTGCACTGTATGTTATTCCTTCGACATTAACAAATGCGAGCAACGCGATTAAAGGATATTGCAAAAGCGAGTATTTACGTTCTTAGTTATAACAGGAGCAAATATTTTCGTTCATTAGCTATGTTTCCTCGCCTGTTCTGTAGCTACGTTTCATGTCATGTTCAGTAGCTACGTTTCATGTCACGTTCGGCAGCTATGTTTCATGTCATGTTCAGTAGTTACGTTCATGTCATGTTTAGTAGCTACGTTTCATGTCACGTTCGGCAGCTATGTTTCATTTCATGTTCTGTAGCTACGTTTCATGTCATGTTCAGTAGCTACGTTTCATGTCATGTTCAGTAGCTACCTATCATGTCATGATCAGTAGCTACGTTTCATGTCACGTTCGGCAGCTATGTTTCATGTCACGTTCTGTAGCTACGTTTCATGTCATGTTCTGTAGCTACGTTTCATGTCATGTTCAGTAGTTACGTTTCATGTCATGTTCAGTAGCTATGTTTCATGTCATGTTCTGTAGTTACGTTTCATGTCATGTTCAGTAGCTACGTTTCATGTCATGTTCTGTAGCTACGTTTCATGTCATGTTCTGTAGCTACGTTTCATGTCATGTTCTGTAGCTACGTTTCATGTCATGTTCAGTAGCTACGTTTCATGTCATGTTCAGTAGCTATGTTTCATGTCATGTTCATTAGCTACGTTTCATGCCATGTTCAGTAGCTACGTTTCATGTTATGTTCAGTAGCTATGTTTCATGTCATGTTCTGTAGCTATGTTTCATGTCATGTTCAGTGGCTACGTTTCATGTCATGTTCTATAGCTACGTTTCATGTCATGTTCTGTAGCTACGTTTCATGTCATGTTCTGTAGCTACGTTTCATGTCATGTTCAGTAGCTACGTTTCATGTCATGTTCAGCAGCTATGTTTCATGTCATGTTCACAACGAACAGAACCCCCTTATCAAAAGTCACAACTATAGCTGTTGTAGCCGACCTTCCTGAAGCAGCCGGTTTGTTGGAAAGTCCGGCTGGGATGTTTGATTGCATTGGTCGATTTATTCTGACGTTTTATGTGAGGACACACAACGGCCACAACACAAGGACGTAGCGACCGGCAGCACTTCCTGTCCTTATAGCAGTGCACGTTAGTACGTGCAGCGCTTTGCAATACAAACCGTGCAATAGGCTTCAAATTAAAACAAAAGGGCGAAATGAAACTGAGCGTATTCAATGGCACGTGTTTACATATTTCAGAATTAGCCGAGGCTTTAATGACGGAATGTGTCAAAATTACGGTCGTCTCGAACGTGACGCCGTCTATGATGGTATCTTACAAAAGGACAGTGGAGCATTGTACGAGTACACAGATCCCACAGCTACTGTCACAAAGTACACACGGGCACATAGCTACTGTCACATTGTACACAGATCCCAAGCTACTGTCACAATGTACACACGGGCACATAGCTACTGTCACATTGTACACAGATCCCAAGCTACTGTCACAATGTACACACGGGCACATAGCTACTGTCACATTGTGCACAGATCCCACAGCTACTGTCACAATGTACACACGGGCACATAGCTACTGTCACATTGTGCACAGATCCCACAGCTACTGTCACAATGTACACACGGGCACATAGCTACTGTCACATTGTGCACAGATCCCACAGCTACTGTCACAAAGTACACACGGGCACATAGCTACTGTCACATTGTGCACAGATCCCACAGCTACTGTCACAAAGTACACACAGGCACATAGCTACTGTCACATTGTGCACAGATCCCACAGCTACTGTCACAAAGTACACACGGGCACATAGCTACTGTCACATTGTGCACAGATCCCACAGCTACTGTCACAATGTACACACGGGCACATAGCTACTGTCACATTGTACACAGATCCCACAGCTACTGTCACAAAGTACACACAGGCACATAGCTACTGTCACATTGTGCACAGATCCCACAGCTACTGTCACAAAGTACACACGGGCACATAGCTACTGTCACATTGTGCACAGATCCCACAGCTACTGTCACAAAGTACACACAGGCATATAGCTACTGTCACATTGTGCACAGATCCCACAGCTACTGTCACAATGTACACACGGGCACATAGCTACTGTCACATTGTGCACAGATCCCACAGCTACTGTCACAAAGTACACACGGGCACATAGCTACTGTCACATTGTGCACAGATCCCACAGCTACTGTCACAAAGTACACACAGGCACATAGCTACTGTCACATTGTGCACAGATCCCACAGCTACTGTCACAAAGTACACACGGGCACATAGCTACTGTCACATTGTGCACAGATCCCACAGCTACTGTCACAATGTACACACGGGCACATAGCTACTGTCACATTGTACACAGATCCCACAGCTACTGTCACAAAGTACACACAGGCACATAGCTACTGTCACATTGTGCACAGATCCCACAGCTACTGTCACAAAGTACACACGGGCACATAGCTACTGTCACATTGTGCACAGATCCCACAGCTACTGTCACAAAGTACACACGGGCACATAGCTACTGTCACATTGTGCACAGATCCCACAGCTACTGTCACAAAGTACACACAGGCATATAGCTACTGTCACATTGTGCACAGATCCCACAGCTACTGTCACAATGTACACACGGGCACATAGCTACTGTCACATTGTGCACAGATCCCACAGCTACTGTCACAAAGTACACACGGGCACATAGCTACTGTCACATTGTACACAGATCCCAAGCTACTGTCACAAAGTACACACGGGCACATAGCTACTGTCACATTGTGCACAGATCCCACAGCTACTGTCACAAAGTACACACGGGCACATAGCTACTGTCACATTGTGCACAGATCCCACAGCTACTGTCAAAATGTACACACGGGCACATAGCTACTGTCACATTGTGCACAGATCCCACAGCTACTGTCACAAAGTACACACGGGCACATAGCTACTGTCACTTGTGCACAGATCCCACAGCTACTGTCACAAAGTACACACGGGCACATAGCTACTGTCACTTGTGCACAGATCCCACAGCTACTGTCACAAAGTACACACGGGCACATAGCTACTGTCACATTGTACACAGATCCCAAGCTACTGTCACAATGTACACACGGGCACATAGCTACTGTCACATTGTGCACAGATCCCACAGCTACTGTCACAATGTACACACGGGCACATAGCTACTGTCACATTGTGCACAGATCCCACAGCTACTGTCACAATGTACACACGGGCATATAGCTACTGTCACATTGTACACAGATCCCACAGCTACTGTCACAATGTACACACGGGCATATAGCTACTGTCACATTGTACACAGATCCCAAGCTACTGTCACAAAGTACACACGGGCACATAGCTACTGTCACATTGTGCACAGATCCCACAGCTACTGTCACAATGTACACACGGGCACATAGCTACTGTCACATTGTGCACAGATCCCACAGCTACTGTCACAATGTACACACGGGCATATAGCTACTGTCACATTGTGCATAGATCCCAAGCTACTGTCACAAAGTACACACGGGCACATAGCTACTGTCACATTGTGCACAGATCCCAAGCTACTGTCACAAAGTACACACGGGCACATAGCTACTGTCACATTGTGCACAGATCCCAAGCTACTGTCACAAAGTACACACGGGCACATAGCTACTGTCACATTGTGCATAGATCCCAAGCTACTGTCACAAAGTACACACGGGCACATAGCTACTGTCACATTGTGCATAGATCCCAAGCTACTGTCACAAAGTACACACGGGCACATAGCTACTGTCACATTGTGCACAGATCCCAAGCTACTGTCACAAAGTACACACGGGCACATAGCTACTGTCACATTGTGCACAGATCCCAAGCTACTGTCACAAAGTACACACGGGCACATAGCTACTGTCACATTGTGCACAGATCCCAAGCTACTGTCACAAAGTACACACGGGCACATAGCTACTGTCACATTGTGCATAGATCCCAAGCTACTGTCACAAAGTACACACGGGCACATAGCTACTGTCACATTGTGCATAGATCCCAAGCTACTGTCACAAAGTACACACGGGCACATAGCTACTGTCACATTGTGCACAGATCCCAAGCTACTGTCACAAAGTACACACGGGCACATAGCTACTGTCACATTGTGCACAGATCCCACAGCTACTGTCACAATGTACACACGGGCACATAGCTACTGTCACATTGTGCACAGATCCCACAGCTACTGTCACAAAGTACACACGGGCACATAGCTACGTCACAATGTCACAAAAGCTACTTCACAAGTACGGCACATAGCTACTGTCACAATACAAGGTACAACCACAGACAGCACATACTACTGTCACAAAGTCACAACACACGGGCACATAGCTACTGTCACAAAGTACACAGGGCACATAGCTACTGTCACATGTCACAGTCCCACAGCTACTGTCACAAAGTACACACGGGCACATAGCTACTGTCACAATGTCACAGGGCACTAGCTACTGTCACAAAGTACACACGGGCACATAGCTACTGTCACAAAGATCACACTACCGGGCACATAGCTACTGTCACATTGTGCACAGATCCCACAGCTACTGTCACAAAGTACACACGGGCACATAGCTACTGTCACATTGTGCACAGATCCCAAGCTACTGTCACAAAGTACACACGGGCACATAGCACTGTCACATTGTGCACAGATCCCACAGCTACTGTCACAATGTACACACGGGCACATAGCTACTGTCACATTGTACACAGATCCAAAAGCTACTGTCACAAAGTACACACGGGCACATAGCACTGTCACATTGTGCACAGATCTCACAGCTACTGTCACAATGTACACACGGGCACATAGCTACTGTCACATTGTACACAGATCCAACAGCTACTGTCACAAAGTACACACGGGCACATAGCTACTGTCACATTGTACACAGATCCAACAGTACAGTCACAATGTACACACGGGCACATAGCTACGTCACATTGTGCACAGATCCAACAGCTACTGTCACAATGTACACACGGGCACATAGCTACTGTCACATTGTGCACAGATCCACAGGTACTGTCACAAATGTACACACTAACGCGCACGAATAGCTAGTCACATTGTGCACAGATCCCACAGTACTGTCACAATGTACACACGGCACATAGCTACTGTCACATTGTCACAGATCCCACAGCTACTGTCACAATGTACACACGGGCACATAGCTACTGTCACATAGTAACAACACGGCCCAAATAGCTACTGGCACATTGTCACAGATCCAAAAGTACTGTCACAAGTACACACAGGCACATAGCTACTGTCACATTGTGCACAGATCCACAGCTACTGTCACAATGTACACACGGGCACATAGCTACTGTCACATTGTACAGATCCCACAGCTACTGTCACAAAGTACACACGGGCACATAGCTACTGTCACATTGTACACAGATCCAACAGCTACTGTCACAATGTACACACGGGCACATAGCTACTGTCACATTGTACACAGATCCAACAGCTACTGTCACAATGTACACACGGGCACATAGCTACTGTCACATTGTGCACAGATCCAACAGCTACTGTCACAAGTCACACGGCACATAGCTACTGTCACATTGTGCACAGATCCCACAGCTACTGTCACAATGTACACACGGCACATAGCTACTGTCACATTGTGCACAGATCCCACAGCTACTGTCACAAAGTACACACGGGCACATAGCTACTGTCACATTGTGCACAGATCCCACAGCTACTGTCACAAAGTACACACAGGCACATAGCTACTGTCACATTGTGCACAGATCCCACAGCTACTGTCACAAAGTACACACGGCACATAGCTACTGTCACATTGTGCACAGATCCCACAGCTACTGTCACAATGTACACACGGGCACATAGCTACTGTCACATTGTACACAGATCCCACAGCTACTGTCACAAAGTCACATACTATTACAGTACAACACAGCAGTCACATAGCAACTGGCACATTGTTGCACAGGCATCCCACAGCTACTGTCACAAAGTACACACGGGCACATAGCTACTGTCACATTGTGCACAGATCCCACAGCTACTGTCACAAAGTACACACGGGCACATAGCTACTGTCACATTGTCACAGATCCCAAGCTACTGTCACAAAAGTACACACGGGCACATAGCTACTGTCACATTGTGCACAATCCCACAGCTACTGTCACAAAGTACACACGGGCACATAGCTACTGTCACATTGTGCACAGATCCCACAGCTACTGTCAAAATGTACACACGGGCACATAGCTACTGTCACATTGAGCACAGATCCCACAGCTACTGTCACAAAGTACACACGGGCACATAGCTACTGTCACTTGTGCACAGATCCCACAGCTACTGTCACAAGTACACACGGGCAATAGCTACTGTCACATTGTGCACAGATCCCACAGCTACTGTCACAAAGTACACACGGGCACATAGCTACTGTCACATTGTACACAGATCCCAAGCTACTGTCACAATGTACACACGGGCACATAGCTACTGTCACATTGTGCACAGATCCCACAGCTACTGTCACAATGTACACACGGGCACATAGCTACTGTCACATTGTGCACAGATCCCACAGCTACTGTCACAATGTACACACGGGCATATAGCTACTGTCACATTGTACACAGATCCCACGCTACTGTCACAATGTACACACGGGCACATAGCTACTGTCACATTGTACACAGATCCCAAGCTACTGTCACAAAGTACACACGGGCACATAGCTACTGTCACATTGTGCACAGATCCCACAGCTACTGTCACAATGTACACACGGGCACATAGCTACTGTCCACATTGTGCACAGATCCCACAGCTACTGTCACAATGTACACACGGGCATATAGCTACTGTCACATTGTGCATAGATCCCACAGCTACTGTCACAAAGTACACACGGGCACATAGCTACTGTCACATTGTGCACAGATCCCAAGCTACTGTCACAATGTACACACGGGCACATAGCTACTGTCACATTGTGCACAGATCCCAAGCTACTGTCACAAAGTACACACGGGCACATAGCTACTGCACATTGTGCACAGATCCCACAGCTACTGTCACAAGTACACACGGGCACATAGCTACTGTCACATTGTACACAGATCCAACAGCTACTGTCACAAAGTACACACGGGCACATAGCTACTGTCACATTGTGCACAGATCCCACAAGCTACTGTCACAATGTACACACGGGCACATAGCTACTGTCACATTGTCACAGATCCCACAGCTACTGTCACAAAGTACACACGGGCACATAGCTACTGTCACATTGTCACAGATCCCACAGCTACTGTCACAAAGTACACACGGGCACATAGCTACTGTCACATTGTACACGATCCAAACAGCTAACTGTCACAAACGTACACACGGGCACATAGCTACTGTCACATTGTGCACAGATCCCAAGCTACTGTCACAAAGTACACACGGGCACATAGCTACTGTCACATTGTGCATAGATCCCAAGCTACTGTCACAAAGTACACACGGGCACATAGCTACTGTCACATTGTGCATAGATCCCAAGCTACTGTCACAAAGTACACACGGGCACATAGCTACTGTCACATTGTGCACAGATCCCAAGCTACTGTCACAAAGTACACACGGGCACATAGCTACTGTCACATTGTGCACAGATCCCAAGCTACTGTCACAAAGTACACACAGGCACATAGCTACTGTCACATTGTCAAGATCCCAAGCTACTGTCACAAAGTACACACGGCACATAGCTACTGTCACATTGTGCACAGATCCCAAGCTACTGTCACAAAGTACACACGGGCACATAGCTACTGTCACATTGTGCACAGATCCCACAGCTACTGTCACAATGTACACACGGGCACATAGCTACTGTCACATTGTGCACAGATCCCACAGCTACTGTCACAAAGTACACACGGGCACATAGCTACTGTCACAAAGTACACAGATCCCACAGCTACTGTCACAATGTACACACGGGCACATAGCTACTGTCACATTGTGCACAGATCCCACAGCTACTGTCACAAAGTACACACGGGCACATAGCTACTGTCACATTGTGCACAGATCCCAAGCTACTGTCACAAAGTACACACGGGCACATAGCTACTGTCACATTGTGCACAGATCCCACAGCTACTGTCACAAAGTACACACGGGCACATAGCTACTGTCACATTGTGCACAGATCCCACAGCTACTGTCACAAAGTACACACGGGCACATAGCTACTGTCACATTGTGCACAGATCCCAAGCTACTGTCACAAAGTACACACGGGCACATAGCTACTGTCACATTGTGCACAGATCCCACAGCTACTGTCACAAAGTACACACGGGCACATAGCTACTGTCACATTGTGCACAGATCCCACAGCTACTGTCACAAAGTACACACGGGCAATAGCTACTGTCACATTGTCACAGATCCCAAGCTACTGTCACAAAGTACACACGGGCACATAGCTACTGTCACATTGTGCACAGATCCCAAGCTACTGTCACAAAGTACACACGGGCACATAGCTACTGTCACATTGTGCACAGATCCCAAGCTACTGTCACAATACACACGGGCACATAGCTACTGTCACATTGTGCACAGATCCCACAGCTACTGTCACAAAGTACACACGGGCACATAGCTACTGTCACATTGTGCACAGATCCCAAGCTACTGTCACAAATGTACACACGGGCACATAGCTACTGTCACATTGTGCACAGATCCCACAGCTACTGTCACAAAGTACACACGGGCACATAGCTACTGTCACATTGTGCACAGATCCCACAGCTACTGTCACAAAGTACACACGGGCACATAGCTACTGTCACATTGTGCAAGATCCCAAGCTACTGTCACAAAGTACACACGGGCACATAGCTACTGTCACATTGTGCACAGATCCCAAGCTACTGTCACAAAGTACACACGGGCACATAGCTACTGTCACATTGTGCACAGATCCCAAGCTACTGTCACAAAGTACACACGGGCACATAGCTACTGTCACATTGTGCACAGATCCAAGCTACTGTCACAAAGTACACACGGGCACATAGCTACTGTCACATTGTGCACAGATCCCACAGCTACTGTCACAAAGTACACACGGGCACATAGCTACTGTCACATTGTGCACAGATCCCAAGCTACTGTCACAAAGTACACACGGGCACATAGCTACTGTCACATTGTCACAGATCCCAAGCTACTGTCACAAAGTACACACGGGCACATAGCTACTGTCACATTGATGCACAGATCCCAAGCTACTGTCACAAGTACACACGGGCACATAGCTACTGTCACATTGTGCACAGATCCCACAGCTACTGTCACAAAGTACACACGGGCACATAGCTACTGTCACATTGTGCAAGATCCAAGCTACTGTCACAAAGTACACACGGGCACATAGCTACTGTCACAATGTACAACCCAAGCTACGCAAAAGTCACAGGCATAGCTACTGTCACATTGTACACAGATCCCACAGCTACTGTCACAAAGTACACACGGCACATAGCTACTGTCACATTGTGCACAGATCCCAAGCTACTGTCACAAAGTACACACGGCACATAGCTACTGTCACAAAGTACACACGGGCACATAGCTACTGTCACATGTACAGTCACAAGCTACTGTCACAAAGTACACACGGGCACATAGCTACTGTCCACATTGTGCACAGATCCAACAGCTACTGTCACAAATGTACAACACGGGCACATAGCTACTGTCACATTGTGCACAGATCCAATACTGTCACAAGTACACCGGGCACATAGCTCGTACACATGTGCACGATCCCACAGCTACTGTCACAAAGTACACACGGGCACATAGCTACGTCACATTGGCACATAGCTACTGTCACAAAGTACACACGGCACATAGCACTGTCCACATTGTCACAATCCAAGCTACTGTCACAAATGTACACACGGGCACATAGCTACTGTCACATTGTACACAGATCCACAGCTACTGTCACAAAGTACACACGGGCACATAGCACTGTCACATTGTCACAGATCCACAGCTACGTCACAATGTACACACGGGCACATAGCTACTGTCACATTGTGCACAGATCCCACAGCTACTGTCACAAAGTACACGCACAAGCTACTGTCACATTGTCACATCAACAGTACGTCACAAGTACACCGCACATAGTCATCACATTGTGCACAGATCCCACAGCTACTGTCACAATGTACACACGGGCACATAGCTACTGTCACATTGTACACAGATCCCACAGCTACTGTCACATGTCACAATAGCTACTGTCACAAGTACACACGGGCACATAGCTACTGTCACATTGTACACAGATCCCACAGCTACTGTCACAAGTACACACGGGCACATAGCTACTGTCACATTGTACACAGAATCTCCACAGCTACCGTCACAATGTAACACACGGCACATAGCTACTGTCACATTGTGCACAGATCCCACAGCTACTGTCACAATGTACACACGGGCACATAGCTACTGTCACATTGTCACAGATCCCACAGCTACTGTCACAATGTACACACGGGCACATAGCTACTGTCACATTGTACACAGATCCAACAGCTACTGTCACAAGTACACACGGGCACATAGCTACTGTCACATTGTGCACAGATCCAACAGCTACTGTCACAATGTACACACGGGCACATAGCTACTGTCACATTGTGCACAGATCCCACAGCTACTGTCACAATGTACACACGGGCACATAGCTACTGTCACATTGTGCACAGATCCCACAGCTACTGTCACAATGTACACACGGGCACATAGCTACTGTCACATTGTGCACAGATCCCACAGCTACTGTCACAAAGTACACAGGCACATAGCTACTGTCACATTGTGCACAGATCCACAGCTACTGTCACAAAGTCACACGGCACATAGCTAGTCACATTGTGCACAGATCCCACAGCTACTGTCACAAAGTACACACGGGCACATAGCTACTGTCACATTGTGCACAGATCCCACAGCTACTGTCACAAAGTACACACGGGCACATAGCTACTGTCACATTGTACACAGATCCCACAGCTACTGTCACAAAGTACACACGGCACATAGCTACTGTCACATTGTGCACAATCCCACAGCTACTGTCACAAAGTACACACGGGCACATAGCTACTGTCACATTGTCACAGATCCCAAGCTACTGTCACAAAGTACACACGGCACATAGCTACTGTCACATTGTCACAATCCACAGCTACTGTCACAAGTACACACGGGCACATAGCTACTGTCACATTGTGCACAGATCCCACAGCTACTGTCACAAAGTACACACGGGCACATAGCTACTGTCACATTGTAGCACAGATCCCACAGCTACTGTCACAAAGTACACACGGCACATAGCTACTGTCACTTGTGCACAGATCCCACAGCTACTGTCACAAAGTACACACGGGCACATAGCTACTGTCACTTGTGCACAAGATCCCACAGCTACTGTCACAAAGTACACACGGGCACATAGCTACTGTCACATTGTGCACAGATCCCACAGCTACTGTCACAATGTACACACGGGCACATAGCTACTGTCACATTGTGCACAGATCCCACAGCTACTGTCACAATGTACACACGGGCACATAGCTACTGTCACATTGTGCACAGATCCCACAGCTACTGTCACAATGTACACACGGGCATATAGCTACTGTCACATTGTACACAGATCCCACAGCTACTGTCACAATGTACACACGGGCATATAGCTACTGTCACATTGTGCACCAGATCCCACAGCTACTGTCACAATGTACACACGGGCACATAGCTACTGTCACATTGTGCACAGATCCCACAGCTACTGTCACAATGTACACACGGGCATATAGCTACTGTCACATTGTGCACAGATCCCAAGCTACTGTCACAATGTACACACGGGCACATAGCTACTGTCACATTGTGCACAGATCCCAAGCTACTGTCACAAAGTACACACGGGCACATAGCTACTGTCACATTGTGCACAGATCCCAAGCTACTGTCACAAAGTACACACGGGCACATAGCTACTGTCACATTGTGCACAGATCCCAAGCTACTGTCACAAAGTACACACGGGCACATAGCTACTGTCACATTGTGCACAGATCCCACAGCTACTGTCACAAAGTACACACGGGCACATAGCTACTGTCACATTGTGCACAGATCCCACAGCTACTGTCACAAAGTACACACGGGCACATAGCTACTGTCACATTGTGCACAGATCCCACAGCTACTGTCACAAAGTACACACGGGCACATAGCTACTGTCACATTGTACACAGATCCCACAGCTACTGTCACAAGTACACACGGGCACATAGCTACTGTCACATTGTACACAGATCCAACAGCTACTGTCACAAGTACACACGGGCACATAGCTACTGTCACATTGTACACAGATCCACAGCTACTGTCACAAAGTACACACGGGCACATAGCTACTGTCACATTGTGCACAGATCCCAAGCTACTGTCACAAAGTACACACGGGCACATAGCTACTGTCACATTGTGCATAGATCCCAAGCTACTGTCACAAAGTACACACGGGCACATAGCTACTGTCACATTGTGCATAGATCCCAAGCTACTGTCACAAAGTACACACGGGCACATAGCTACTGTCACATTGTGCACAGATCCCAAGCTACTGTCACAAAGTACACACGGCACATAGCTACTGTCACATTGTGCACAGATCCCAAGCTACTGTCACAAGTACACACAGGCACATAGCACTGTCACATTGTGCAAGATCCCAAGCTACTGTCACAAAGTACACACGGCACATAGCTACTGTCACATTGTGCAAGATCCCAAGCTACTGTCACAAAGTACACACGGGCACATAGCTACTGTCACATTGTGCACAGATCCCAAGCTACTGTCACAATGTACACACGGGCACATAGCTACTGTCACATTGTGCACAGATCCCACAGCTACTGTCACAAAGTACACACGGGCACATAGCTACTGTCACAAAGTACACACGGGCACATAGCTACTGTCACAAAGTTACACACCGGGCACATAGCTACTGTCACAAAGTACACACGGGCACATAGCTACTGTCACAAAGTACACACGGGCACACGCTGCCTCTTACTGCTCCAGTGTTTCATTTGTTTTTCTGCAAATCGTTGTTGACAGGAAGTAGCGGCTTGATGAAGAAGCTTCTGACTTTGCATTACAGTACAAATATGAAGTGACTTACACTAGCGCAACATTCATACCAGACTTCATTACATTTCGTCCTGCGTTTCTCCAGACAAAACATACACACGGACAGACAAGATCAGAGCTTTATATGTTCATTCTGTTCATACATCATAAATAAAAGTTTATCAAAACGAAGTTTCAGCTTCATATTAAATGCACTGCCTCCACGCTATAACATAAAGCAATCCCATTACAGGCCTGGACAGGCCCTTAGTGTTCCAGGAGGTTGAGGCTCCCACATATCTAGACAATCGGCACATGAAGGTGGTAAGGTTGTCAGCCCTACGCACCGGCCGCTTTTATCCCCCAGGGAATACTTCTGGTACTCATATCTGTTAGAGGCTGAGTCGACCCCAGGGTCATAGTGCGACCGGAAGGATTATGTCAATGAAAAATTCCAATAACATCGGGAATCGAACCTGCGACCTTCCGGCTTATAGCGCAGTGCCCCCCACGCTATAACGACAAAAGCGGTAATGTCGTTGAGGGGAATAATGAGCCTTTATTTGAGGAATTGAGAATATACAGGGCATACACAAAAGAATGGTGCGGTTTCAATTTCCAATTCAATTGAAACCGCACCATTCTTTTGTGTATGCCCTGTACAGACATAATTTGTGGAAAAAAAAGCGAATTTTTGTGCTAAAATAAACGCTAAATAATCGCCCTTGTGTTTTAAAGTTATATACTTATTAGGTATCAGCTGGCTTTGCATTTCAATGAAGATATAAACATAGTTTTTTTTTCCAATGGTGCAACAGCCCCTAGTGGGACAGGGCCTCCTCATTATCGAGGTTTCACGATCACACTCAGACACACCACACTCGGTAGGACTCCTCTGGACGAGTGATCAGCCCGTCGCAGAGACCTCTACCTGACAACACACAACACTCACAACAGACAGACATCCATGCCCTAGGTGGGATTCGAAACCGCAATCCCAGTAAGCGAGCGTCCGCAGACCCACGCCTTAGACCGCGCGGTCACTGGGATCGGCATTAAGATAGTTACACGTGCTAAACTGAGTGT
Source organism: Reticulitermes speratus (assembly GCA_021186555.1). NCBI lineage: Eukaryota > Metazoa > Arthropoda > Insecta > Blattodea > Rhinotermitidae > Reticulitermes > Reticulitermes speratus. Next base: position 2,736,559 of record JAJKFL010000001.1, read on the forward strand.
ACTTTTGAGAGGTCGCTGAACACTCACTGAGTGTACTTTTGAGAGGTCGCTGAACACTCAGGAATCTTAACCTTTGCACTTAGCCGTTCAAACACCATAGTGCTGGAAGCCAATTACTCAGAAGACGCCTGAAATTTAATGCCAAAAAAATAGACGGCTGAAATAGACGCTTCGCTTCTCTTAAACCATCGCAAATTTATACCACGTAGAAAAATGGTGGAAAAGTTTTTAAAGAAGCGTTTCGAGTCTGAATCTATTTATGTAAATTTAGCCTTTCGCGAATTATGTGAGCATTTGGAGCACGTAGCAGGAGCACGTAGCAGGAGCACGTAGTAGGAGCCAATTTTCAGCTATTATATTTATCCTAACGCAAAAAAAGGAAATTATTATGGGCTTTCATAAAGGGTTTACTAAAATAATTTGGGTGTTTCATGCATTTCTGCCTTATAAACGGTCCATAACCGTCTTACAACGAAGACAAACGCCAACTACTTTTGCAAATAATCGTCAGCAAATTTCTACATGTTACTTCCCCCCCTCTTTTCCTCTCCTCACCCCTCTGGTGCCTCATCTTTGCTAAGTTATCCCAGTCTCCTAATACGTAAAGTTCTTAGTCTATACACAATATCCCCCACCCCTAAAACTCTCCCACATAATTTGCATTCTAAACGCTCATCCTCTCACCCTCTCATATCCACCCCCCTCCCCACCCTGCGATATGTTCAGCCGCTTTGGATTTCCACGCCTACGTGGCTTACATCTCTGTCGGGTCTTCAGTCTTATCTTTTAAACTTTTCAAAATTTTAAATAATTAATTAGTAACGTCAAGAAGCAATTTTAACAGTTTGATGTCTGAAGTTTATCTAAGTAACATAAAAAAAATTCAATTTTTATTTAAATTATTTATTGGAGATTACAATTAACAGTATGAACAATGTACAAGGAACATTAAATAAATTGTACCTGTAACCAATTTAACTAAAATGAGTACATGAATCTTAAAGTTATAAATAGGGGGGAAAAAATATGAAAATAATATTAGTAAAAAAAAAATTACAAAAAAAGAAAACTATATTGGGTGGTGAGCAGGATTACAATAGTATATACAGGGCATACACAAAAGAATGGTGCGGTTTCAAAAGTGAATAAAAAATTTATGTCTCACATTACACGGGCACAACATACACCGTCAGCGGCGGCAACTGTCCAAGTTTCTCATGCGCTACCAGCAGTTCGCTTCTCATGCTTACTGCGTGGCCGCGGGGTCAGTTTCAAAGATGGCGTTCTTCCACAGAGCTGGATCGGACGTGCTGCTGCAAATGGAGACAAGAACCTTCTCCCTTGGCCACCCCGTTCGCCAGATCTTACACCGTGCGATTTCTTTCTTTGGGGGTTCGTTAAAGACAGCGTTTATGTACCACCATTGCCCACGTCCATCCATGAAATTCGTGATCGGATAACGCATGCACTGCAGGCCATTTGGATTACCGTGTGGATGTGTGTCGTGTGACCCAGGGTGCACACATTGAAGGATTGTAATTACCAAATGAGAAACTTGGACAGTTGCCGTCGCTGATGGTGTATGTTATGCCCGTGTAAGGTGAGAAATAAATTTTTTATTCACTTTTGAAACCGCACCATTCTTTTGTGTATACCCTGTATATATGTTTTGGTCGTTTGTGTTTGTAGACTTTATATGCGGAGTTTAGGTCGCTAGTGTGTAATTACCTATCTGTTGGACTAGAGGGTTAGGATGAAATGGACATTTTGTATAAAATTTGGCCGTCAGGTGGTGAATGAAGTCTTTAAGGGATTCAATATGAAGGGAGTCGTTCCCTTCCTACCTCACAAAAAACACAGTGACTCAATTACAAAGATGTCGGTTAAGGGACGTAGAAAAAACAATCGCCATTTATTGTGATAATCGAACAAGACTCATAAATAGAGTGCATGGAGAAATTTAATGGAAGTAAAATGTTTAAGTAGGTGGTATATATATTTACCACAGTGATATAAAGGGTACAGTGCCCCAGATAACGGCAGGTGCACTCGCTACGTTTATTCATAAATTCGTCTAGGCTCCGGCTGTAATTTTAATATCTCCATGTTAAGAACAATGGATCGTGGTTTGGAAAAATCGATGTTGTATTTTCACATTTTTTTAACATTTCATACTATCGATGTTGTATTTTCACAATTTTTCTTAACATTCCGTACTATCGATGTTGTATTTTCACATTTTTCTTAACATTTCATACTATCGATGTTGTATTTTCACAATTTTCTCAACATTCCATACTATCGATGTTGTATTTTCACATTTTTCTTAACATTTCATACTACCGATGTTGTATTTTCACATTTCTCTCAACATTCCATACTATCGATGTTGTATTTTCACATTTTTCTTAACATTTCATACTATCGATATTGTATTTTCACATTTTTCTTAACACTTCATACTATCGATAAAGGGGATTTTCGGGCTGCTATTTCTTGTTGTTTAGCTTGTTATACTGCCTGTACGTGGGCCGGGATAGCGTGGACGGTCCGGGGATCGAATCCCGGTGGGTGGGGAGATTTTCAGCACCAGTTCAGACTGGCCCTGGGGCCTACTCAGCCTTCTATACAATGGGTACCGGGTCATTCCCGGGGGTAAAACGGCCGGGGCATGATATTGACCACCCACCCCCATCTAGCGCCGAGGTTAAAGAAAGAGTAGAGCTATACCTCTACTCCCCCTCTGGGCCTTCATAGCCTGTTGTACGGTGAACTTTACCAGACTGCCTGTACACATACACGAACAGGGGCTAAAGGAAGCAACATATTCCGGGTAAAAAAAAAGCTTAGTTTGAAACGTTAAACATTTGTTTCGTAACAACAGCTAAGTCCGGCAGGCAGGACTGCGCAGTCGTGTACTGAATATCATAAGGACAGGACATCTGGGAAATCATTTTCCATTTCCCGCAGGTGCAAGACAATTTTTACCAGAAGTATACAGACAGCCTCTGAGACAGATCCAGCCTTCTATTCACTGGCCACCGGAGGTCTTTCTAAGGGGGTAAAGCGAGTGTAGGCGTGAAGCCGACCAATGATCTCAATTTAGTGTCAAGTCTAAGAATAAGTGGAGGTATATATCCACTCCCCCAAATGCAATTTAAACCTTTTAACAAGCTAACTACAAATAAGTACGGTGTTTTCCCCAGATATACAATTACCCTTCATTGCATTCCTTACATTACATCACTTTGACTTCAAAGATTCAAATTTGAATACAGCAAAACTTAACACCAACTTTTTGAATCACGAAGTCATTCTCATAGCTCATTGATGATTCTTTCAGGGGCAAGAAATCATAAGACAGGAAGAAGAAATAAAAAGAGAATGAGACGAATAAGCGGCAGGAGACCACGCGGTGGCGCAGTTGGTTGAGACACTGCTCTCCAAGCCGAAAGGTCGCAGGTTCGATTCCCGATGGTGTCATTGGAATTTTTCATTGTCATAATCGTTTCGGTCTTGGGGTCGACTTAGCCTCTAACAGAAATGAGTACCAGGAATATTTCCTGGGGGTAAAAGCGGCCGGTGCGTAGGGCTGACAACATTACCACCTTCATGTGCCGATTATCTAGAAATCTGGAAGCCTCAACCTCCTGGAACCCTAAGGGTCTGTCCAGGCCTGTAATGGGATTGCTTTACAAATGACAGCGATGTAGGAAAGACACACGTGTTTGAAGAAAGGTAACCCAAACTTTGGCAGTATGGATGGTGGAGACAGAGGGGGTAGTGCAGAGTTCAGTAGCTTCATTTTACTATCGCCAGATGACACCGTTTGTTATACGAGGAGAGGTTCAGTACCGCAACAAAATAACCGAAAGGAACAAAAGAACAAGGAGAAAGCAGTGATGAAACACAAAGGACTTTTGAAGACCACCGGCGAACAGAACCTCTCAGGTTCCTGTAACAGAAGGTTACTTCATCCGTTCTTTGTCTCCTGTTACAAACGATCAGACTTTTCATTAAAGACTTTGTAGACATATGACCTTTCGTCATGTTACATAGACATACCCCAATATAATGACACCGTAAGACTGCCATCTGTTGAGTAATTTAAGGCATAATCTCAAGAAAAGAACAACTTCTAATCTGCGAGATGTGAGCTTATCACAGCGGTACTGCTGAAGTTTAAAGTTTATCTGGATGCGACACCGTGTCTTTGGGCGATTTTCAGAAGGACGAGAGGATACGGAAGACGACAAAAGACTTTGCAGTCGGGTAACGAAGAAAATTTATGTAAATGTGGAAAATATGAGGAGAAAATTGAGAACGCGCCGTCGTCAGGCACCGGAATGATTGCAGAGAAGTGGAACATGGACAGAGAACCGGAGAGATAAATTTTAACAACAAATTTGAAACTGAAACAAATATGAGCGACAGTGAGTGAAGATCAAAATTTGGCAAGAAAGCAGACTTTTTTTGAAATACTGGCGAAAATTGAAGAAACTTTTGAAAATCTGGTCACCTTACGAAGAATCCCTGGCTTTTTTTTCAGTAAGACACGAAAAAAAAGGCATTAATCCATGCTAAGAATTACTGCATCTCCGACAAAAAACAAATTTGATACGTTGAAATCAAGAAATATAACCATGAGCTCGTTTTCTGTGACATCAGACGAATCATTCGACAGCCGAACTCTTATTTTACTGTCACTATTGCCCTTTTAAAACGAGATGGTATGTGTTTACTGCGCGGTACGGAGTGAATCTGTGTATCTAATTCAGGTTAATCTTAGTGTTTAAAGGGCTGAGATATAAGCATTCAATAGCCAAACTCGTATTTTACTGTCACTATTGCCCTTTAAACGAGATGGTATGTGTTTACTGCGCGGTACGGAGTGAATCTTTGTATCTAATTCAGGTTAATCTTAGTGTTTAAAGGGCTGAGATATAAGCATTCAATAGCCAAACTCGTATTTTACTGTCACTATTGCCCTTTAAACGAGATGGTATGTGTTTACTGCGCGGTACGGAGTGAATCTTTGTATCTAATTCAGGTTAATCTTAGTGTTTAAAGGACTGAAATATAAGAACCAGTGAAACGAAAATAATTAACAAAAATGTTGTTTGTGTCAGTAAAGTGAGCTAAATAACAGAATACTTAATGTCAGATATGAAGTGACACCGCAAACACAAATCAAAATTTCCACGCATTGATATCAAGACACTCTGCCACTGATCTAACCAACTATACACGAGTAGCTGTCAATGTATAATGTTTACATTCAACGTAGTCTGATAAATCTGCATATTTCGCTTGAAGTACACAACAGAAACAGAACCAAACAAATGGCTTACGACAGTGAAAGACGTCTGTTTTGTTGTGAAATATTTATCAAGCTGGAACTGTCATGTCAGCTGAGCGAACACTTTGAATGAATTCCGATAGCTTAGAAGCCCAGAACAACAAACTGCACAGTGCAGACAGTGTATATGTTGTTGATAAGCCAAGCAGGAAATAGGGCGCCTTACAAATTCTTAATAAATATTCCTTGGAAATAAGGATATAAATAAATTCCACAGAAGAACTTTAATTTCAAGAAATTTGCTTCAACCAAAAAAACTAAAGAGAAGCCTGTGTGACACCTTGCTACACAGTGCCCACCTCCAAGAAAGTACGTACTATATCCATTACTAAGGTCAATCTTTGGGCCGTGCCATGGCTCAGGCGGTTAGTTGCCGGCCTCTTACCGCGGAGGCCCGGGTTCGATCCTGGGTCAGTCCATATGAGATTTGTGGTGGACAAAGTGGCACTGGGACAGGTTTTTCTCCGAGTTGTCGGTTTTCCCCTGTCAATTTCATTCCACTGATGCTCCATTACTTGTAAAACTTGGTAAAAAACTGCTCATCTTCATCACAGGGTTGCACAATAAGCCTTAAGGCTGCGGT